>CAJQUW010002593.1:0-515679 GCA_907163375.1 Prostheceraeus crozeri | reverse complement strand
AAATTTACTAAGTTGAAATATCGCTGTTGCATAAATTCACGTCATAACAAACCCAAACCGAATACATAACTATCGTATGAATTTTAATTTCTTAATTTTCCTACACGCCTGTGTTACTGTAGGTATTTATAACTCCTGAAAACGTGTACGCCTGTGAATTACGTGTATGATTTATCATATTCGACGAAATTGTAGGCTGCGCAGAGGGTGCCGATAATATTTCTTTAGTAGACCCATTTGTTCAGCTTATAGGCCTAATTAAATTGAAGAATTGACCTTATGATATTTTGAACTTTATTCATCATTGATAGGTCATTGTTTAACAATAGGCCCTCTTTAGTAGTCCTCTACTATTGGCGTATGCCCACTGAAAGTTAATATCATGAAGAATAGGTCAAAACAACAATGATTACATTATGCTGACAGAGCTGCAGGCAAATTAGAAAAGATTTTTCCATTTAATTTAATATTTCGCTGAAGATGACTGCAGTCTTAGGATTTTAGAAGCAAGCAGTATTTTGAGAACAGAACCATCCATTACTAACAAACAAATTTTCAATGGTTATCTGTTCTCAGTAAAATTAAGGTAAATGGAAAAATGCTTAGCATTATTGATTGGTAAGTAATGATGACATTGCCAAATTTCCAATAGTGATCACTTCACGAGCGTTTCGTATCTTTTAGATTTAATTAAGTTAGAATTTTACTAAGCTGATTGGCAAATATTACCATATTTCTCTGTAGCTCGTTACATTAATAATTATTATGACTGCGTGATTCTAATGACGAGTTTAGATATTGATCGGACTGCAAGATTACACGAGGTGACCACTGACCGCGATATATGATAAGATCATTGAAAAACAATAGCCAACAACGTGGTTTGCTCAGGGTACTGTACCAATTCTTTAAAAATTCTAACAAGCGGATAGTAGAGAAAGTATGCCTAGTGCATTCTAACATCTGTGATGATATAAGCATTGAACGGCGGCATAACAATGAAAATAAAGCAATTCTCGTTACTCAAACATTGTATTTATATGTACATGTGTATGTCAAGTAATTCAATAGCTACTTTCGGTCATGAAGTTCGTGCTTAACGAATAGGCTAGATGACTCCACAAAAGGGAAAAAGTAAAAATTTCCCAGCATAAAAAAGTTATATACAAAATGATTGAATGCTGATTGCATAACCACAGCAAAAATATTTCTAAACAGCGTGTCGCACATGAAATATAGATTATGTATGCAAAAAAGTACAGTTTATTATTAGTTGGTAGGAAAGCAAATAAGCAGTAAAAATACATACGAAACTAATAATTGAATGAATTTTACATGATTGAAAATATTCTGTAGGATACTAAGTACAAGGGAAGATAGACAAATCATCAGATTCTATTCATTCCTGAATAAAATCGTTTTGTGCAGGCGATGACGCCCTGTGACCTGATTCAAATTAGCCCAACGTGCTACGTGGAATGATCTTATATCACAATACGCAACTAGCAAAGAGCGTATCAGTTTAATCCGGTGCTCCGACTCTAACATATGTGCATCAGAAAAAATAGTAGATGGCAGAAATTCAAACAATTGAACAAAAATTCGTTTGGCCTTCTTGCTTCCGAACTCGGGAAAGCATCTGTACAATCGTTCGGCGATTTTCAAAATTGAAACGACATTTTCAGAGGGAAGTAAAAGACCACTGTTGTTTTTGAGTCGAAGAAAATGACGATCTTCAAAACAACTATTGTCTCTTGTAGGAGACGCAATAAGGGCTAATCTGCAAATAGCACATTCTTCAAACTCCAAAATTTTTCGAACAACAAAACCCGCAATATACGTAAGTAACTATGTTCCCGACATAGTCTTCGTCGAAATCGATAAAAGATATTTTAGAGAAATGATTGATGACTTCAAAGCCATCGTCACGTTCTCGGGAAAAATTCGCACAGTTACCTGACGAATCAGGTTGAACGCCAACATGGGCGAGAAAACGTCGAAAGATATATTCAAACTGCTTGGCCGTGGGATTATTGTTCCATCCCAATGACCCTCTCACTGAATCGAAAAAAAGTTCTAAATTGTCCTGGCTAAATTCGTAGGTAAGAATATACTTGAATGGATGTTCGTTATGAAATAACAATTCTTCAGCCAAGGCAATAGTCCATTGTATACAGAATACAAATCCCGTAAACCCTGTGAATAATTGAGAAGAAGTCAACAAAGTGTCATCAACAGTACGTAATTTCAATATAAACGAACGAATTTCCTTTAGTCACTGCCTCTTTTGCCTCAAAATTTTCGCGACTAAATGGGGCTTTGTATCCCTGGACGCCCGGAATCTTGGAATTAAGGATATCAAAAAGCTTATCCATGATACGAAGGAACGTAACTGTTGGACCGACGTCACGAAAATCCCCGAAACCAAAAGGTGTAGATAGTAAATAAAGAAATTTTGTTAGATTTCTACTGACTACCTCTCATATACAGCGTTTCACCAAGTCAAAACATGAGAAAAATATTAACTTTCATCGATTCAACTAGGCACGTTAGGATTTGTTGAAGGCCTGATACTCAACTTAACAATAACATCAAAACTCGCTAAAAGGACGGCTGCTGCTGTCTGGGCACGTACACGAGAAATAGGGGAGATAGGACATCAATAGATCATCCATACAAATAAAGAATTTTGTGCATCTGCGTTCCAAACTGCGCATCAGAAAGAAATCATTTCTTAGATCATCAATAGGACACTAGGTTATCTACAAGCAACCACCTTCTTCAGACCGCCACAGATTGCCGATACCCGATATTTCCATCACGAAACATTTATCTATGAAAAGCCAATAATTTTCATTAAATCTTAATAGTTATTCCAACTGCATTATCACTGCCTAAATAATTCTCCAAACCGATACTGACTACATTCTCTTGTCATAATAACGTGTATTTTTACGCTGAAACTTATATGCCAAGTTATTTATCGCCTTTTTTCGTTGTTTATCGAAAATTCACTCTTTGGTTAATTTTTGCTCACAAGCCAGACGCTAACCAGCGGACATCGAGAAAAGTATGATGAAATCAGAAATATCCTTTTGTCATTAGGCCTGTAGGCTATACACCGACGGATTAGAGTTCATCATTTGTGCCACCAGACAATTAGTACCAATCGCGTAATCTGATCGTTATTTGATTCGAAGCAAAAATGAGTACACAATGCATAAAAGAAAATTGCTTGTTAATTTAGTATTCATTATCGTTGCTTGGAAAAGTCTCTCGATGGTTTAATCCATTTCTATAAAAAATGAAGTTAAAAAACATTGCAAAAGCAGATTTTTCAGTGCTAGTAAAAACAGAGGTGAACTGCTCGCTTCTTTTTCTAACACTGAGGCTGTGACAAGAGTCACGAAACATCTGCCTTTGTATATATCTTTAACTCATATTTTTTTTATAAAAAACATCGAGACTTTTTCAAACAATGATAACGGATAATCACCACCCGTATGCCACTATCAATTAACCAAGGATTCAAACACGTTCATCCCATGATTATATTTACAAGTACTGGGTATGTAAATTCTAAATTCAATCCGAAATGATCAAATAATGTGTGGTGCGAGATTGAGAATGATGAAATGTTAGTCCATCCATAGAGTACAGTAAAATAATCTGTTTCATTTTGTCATCTAAAGGTGAGTTTCATCGAAATTTGTGTTCAGATTGATTAAACTGAACATGGTGAAATAAGTGTTTGACAAATAGGCAAAACTAACACCGAGGTCCATCATAATCTGACCACGGTAATTGACGTCTGACAGTCACTTGTCAAGTCATCACTTCGAATTAGGATTGATTTGTGGGCAAATGAGATATTCATAGAGGTTGGCACAACTGAGTAATGCCTGAACTGATAATAAGATCTGTGTCATTTTCTTTCTACGAGTAATATCAGCTGTAAACGATTAATGGATTATTCAGTACGAAAGAAAATGATATCGAGAGTGTGACTGCTAATCCATGAGAATAATATAATAAGAACATTCACATATTTCCACTAAGTTTGCATTTTGGGCGCAAATGAGGATTCTTAAGTACAAAAGTAGGCCTAAGGTTGTGTTCAGCCGGCTGAGCGAACAATGCATCACAGTCACTCGTTTCGGTTAAGTGATATAATTTACTCGAGCCCTTCTTCAGTAAAAACACATCATCTACATGTACATCGAATATACCTTGCATTGATGACATTCAAATTCATTATGAACACACCATTTGCGTCGTTTTCGCTCTAGGCATAAACGTGACCTGCCTGCATACACGTTATCACTATCGCGGAGTAAAGTGTGTATGGAACTTTATCCATTTTCGCAATGTTGATTTTTTACATTTTCTCTAAAATGCTTTTTTTCCTTCTAACCTTTCAGTATTATAGAATTGACGTATAACATGTTTTAGGGGCATATTACTTCTTAGCTTCTATGTCTTATTGTGCTTTCTTATTTCAAATTGATATTGCTAACATTGTTCACTTCATGTTCATGTTTAACTGTACAATTTCATTCCTGCGTAAGACACTGACGAGAGCAGCCGAAATATATATGTCGCGCTAATGAATCTTTCGATTATCCTCTATAAAACATATTCTCTGCTTCAAATTAAGTAAATAGTTATAGTGTACGTACTTCTACTTAAATGACGCATCCGTAGATCATTAAGTGTTAAGATTGCAATATTTTCGGGAAATTTGGTGACTATTTCTAGTTGGTTAATAGTTGTTACATCAGTGCTTTTGACGAGACCGAGCCAAGCGCATAGGTGTGACAACTATTTTGTTCAGCGGCTTGACCGCCTCAATATTCAACAGCCACTTGTCTATCTCTACAATAGAAAGGCAGACGCCCTCCTCTTCTTAATTTCACAAAGGGAATCATCAACAATGACTGAATGAGCTTAAACATCTTTCCTGATACAGGCCCCGAATTGACAGCATCCTCTAAACCTAGACCAGTCTATTTAGACCAGATCTAACTCAAGACCTAAATCAACAACATCACAAAAGATAAAACATTTTCATGCTTAAGGCCTAATGGCTATGAATGTTTGCCTAGAAGATTCGTGATTTACTCTGAACAGTTTCATGTAGTTTGTCTCAATAGCTTACCTTCATCTTCTGTTGTTCGAATTTGACGTGACGAGCTGATAATTTATTCCCAGCTTTTAACTTCTCTCGCTCTTGCAATTCAAGAAGACGAACTATATGATTCCACGATGCTGTTCCAACGTCAGGCAATACGATTGACTTCAGTTTGGCGAAGTTATTCCTCACCAATTTCAAGCAATGACAGGCGTCAAGAAAAACGTGGATTTCAGTTCCACAAGGACCAAGGAATGAGGATGAAGGATTCTCAGAACTGAAATTGCAACCGAATTTTCTCACCATGGCCACATTCGTCTTGTGACCATCCAAGGTGATAGCTTTCACTTCAACACCAGCGTCGCGCAAAAGTTGAATGGCATGAAAAACAAGTTCACCTTGTACGGAAGAAGACGAACCATTCGTTAAGAAGTAGGAAAAAGGACATTTCCAACTACCAGTTGCGCCAACTGCCATAAAAACTAAGGCTTCAGTTGCCAATTTATCTTCGCTATCTCCAAAGTCATTCCCGAGTGAAACGAAACCAACATACGTTGACGACGCTTTGTCGAAATGGGCATTCTTCTTTATCGACATACCATCAAGCATCAAGGTGCAGTAGCGATATTGGATGCCGTTTGGTCCACTTCGACAACTTTTCAATTCATCAATCGCTTGCTGGTTGAAACCGGGTTTACCATCGTAACCCAAAAGTCACCTTCAAGCAAAATTTAGTCAAATTTAGTGATTGCATAGCGCAGCAAAATTAAGTTTCAATCATAATTAGCAAGTGTCATCTTGAATAAAGGGCAAAACCAATTTATTTATCTACCATGAGATTATGATTAATCTCATATTCATCACTGACCTGCGCGAAAAGACGGAATGTATATAAATGTATAAAATGTTATCTGAAATTTGCTGCTATTTTATTTCAAGTAATTGACGAGACCGAGTCTAACGCACAGGTTCGACAACTATTTTATTCAGCGGATTATTCGTCTTAATATTGAACAGCCACTTGTCTAAAATACAGAGGTGGAAAATCTGTAAAATAGTAAGATGGATACCTTCCTCTTCTTAATTTCACAAAGGGGATAATCAACAATGACTGAATTAGCTTAAACATCTTTCCCAATACAGGTCCATAACTTAACTGCCGAAGATTATGGAACACGACAAAAATACGTGTACATCAGACCGCTTGATGTACATCTGCCGCTTGACACAGACCGCTGCTTCATAGAACCAATTGTTAGGAAAGCGGACAACCCCCCCCCCCCACAAACAGGATTCAGTATCAAGAATACAAAATTGACTCACCTTCTGATTGTTCGTAGATGAGGTAAAGGTAAGAAGTTGCGAACATAATCATATCCTTTTCTGCTGTAAAGACTTAGTGTCATGCAGAATTCTCGCATCGGCTTGGAGTATGCATTCCCATCTTTCTTGAAGAAGTCCAAAGGGATATCTGAAAAGGAACATTGTTATTTCTATATGAAAATATTAAGTCATATCTTTGAAATGTTTGCTTAAATTCTACTGTATGAAACTTTGTTATGAAAATCAGGCATACTGGTAATTTTTCAAAGGAGCTAACAACATTTATTTTACATTTCACTCCGATAAAAATTGGCACTATTTTCAGTCAGTTGAACCGACCGGTTTCGAATACGACGGCATCGGACCGCCAGGTTTTGAGTAATGCAGCATGTAGTAGACTTCAACGTGCCTAAAATATAGAACAAACAACGCTGCAAATCATCTTTCGCTTCGAAAAAAGTATGAAAAATTCAGCAAAATGTTGAAAAGTATGGTAAAAGTATGTATGACAATTTCAAAAAAAAGTGTGAAAGTATACCGGCCGCGACCCTTGGCTACGGTAAAGTAACTGACATCAATACTATAGGCCTACATTTTGAATAAAGCTAAGTAGATCCACCTAATCGGATGCTTCAATATATAATTTTATAAATAAATATTATATATGCTAAAAGTGTTATCAAAACTGCATAATCACTGATTAAATGACTGTAAAAATGCGTTAGTACAGAATTTTGTACGACTGTGGTCTTATGAGAGTCACTATAGCTACATGTAGTTTTCAAGATACAATTCTTTAAAAGTAAGTAGCCTGTTAAGAACATAAATTAGTATCAACCACTGAAGTAAGTCCAAAGTCAGTAAAATAAGTATCCACTCGACATCCTGATCCTGCTAACTTTCAATTTTACACAGGCTTACTACAGTCCCATGTTAACTTGAGGTAAGCTCATCAATGAGAGTGGAAAGGTGATTAATCATATCAGCTATAAAATCCTATCCTATTATCCAAACAGTATATCATGTTCCAGTTTTCAAAGTTCACTCAAAGTTCGAAGTAAGACTGCGAGGGGCCCTTTAATTACTACACAGGCCTACTTGATGCAAAGCTAAATTTAACAACTGCGAATTCAAGAATATAGACAGTCCGAGGCTTAACAAATTATCAACTAAGTCACACCACCCTTACCTTTATAAAGCTCGAGACAACGCAGCAAACTTTCCTTCACATTCAGAACATCTTTTAACTCTTGTCTCAGACTAGCAACAGTTTTCCGAAGCCTTTTCTCTCTTCTCTTGACATTATGCAAATCTCTTCGATACTGTTGCACTTGGAGTTCTGCCGCACTGGAGCTAGGTTCTTCATGAATAACGGGAACTTGTCCGTAGTTGGCTTCATACCGAATTTGTCGTTCAGAAGGAAACTTTTCAGCATTTGTATACTGAAAAACTGTAGGAACAGCAGAAGCCTGAAGTCTTCGACGATTGGTATTTCCGGTATAGCAATCTGATTTGAAGTGCAATGAGCACAGACGATCAGAATCTTTAGGGATCCAAGTAGTTCGTCTGTCATCCACCTTGACCCTTTTGCAAGCCTCTATCCACTGGCAACGAAGATTTGTTTCCTTGGGAAATCTAAAATGCGTATGAAATAAGCTCAATGATCAAGTAAAATATATAATGCCATGAAACACTAAAGTTGTACAAGAGTATATGCTTAAAAATGAGAAATGAATCTCCTAACTATGTCCATAGAATCAGCATTCGATACAACGAGAGACATCACTCCAAGGTGATATTCGCATCATACAATTATCAGTCTTAAAATCCTTAAACATGCTCATCTTAACAGTCTGAAGAACATCAAATTTTGCAATATTGGCTAATGCACCTGCCCACAATGTCTACAACTCTAATGCCAACCTTGTATGTTGATAAAACTACTGGAACCAGCATTTGGCACCTCTGAGAGACATCAATCCCAAGATGATATTCGCATCATACAATTATCAGTCTTAAAATCCTTTAGTATGCTGATCGTAACAGTCTGCTGAACATCAAAATTTTGTAATAATGGCTAATGCACCTGCCAAATATGTAAACAGGTCTATTACCAAGCTTGTATGGTGATAATACCGCTGGAACCAGCCTTCAACACCTCTGAGAGACATCATTACTAAATAATTGAAATTTTTACTACCTATAGTCAGAATATATTTTTAATCAATTTGTGAAGCATATGAAATGAATTTTTACTTACCTGTGAAAGGAAATACCATCCCGCGTTGAATTAGAGTGATGGCGTGAAGAACAGCCAAAAGCTGCGCAAGAGACGAGCATTTCTAACGATTTTCGTACACTAAATCTCTTTTTGCCAACCAATCTGGTTCTGAGTGTGACCGCTAATTTTGCATTAGCGCCCTTCTAGAAACCGCAGATAAACAAAATAATTTATTTCTATGTCCCTGTCAATGGCCTTCACACATCCGCATACAACTAGGATACGATAAAATGATGAAGAACACACGTCGCACTGTATTGAAACAGTGTTTTATTATTGCACTGGAGTTCTTACTTACCGCTCGCCATGCGATAAATAATAATTTTGAGCCTGCAAATGATAATTTTGTTTAAGTATCATTCAAGGTAATCTCTAAGATACACAGGATTTGTTGATATCAAAAATATATGACATGTCAATTAATGTAACTTAGCTTTTAGTGTCTACACGAGCCTTATAGTCAATGAAAGACATTGATAACATATGTCAGAATAAAGAAATGCATTTGTGATCACTCCAAAATCACATTTTAGGACATTACGCAAAATAATCCCAGTTTCCACAAATTCAGCTTTTCCGACCAAAATGAAAAGAAATAATTCACTCTTAAGTATATTTCTGACTGAAATCAAGAGTTCTTATGTACAAATTCTTAGTCAGTGAGATGAAGCGAATCTTTCTGTCACAATTTCATTGACTTGCTCGAGATTTGGAAGAAGTGAGTTTTTTTCACTTTTCAGCTGGATATCTGAAAAAACAAGACTGGTTTCGCAACATGAGAATTCTATTTTATGAATTAGACTACTAACATCTATGGAAAAATGACAATCAACCTTCCTTGCTTGATTTTTGGTAGAAATCGTCGGTAGCTCTCGGTCTAATAGACAGTGAACATTATATACAACAGATTGAGGACCAAATAACTCAGACATTTGATGAACAAACAAGTTGATACAGCTGCTTGCATGCGAAAGATAATTTAATGTGTTTGAGCACATCACATATATAGAAAAATGCAGCAGTAAGAAATGGTGAAAGTATTTGACTGGCAAATACTTCTTCAAAACAATAGGCCCAAAATACAATAAACACATTCTGTACTCAGCTGCCTTAAAATGATGCAGATCGTTGAAACCCCGAATTTTGCGTTGAAATTCTTGGGGTACAAATTTCCTCAAGCTATCAATTTCTTCATTAATTAAAGTTTGTTGTCCGGCTGATAGCTTACACGTTAATCGCAAGCCTTTGCTAGGAGTGAAATAATAGAAAAAAAGTTTTCTAGTTACACCCAACAGAACACAGTGCATATAATCGGGAGGAAAATTTCGTCGCAACGGAATTATTGATGAAAGAGGAGACACACTCATGTGTCTTTGTACTTTCTCCCTGTGATGTGTACGTTTCATCTGAACGTGGAGCTCCGATGAGTCTGAAAGACGGTTGAATCCTGATGACGGTAGCCAACTTGCCTGCAACAACCACAACCTTCATAAGCATTATGGCCCTTAATGCACTGAAGATAGGCTCTCGCCGGGGCATCACAAATGAATACCACATCTTCAGCCCTTATGGTGGTATCCTTGTACTTGATGCCAGATAAACAGAGAACACGTAGTTCTTTACAAAGGTCATCTACAAAAACAGTTAGGTTTGGCTTTCCTCGTCCAAAAAAATAAACCGATTGGCATAGGAGAATTCACATGTTCAAATTTTAACAGAATGGGCCAGAGTTTAACTGATGAGCTCTTATACAAAGGTAAACCATCAATGTTAATTTGCACTTTAAGATTCAAGGTATTACCTTCTGGTGAATTCAGAAGCTTATTATCAACTAGATATTGCACAGTTTGTTTAACACCAAAATAAACGAAATTCTCCTGATGCATCAACAACCGCTAACTTCTCCCGGTGTTCTTTCACAAGATGATACAGCGAAGTGGGACAATCTGTTAAATCAATGCGCTTTAGCATGTCTAGTAAATACTGTATCGCTCGAGTGGAAATATTGAAGAGTACAAAAAACTTGAGCAGTTCTTCACATGTTGTTAACAGTTGGTTTTCCTCCGTTTTTCAACTGGAGTTCGAGATAGAAGATCATCACAATCTTGGAAAATGTTCGTCGTTTCTTCGTAAAAATAATCACTGGATGTACCATGAGATTGCATATTTTCTTCTATTTCCAGCAGGCTCGATTCAGTAGTTTGGCCTAAAATTTCAAAGCATCGAATCAAAATGCACAATAATAATCGACTTTTAACATGTATATAGGTCGTCGCTTTTTTGACTAACTAACGTAACTACCAAAACTGGAATTTAGAAAATTCGCCAGAAATCGAGAAAAACGAAATTTAGTAACACTTTGCATTTCTTAGATCCTTCAAAATGTGACTTTTAATTTGTCAAACTTGTTAGGTTTGAATCATCATGGTATGACTTCATCGCTGAATTTCGATTTACATTTGTTGCAACATTGTGCATTCTCATGGCTTGCTTTTTCATCCGATGACAGTGTCATTGGCTGCCTAGTTGTTGTACATTGGTTGTCATACAAGTCTTGGGCTACAGTTTCTAAGTGATGCAAGAAACTAATAATGCAATTTTCTCCCTCAAAGAGGTAATACTTGTTTTCAAATTTCGATTGAAGGGCATTGTGCCAGACATGATAAGCTCCAATGGCCGCAGGTTTATGTATTTTATTATCGATGTAGCACTCTATATCTGCATAAATTACTAAAGGAGGACTTAGTTGATATTCCATGCTACTTGTTAGTACTTTTAGATCTGACGGCATTTTTTCTATTTGTGCTTTTCCTCGAATGCAAAACTGGAAGTGTCGTTCTAGTGTTGTCTTATATGTGAATGACTGAGTGCATCTTTCGCAGAAGTATTTATGCCTTTTTAGAGTTCTCCTATACAATCTTGACAGCTTTGGAATTCCACAATAGTGTGCTGCTCCATTGTTTAGAATTAGCAAAATATTAACCGTTTGCCTACCAGTAAAGTTACTATTGTATCGAACACCTTTGAGTCCATAAAAGTGAATGTTAATTTTGATCATTATTTTTCTTAAATTTTGGAATGTCTTTGATTGATACTGGTGTGGAAATGTCTTCCATATTTAGCTCAGATGTCCACTTACTATATGATTTTATTTCATTCCTTGAATAAGGTACTTCATTATAATGCAATATTGATAAAACTGCATATAGGAAGCAATCATTTGCATTTGAATTAACATCAATGACAGCTCTAGAGTTTTTTAACTTCTTTGGTAGAGGAAATGATTGTCCACCTGACAGTATTGGACTTGTTATTACATTGAACTCTATATTTTGTACATCATCTATAATCCAATTGCTACCCTTTTTTGTGAAGACTTCAATATGATTTATCAGACTATTTAGATGATCCTGAAACCAAGCATCATAGTCTTAAATATAGTTTGAGGATGATGAAGTAAAGTGTGCGAGGAAAGTTTCTTCTTGAGGATTAGAACGGACATAACGAATTTGTGTATATATGATATAATTTGCGGTATATACAATACCGCGCAATTGATAGCTCCTTAGTAAGTCAGACACTAAATTCCCTAACATGGAACGCATGCTTTCTAAGAATGATGTTATGTCCAAAGTAGGTGTTGTTGGCGTGATATCATACACACGTGCATGGCCATTGAGTGCGCTTTCGCTGAGACTAACAGTTCCATAGTTATTATGCATATTCATCTCACTATTTGTATTATGTACATTCATATGCTGTCGAAATCTACTTATAGAGTTATACGTTTTGCCACACCGAGAGCAGTATTGCATAAAGCTTTGTATGTTAGTTGAAGCGCTGGTTGTTGGCTTAAGCTAAATTTACACTGGCAGCATAGCTGCTGCTGCTGCGACGCAACTGACGTATGTCATCTTGAGGGATGCTTCCTGATGACGTTGTTGCTACATCACACTGACTCGCCGAATTTTATTATCTGGGCGGTTGCTGCGCGGTATGTCGAAGAGAGTTAAATGAAATTCAACTCCTCGCTGCATGGCAGCAAAGAACGGCTGGTCTGATTGGTCTATCGGCATAGGAAAGTCTCGAATCCGGTTCACAGCTGATTCCTGTTGTCCATCTGTCATCATTCATTCTTATCTTGAGTGGCAAAATGGCATGTGAAGAGACGCTAATCGAAAACGTGCGAAAATATCCCTGCTTGTATGCGATAAATGATAGCGCCTATCATGACAAAATCGCAAAGCGGAATGCCTGGAGAGAGGTAACCAAAAACTGCGGATGTGAGGTGGAGGATGCGAAGAAAATTTGGAAATTATTGCGAGACAATTATACACGTGCGAAGAGAAGAGCTGGTCAGAAGAAAAGTGGTGATGGAGGAGGAACATCGATCGAATTCAAGCACAGTGTTTTGCTATCGTTTTTAAATGACTTTCTAAAGCCACGTCCCACAACCTCAAACTTCCACAACAAGGAAAGCGAGATGAACGATTGCGAATCTCAGCTGGATGATTCGCACATTTCAGTCTCCCAGAAAGAGAACTCTACAATATCCCGGAAGCGGCGTCCTTCGAAGCCTGCAGATGAATTCGAAGACAGAGTGTTGAGGCTGCTAGAGAATCCTCTGGATGAGGATGAACTCTTCTGCAAGGCAATTACTTCAACACTCAAGCGCTTCAAACCTGAAGTCAAGGCGCGTGCGAAAGTTAAAGTGCAAGAACTACTTTACAAGATGGAATTTTTAGATGAATCTGATGTCGACGTATTCGAACGCTTTCTCTGACTACAAATGAAATCTGATTGATAGTTAAAACTTCTTTTCGATACATGCATATTTCGCATGGAGAAAGGACCTTGTGTTGAATTTGTATTTAATGCATTTTTATTTAGCCTAGAAAAAGCTGACTATCAAAAGTTGATAAATGATTCGATGAGACATGATTATTCAGCATCTTGCATGTGTATTACTTCATCAAAAGGGAAAGGAATTTAATATCAGTGAACACGGTTGACATAAGCAGACTGCCACTCAAAAATATCTTCCGTTACAAAATGTTCCATGAACGAATGTCTCACATTTGATGCACTTTCTGCTGCATTGTTGGACATCCCAACATCGGTAAGGGCACTGTCAGATTGTCTCCAAGCTCCTGGAATGAACTCACCATTCGAATCGGTTTGATCTGCATAACCTGCCGGACAATATCTGCGTTTAGAGGCACTGAGATTTAATTCACTCTTTCGGAGAAAGTTGTGGAGAACCACAGAAGCACAGACTATCTTCGATACCTTCTCAGGAGAAGCAAGTACAGGTTTGCGAAATATGCGCCATCTTGCAGCAAGAATTCCGAAGGCATTCTCGATAGTTCGCCTGGCTCTTGACAGTCTGTAGTTGAAAATAGACTTCGATTTGGTGAGATCTTTTCCCGGGAACGGCCGCATGAGATTCGGGAGCAGAGGAAATGCCTCATCACCAACAACGACCTGAGGTAGCGATCTCCCACTCTCAGACACGCATTTCCATTCGGGTAGTTGATGATGATGAACATCGTCTTTCAGAATCCTGGCTAGCTCAGTCTGTGCAAACACAGAACTATCACTTGCTCTACCAAAGCTGCCGACATCTATCATTGTAAAGCAATAGTCCGCGTCACAAAGAGCCATCAACACCACGCTGTGAAAATGTTTGTAGTTATAAAATTGTGAACCGGAATTCGCCGGGCACTGAATAGCGATGTGCTTGCCGTCAAGTGCACCAAGACAATTTGGAAAGTTCCACCTTGCTTCGAATTTCGATGCGATTTCGGACCATCGTTCACGCGTAGGAATTGGCAGAAGAAACTTCTCCCATAGGCAGTTCCAAAGTGCCTCCAAAACATCGTTGATTATTGCAGTGACCGAAGCTCTGGAAACTCGATATGCATAAGATAGTGAAACCTGCGAGTCTCCAGCATCTAGAAATCGGAGAGTGAGAGACAATTTTAAGCCGGGCTCGATGGACTTCCGGAATCTAGTGTCATTCTTTGAGATGCGGGAGTTGATTTCTCGAAGAATGTAGTCGAACTGGTCTGGAGTCATTCTCGTAGTTGAAAAAATTTGACGGATCTGACCGGAGCTCTTGAACAAGATTGTCGAAGTCACCTTGTCGTGGCCGTTGAATGTAGATGTCCTTCACCCAACACTTTCTCTCTTTTTTCCTATTTCTTCGACGTCGCTGGAGCAAAAGAAGAATCGCGGCCTTTCGGTTTGCGTCCATTTTCTTGAATGAAGCTGCAGCACTCGCGATGCTAATGTAAACTGGTGGCCGCATGCTCCCTACTACGTTGTGAGTGACGTTGCAACACGTGCCCTCGCAACAGTCAGCGTGAATTATGTTTGTTACCACTTGCTGCGCAGCACGACGCTGCCAGTGTAACCGAGCCTTTAGAAGTAGATCTATTTTGATTATTTGAACTTGACTCTGTTATGCTATCATTCGGTTTATTATTGCATACAAGTTTATGCCTCTTAAGATTATCTATCCTATTCTTCTTATATGGACACTTGCTACATTGATAAGTTTTTCCTAACTTACAAAATTTTTCATGGCGTTGCAAATTGCCTATGAGAGTGAACACTTTTCCACACTTGGTACAGACAACCATGATTATTGATGAGGATTGAAATTAGCAAGCCCTTATATACATCCATCATCTAATGACGTCAGCGTCATCACCAGCCAATACCATATGTTCCGATCTGTTGTAAAGAGAAAACACATAAAATTTTCAGTAATTAATTTTTCAAAATAAAAGATAAAGTCAGAGCTTCACACATTTCACAATACCATTGTGATACAGCTTCAAGTGGCTGCAGCTTTCACTGCAGCCACCTAATTCGTCCATTCTCGTCAGTCTCACCTTTCTTAATTGTATTATCTCTGCACTCGATGTGCACCAATGTCTCTTTATCATGCCTTTGAATGTTTGTCACTTGCGAGGCCAACAGGAGGTTTGATTGAGTTATATTTTGTAAGGACTCAACCAAACCTCTGTTGTCCTCCATTAGCTGAGCCTCACGAGCCTCGGACTCCTTCAGACGCTCTTGGCAACGGCGTAGTTTGGACTCAATGTCTTCCTCCGTCGTTGCGTCGAGGTCGACATTGTACTCTCGCACTGGGAGAGGGGCCTTGGGAACTGTAGCAGGAGAGGAAGGAGCTGCGGCGCGGATAGGAGATGTCACGTAGGAAGGAGCTGCGGCTGGGATCGGAGGTGACGGAGAGGAAGGAGCTGCGGGCGTTAGAGGATGCACAGGCGATGGAGGGGCTGGGAACGGAGGTGCCGGAGAAGAAGGAGCTGCGAGCGATAGAGGACGCACAGGGGATGGAGGAGCAAGCGTCATCATTGAGGACAGCGGCAGGCGGACGCTCCAGCTGGGGGATGCCCGGATGTGGCTGAAGGACACCTCTTCCTGGGATGCACACATGACGGACTCCTGTAAACAAAGGAAACAATTGTTAATTAGGACAATTGTTAACAAAGTAAGTTTCAAAATGTTTTAATAGAAAATTCTACACTGAAGCAGGTAACCAAGCTTCATACTTACATTAGTAACAGATTCATCGTCATCATCGGATGACGATGTTGGAGAATCCTCGGATGAGGATAATGATGTTGGTGAATCCTCGAATGAGGATGAGGATGTTTCATGTATGGAGTAGGGCCTCTCCTCATTGTCCTCAATGGACGTGGTAGTCGCTTGCGTACTTAAAAAGCTCCTATGCTTCTTAAGGGATAGAGATCGTACAGCTTGCAGCGGAAAAAATGTGACAATATGTTTATATAAAGAGATAGACTCAGACAGTTTTTCAAGGTGTTGTTGTCTGTTATCTGAGCGTAGACCACAGCAATCACACTTACGGGGCTAGAGGCGAGTTTTTTTCCTGGGGAATTCCCTCGAGGCAGCTTCGGGTATGTGGGGAATGGTTGGACACTTGGAAACAGCTAAAAAAGAAATTCATATTTGATTTCTCCTTAGAAACTATTAAGCAAGCTTTCCACCACATTTCCATCTTCAAACCCGACTGTCATCGCTTGAGGTAGTTCAGTCTGAAATGTTTTAACAACATTGATTTAATTATGCATATGAATAATAACCCAAGTAAATAGATTCTCACATCTTAAACGATGAGTTTCTTCTGCACCAACACCTTTGTCTTCTTCGGTGGGGGCATCACCAAATCCTGAAATGTGTAAACGACATATGCTTATATTGACTTAATGAAGTAGCATTTTATCTATCCCCAGTGGATCAGTTATGTGTTGAAGCTAGGATGTAGGATTGACATCACTTACCTCAAAATCGCTGAAAGTCTCGTCGACAAATTCTTGGAACTTAGGGGCTTTCTTGAGAGCGCCAGACTTAGTCTTAATTTTATTGGGAGGATGTTGAGGTTCGTCCACCTGAGACAAAACACCTTCCATCGGCCTGTCCTTCGAAAAGAGGCGTTGTAACTTCTTTTTTTCATTATTTGATGTCAAATTTATTCCTTTCCGCCCATTCTGAAGAGCACAGGGGGTATGTCGAACAATGAAGGCCTTCGCCCAATCGATGTTAGCCTTCATATCACTCCTTTCGTACGTCCTACAGGAAAGGCAGTGGATGTAGGAGTAGTCCTCTCTGAAGGAGTACTCCTTGTGCCCGCTTTTGTTCGCATGTCGAACGGGCAGCTGACATGTCTCTCAAAAATGGAAGACGTGACGTTGCCGTGCGATACTTTTATGTCGAACCATTTCTGTAGAGGATAAAAAAACTTTTATTATAATTTAATCCCTTATTAAAAGAGAAATCATTTATGTACCAGCTTCAAAGCTTTATTAAGTACTAGATTAATATTAGGCAAATCTTAAGAAGAAATATATTTATGGATGAAATGGAAACTGAGATTCGAAAGTTTAATTTCATTTCAAAGGGTTTGTTCATAAAAAGACATGAAATTTGGAAGCAGCTGATTAATCATTATTTAATTTCGAAATAATAATAGAATGAAAATGAGATTTCGAAAATTTCAACCATTAAAAAATGTGTTTAATGAAACACGTCTGAACTTTATGGAAACAGCTGATTTATATTTATTTTAAATTGAAGTAAACATAATGGAACGAAAGCGAGAAATTTTTATTTACCGTATTTTTCCGTATATAATACGCATTTTTTTCCTCAAATTTTTGTCGATAGTTTGGGGTGCGTATTATACACGGTAACAAGGAAAACTGTATTTTTCCAAGGAACTTTTTTTCATCTCTACAAGTATACTAAATGCTAAAAAAGCAATATTGTAATTCCTAGCCTTCTGACTGGCACTGTATACGTTGAAACAATCATCATATTGGATACCGGCCGCCCTTTGTAATGAGCGAGAACAGCTTTGTACTGTGTTTACATGTATATATTTCTAGAAAGAATAAAAACAAATCAAACAAAATGCAAACTGCAGAATATAACAAAAACAGTCAAACAAAGGAGAACTTCCTACCGGTATACGTCACTGTAAATGTCTAATCACTTGAAGAGTCAGAGGATAAATTTCTTCTTCGTTGTACATCGCCTCTGTCTCATTGTCAATCACGTCAATTTCTTCTGGAGAATCAGCTTCGTCTTCCCAAAGCAGATTGTCCTCAGAGCCGTCCATCATATTCGTGAGACAGTACTTTTTGAAGCCTCGTCGAATTATACTGGGATCCAACTCGTCCCAAGCGACTTTGATCCAGTGAACAATCGTGCAGCTCAGGTTTTCTGGTACGACCAGATGGGGTGAAGGCATGGGCGTCAGAATGCATCCATTCGTTCCACAATGATCTCATTTTCTGCTTGAATGGACAATTGCAGTTTACATCCATCACCTGCAGTTGACCAGTCATACCACCTGGAATGATAACTAGGTCAGTGTCACTTTTCTGGAGGAGCGCTTTGATTTCTGGCATTCAATGACAACGGAAAGCGTCAAGGACAAGCATGCGTCGTTGAGTAGAGCGATTTTTGCACCAAACTTCATTCAGCCAGTCTTTGGTGAGATTCTGATCCATCCAGCTCTTCTCTTGAGCACGAACTATCACACCTGCCGGCCAGTCGGTGTTCTTGGGCAAGGTCTTCCTCTTGAAAATTATGTAGAGCGGCATCTTCGAGCCGTCGCCGTAGGCCCCCAGCATAAAGGTGAAACGGTTCTTTTCGTTGCCCGTTGTCTTGAGGACAATTGACTTCCTCCCTTTAAAGTCCAGCGTGTGGTTGAAAGGAATGTCGAATGTCAATGGAGTTTGGTCAGCGTTTGCAATCATATCGTCGGCATATTGACGAGTTTTGCGAAGTTGAATGATGTAGCGTTGATACTCGACTAATTTGTTCTCAAAATCGTCAGGCAAACGCTGAGCAATCGATGTTCGACGGCGAATGGAGATGTCATGACGATTCATGAAGTTGTAACACCATTTTGGCGAAGCTTTGAATTGAGAGGACGGATCAATCTCTCTCATGACTTTGAGAGCATACAGACGAATTTGGACCGCAGACCCACTTTCCCTCCTCTCACGAACATACTCCACTAGCTTGTCTTCTAACTCGGGATGGGCTGCTCGTCTTCCTCTTGCACCAGCTCTACAAGTGCGATTTTGTTTGCTCAGAGTCTCTTTATTTTTCTTCCATAAGCGAATATTGCATTCATTTACATCAAATGTTCTGCCTGCTTCTCTAATACCATGTTTCTCTGCATGTTCGAATGCCTTGATCTTAAAGGAAGCTGTGTAACTCGCGCGCTGCATGATGCTGGCGGAGGATTGAGGTACTGAAATGGCGGAAATCCCCAGATGATGACCACGTTGCTGACTGACATAAGCGCTAAATTTAGACATAGTTGCTGAGTCAACGCGACAACCTCACTGAAAAATCACTGCCAGCACATAGCCTATCGGGATAACAATAGGGTCCGGCCAATAGCTGAAACTAATGAATTTCGCTGAGGAAAAACTATGTATTTAAGTTAAAAAGTATAACTATTTTGATGTTAAGTTTGGGGTGCGCATTACACACGGTAATAAGCATTTTTCATGAATTTTGCTCGGAAGTTGGGGGTGCGTATTATACACGGTGCGTATTATATACGGAAAAATACGGTAAGCATCTTTTTATTTAGAAACAATGTGTGAAAATACGGATGTCAATTGCACTTTTATTCCGACCTATACAGTCATGTCTCTTCTGGATGATTTAATATAGGAAGAAAATAAAAAACATGGTTCTTGATGTAACATAAAGGGTTCCTATCCTAAAACCCAAGCTTCTATATTTAAAGACATTTGGTTATAAGAACTTGATAATGTTCCTACTCCCGAATATCCTATAAAGTAGCACAACATGGCAATGAAACCCACTTCAGAATTGTAGTATGAATCGGAGAACGGAGGAACGAAGAACGACGTCTGCTATGGACACTGAATAATTCAAAAATGGGCTGATGTGTGCAAGTTCTTTATATATGAAATTGACAAAGCAACTATGAACGAAGACTTTATGACGTCACATCATCGCATTAGTACAGTTAAACAAAATTGACAACTCAAACAAGAATTGGAACAGCTGGTTTATTTTTAACCTTAGAAATGGAAGTACCATCATATGTGTAGAAAGACTTCTACATTCAAACAGTAGAGTGAATTCAAAGTAATATGAAATGATGGACTGATCTATTGTTTTGATAGACATCTTATTATTAATAGTCATATAATGATTCATGAGGTAACTGTGTACAAGATGGCCATAGTTAATGTAAAACAATATTGTGACGAGAATATTGAATATTTTTTCTTCGTTCTTGTGCTAAAATATCAGAAAATATCCATAGTTTCACATCATTCTTGTAATTTTTTTTCAGACATCCTTGTTTTTCCTCTAGAGTGATTTTAGTAAAAGCTAAAAAAAATACACCGAAAAAAAGTACTGGCAACATGGCCACCCTTTCCAAATTTGAATAAAATGAAAAACTACGACATTATAAAACATTCTCTGTATACATAAACGTCAGGAGGTATAAAAACAACTACAAATGTGCCGAAACAGTGCTTATGGTCTAAATTGACACATAAGCAAGCAATAAAAATTACGTAAAAATATTACTCATAAAATCTGTCACAGTAGCTTATTGGTGAAAGGTAGGATCACAGTCGCAGCAGATGAATGTCTCATTGTCGGATTTTGTGAAGCCAATACATTCGTCGTGAAAATATTCTTCGCAAGACATGCACATCCGCATGTCTTTTACACAGTCCTCGTCACAAATCGAACAATACCATCCTGTGTTTGACTGATTGATCGGTGCCGGTCTCGCTGATTCTTTCCTTTTGCGTTTCTTTTTCATTTTCAATGGCTTGTCAGAGGTGTCATCGCATTTCTCTTGAAACAGTGACTGAGTCAATAGCTGAGCTTTGTAATTTATACTCTTTCGCCTTGGTGTGGTCTTCCGCTTCTCAAGTCTCGGAGAGCTCAACAGTTCTTTGAAGCTCGTGTTGGGAGATTTTAGTGATGTCCTTAATGGCGCGTGCTGATCATTTGATGTCGTTGGTTCGTCCTCATGGAGGGGCACTTCATTCACTGTAGGTTCTCGGGATGTTGTCGGCTGATGCTCGATCTGATCGCAATTCATCAGAGTATCAGTGACTGTCTGTGATCTTATCTCTGGAGGAATTTCCATCGCAGTGACTGAAGTCAAGTCTGTGATCCTGGTCACTTCACTAGGGCAAGATGCCTCAATGGGAATAACCGACTTGTCGAATGGATAAATCCGAGTGACGCGAAACCCGCTCATGATGTTTTCAAGTGTAAGCGACCGATTCCAGCAAGGTGTGAACAGTTTTCCGAATCGCTCCTTGGTAATGTTTCGTCCAGGGAATGTTCTCCAGAATTTCAAGACTTCCTCATCCCAGTGGTATTCAAAGGATCTGAAAACGGATCGATCCAGCGGCTGCAATTCATGATTTGTGTTTGATGGCAAGCAATACAAGCTGATTTCATACAGGTCAGCGACGTCGACGATCTTCGGATTTAAGTGACATGCAGCTCCGTCAAATATCAAGAGAATTCTTCCTTTAGGCTTGTGCTCATTGAAGTGTTCCAACCACCTGATGAATATATCATTGGTCATGCAACCTTTTTCAGACATGGCGAATATAGACATCGGTGGAAGATCGTCTCCAAGCGTTGGGTTGGACCTTTTTCCCTTGAAGATAATCATCGGCGGCGGTTACAGATCCTGCAGCGCTGACACAAGCCACGATAGTTACGTTTTCACCATGTTCTTGACCCATCAGATGAACCCTCTTCGCTCCTTTCTTTGCGAGAACTTTCTGTTGCTTGTGAATTGTCAAGCGGCAAGCCTTTTCGTCCAAATTGAAAATGCGATTCGGTTTGTTGTGTAATTCGTTGTCATCCATAAAAGCTTTCAATTTGGCGAAATGGTCAATCACTATCATCGGGTTCAGCTTCTGAGCTCGAGCTGGATTTATTGTTTGGGCTCTCCTAGTCGAGATTTCCGGGTGTCTTTCAAGAAAGCCATCAACCCAAGAACGTCATGCAATCTGTTTTCTTTCCGAGAATTGATGTTGTTCTTGTTGTTTTGCGTCACATAATGATATACATGCAGTTGAATCATCTTCTTACTCAAAGGGAATCCGAGATCACAGAATCGGATGATCCTTCTCACTAAGTCCTCTTCTTCATCGTTATCCAATGTCATTCGTCTTCCCGTAGATTTGGTTCTAGTACCCTTCTTGATGTGATTTCTCAGCGTTCGGCGTGGAATTTTGTAAGTCTCTGCAGCCTTCTTCACCGACATTCCCTTGGTAACAGACTCAATTGCATTTCCTAGCTGTTCTTCTGACCACGATTGACCTCGAAGTCCCTTTGATCGACATCTCTGCCCAATGACACAGCCTGAAATAATAAGAAAATGTTTAAGGTTCAAATTTGTGCCACAAGAATAGTTCCAGTTAGGACGATTCTTACAAAATTACGTGCATTCAATTGAAATGACTGAGCTATTCTCTATGAAGTGAATCAATTTCAAGCAGCAAGAACAGACACTTAAGCTTACGTATATTCAAATCCAAGAATGATAGAATAAGTGTAAGCTTAAGCCTAATAGAAATTAGCCTACCTATGAGAGAAACAGGGTTTAATGTATGATGGTGCTTGTTGCAGAAAGGATCACTTTAAAGGCACATACCGGTACTTCTAGTGGATTTTGACTGGTAAAATCCTAAGACTCTAGGATTCAAAAAAAAAAATTAGAAGGGGTTTTAGGAGAGCCTTTTTAATTTCATAAGGAAAACTTTTTTTTGAAAAGACTTAGGTCTACTGTAGACCTATTTTAAGTAATTATTACTAAAAGTAGGATTCATAGACCTAAAAGAAACGTACTTAATTCCTCGGTATACACTTATTATCGCTATTGTGGCTCATGGTAACAAAGCAGTACGGATAATAGCAGCTTAATTACCATATTTACCGATTTTGGTTGTAGAATGTAAAGATGGCCATGTTGCCAGCATTTAGATCACCCGATAAAAATCCCAATTATAGAAAATGCAGTGAAAGTTAACGAAACTCGCTGATCGACATTGTAGCTGGATGGTATTTACTCTAGATTCATGCCGGTGGAATCATTTATAAGAATGATAACTGTGGTAGACAAAGCTTTAACCTTTAGCAGAAAATAACTAGTGGTACATACAGGTAATTATATGGGATTGCTGCTCAATTGCAAACAACAATACTCACTTTTCTAGGCAAGTATCAGGCGTTATTACATGTATGTTTGCTAATGATATGGCAGTCATTGACAAATTGATTCCTTTTTATTAAGCCTACTTGTACAAGATTTATGCTGATAACAGTGCATTAAGTCCTACGAAGAGCTGTTTTGTTTAGATATTCTCTAAACTTAAAAACATTAGGCCATCAACTAGATAACTCGTGAGTCTATAGGCTATTTTACAGACTGTAGGCCTTCACTCTACTGCTATGGTTTAACCGACGAATTTTGTGGCTTCATAAAAGCTTTCAGCTACTGCAACTTAATGTTTTTGACTTACCTTTCGCTGGTCATCCTTGAATCTTTTATCCTCACCAAGTGAAGTTTTGATGGTCGCTACGGTATCAACCATGCCATTCAGGAGAAGTTTGGCAATGACTTCCTCATTAAAAACAGCCAAGACATGTTTCACATTTTGCCTTTCAAACGTAGATGGTCTAAACGCAGCATTGTACAGTCCGGCTGATTTCAAAAGGCAATTTGCTTCAGTGTTAGCGATAGAAATGACATCGCTCCATTTGCCGATTTTTCCAGGAATCAATTCTAAATGCTGCAGCTTTTCGGTAATCCAATTGTCACGTATACGCTTCAAAATGTGCACTGGATCAAATAAATGAAACCATGGTCTGGTGTCGTCCAATGGGTGCACGCGTTCTTTGTTCTTCAAAGGGAAAAGATGTGAAAATTTCTGATTGACTTTGTGGTCATCAGTTACACTCCCAACCACCTTTGCACCATTGGACTCCAATTCACCTGTGATCTGCACGCAAAGCTTGTATTGATCAGCGGCAGTATTGCGTGTTACAGGCTTCAAATGTACCATCAGGGAAGGTCCACCATGCAAGAATTTGACCATTACGCCAAGTACACTTGAGGCGATTTCATTTGTCAGTTTTTCCAGTCATGATGGTGTTGGAGAATATCACTCTCGGCCTCACTTTTGTTTCGTCGACGATCAAAATGCATGCAGGAGATGAAAGGGTTGGGATTACGCCTCCGATCACATCTTTGACGTCGATATTTGAAACGATGTTTCGCATAGTTGATTCACTCGCCGGTACAAGAAATTCACGCAGATGCTGATAACGCACACGAGGATAAAAGACTAAGAATTGAACAAAGTCCTCCTTTTGGTATCTTTTGTTCATGTTGAGCTGCACTTGTCGCTGAAGAAACTGTAATTAATCGTCGTCGCATTTTTCCGCCGTTTCTGAGGCTTCGCCTAAATGATAAACCGCCATTTGTAGATTATCATTCACTGCATTTCTTTGATCAAAACAATATTTCACTGTGCACTCGAAGTTGTCAATCGATGTAAAGCCGTGATCCTTGTGTAGCAAGGGGCACTTCATCGGTTTCCCACAGGAAAACAAATCCAATGTCAGCACTCCGGTTAATGTAGACTGGTTTCTCACCCGTAGAGTAAATTTGAAATCGGAGAAATCCTCATCTTGGAAAAAAGAACAAATCAAAGTTGCTTCATCACGCCGCATTAAGCATGGTCCCACAGATTTAAGGAAATTTTCCGGATGAAATGAGGAATATGAAGAAATTGTATCTTTAAGTTTGAAGAATTCCAGCTAGCGGTCCTCCTTATTCGTAGGGCGTGGAGACGGCGTAGGGGTAGGGAGTACAGACGGAGGGACAGAAAATACTGTTGGACGTTCACTAGGTATATAGATGCCATTAGGCCAATGTCTATCGCAGACGTACACAGTCTTCAGTTCACTCCACATACGATTGATCAGCTCGCTTTGGTGCAAACTTCAAAAAATCTTCTGTTCCACCGGGCCAGTGACATGGAACACGGTGAATAGAAACGACGTTGTCGGCGTTATAATTACCACAACAATTAGCCATCGAACATTTGTTCGGCATAGCGGCAAGCCGTAGTCGACACACGATGTACGCTGACGCGAAGAATGACTTCCTGAGTCACTGTCGTCTATTATTATGCAGCGCCGATCTGAAAGTGCACTCGAAGCCACTGTGATGTCAAGGGATGGGCTTCTCATGTTGTTGAAGCAACGTGAAGGTCACACAATGATCACGAGGACATTCTTTAACTATAATCAGGGTGCCCGCGGCTTTTGGACCATGAAATTCCAGGTTTTTCCAGGTA
The DNA here is from genome assembly GCA_907163375.1 of Prostheceraeus crozeri. NCBI lineage: Eukaryota > Metazoa > Platyhelminthes > Polycladida > Euryleptidae > Prostheceraeus > Prostheceraeus crozeri. The sequence goes on along the minus strand of CAJQUW010002593.1, from coordinate 489,986 downwards.
TTTCAAGATTATATATTTCGTTATTTTTTTTCATGTTGATTTTCGATGAACTGGATACCATCTACTCTATCATGTTCTTAAGAAGAAAAAGTCAGATATAGGTATTTCTTTCGCATCAATTTAATGATATTTGATGTATTCGCAACATTTGATAACTTCTCATATTATTTTATTCCTCATTCAAAAAATTATAAAATATAAAATCTACAAAACTACGATAGATATGTATATAAATTGTACATGAAGATAAAAGGAAAACGATAGTGATTATGATAACATCTATTGTGATGAAAGTTGCAGTTTGTTGTAAAGGTCACTTTAGCTTTTCATTATTTTTAGAGTCTCTGCCATTTTCTTGTTGATTGCATTCCCTTCTGCCTTCGCATTTGCCAAAACAGCCATTTTCTTGCATCTCAACTCCTCCATTAATTCCTCAGCGTGCCTCTTTCGTTTGTCTTTTTCATATGACTCATGTGAAGTCGTTTTTTTCATTTCAAGTGCATTCCGATACCGCTGCCTAGCCAGACCTACGGACTTTTTCAATTCAGGTGTAATTGCAACGTTCAATGGACCACCGCAAGCATTCAAGTGATCGAACACCATGCGCTGAGCTATGAGAGATTGATTGTGTAAATTTACAACTAAGAAATTTTTGTTCACTGAAAAGCTGGATTCGACAGAGCTATTTCCGTGTGACAAAATCAAAATCATTTTGGTCACCGTCCAGAGATCTTTCATATCAGAATTTTCTCCAATGGCCTCAGCATAAAAATCATCGAGTCTTTTGGAATTAGCTTCATAGGCATTCACTTTCTCACCGAAAACAATATCCTCAAGAAGATTGGAATATTGCTGCTTTGCTTTATCTGCAATTTCTTCAGAAACGCGGTTGGCTTCTACTAAATTCTCTAACAATATCTGCATTCGTGCAAGACATGCAGCTTTACTGGTTTGTATACAAGATGGAGACAATGCACTTGCTGCACGTACGATTGGAAAATGTAATGGACATCTTTCAAGAAACTTTCTGACAAGGGCAGACAGAAACATCTTGCAATCGCTATAAAACTGATTCTTCTGGCGTTGCTGCAAGTTTTTAAGTGCTTTGTTAGCACCAAACCCAACGTCAGGTTGAAACAATAAAGCATCACTTTTCAATGAAATATCAACAGCTGAAAGTTTTCGGAAGCTTGTCAAAGAATTCATAACTTCAGGTTTTACGAAGCGTTTCATGAGGTCTTTAATGAGTCGATCGAGATGCTCATACAAAAATGGAAACATTGGTTTAGGAGACTGAAATTGTGTCAGAAATGGTTCTATCTGCAATGCGACAGATTTGAAGAAGTGCAGTTCAGCGATAAGAAATTGGTTATGCAACTGACTCTGAATGGTTTCATACAACTGAGTCGAAACATTCACCTCTTTAAACCACTTCACCAAATGAGGATAAATCTCGATTGCTCTTGCGGCTACATCAGCATTTTCAATCCACCTTACTACACAGAACTTCAATGGAAAGAGATTACAACCAGTTACATCTTTAAACGATGCACGGCGAGATGGACAATCCTTAAACATAATATATATGTTTCTTAAGAAACCGTTTATATTCCAACCAGATTCTTTATGACCAGTCTGGAAGGCTCCACGGACAATATGAAGACCACAAGTGCCTACATCTACAAATATGGGGTCATCCGGATTTTGAGCAATTTCTGACTTAAAGTCTCTTAACAACTTTTGGTTTACTGTGGGCCCATCAAGTGACAACTGTAGTAACTTACAAAGCGGTAACTGAAAAAGGCCTTCCTTCAATCCCGACATAAGATCAGAAGCAGAACATCTGTTTAAAAAAACAGAATTGAGATAACGAACAGAAACTTTGTTTAAATTAGAATCCCAGAATCGTACAATTATGTCCATTTGACTTTGTTGTGCAATGCGGTTGAGTGCTTCGTCAATGCAAATCACGTACTCATTGGCTTTCAGAATTTCAGACAATAACATCTCTTTGAATACAGGTGCTATACCGTACGTGATGGAGTAGGCTACTTTATCACGACCAAGTGAAAATTGCTTAGCGATATCGCTATCTGGAAACATTTTTGCCAACAATTTTGATATTTCTTCGTTACTTCGATAAGACATACTACTGTATACTGTCTTCAAACACCATAAGATCTCTGCCTGCATGACTCCATCTTCAACATAGAGAGGAACATCAGGTGTTGCTCTCGATCGATCACTGGTGGATAACGATTTATTTGAACTAGCCTGATCACTTGAACTAGTCGATGTCTCAGCATCAGTTGATGGTAATGCCTGATCACTGGTGGATTTCTGAGTTATCGATGGAAAAACCGCATCTATTTTACGTTGATTCTTTACAACTAGTGCTGCTTTCAAATGAATGGACGATTTCAAGTGACTCTTAATAGCCTGTACACCCATATTGCTTAGTGAAAACAATTTAGAACAATTGATACAAGTAGCAGCATTGGTATCATGGTGCACTTTCCGAATTTCTGACCACTGTTTCATCCAAACGTCTTGGAACTTTGATTTTGCCATACCTGAAAAAATACAAATCTCATCTATACAACACAATATATTCATAATTTATCATTAAATGATATGATAAAAGTGTACATCAGGGTGACCACTTCTGAAAAACAAAAATTCGGACCCACCCCTTACCCCCTTTACCCTACACTTTTGAGGCCATTTTTGTGCAATTTCATTTTCTTGTTTTGCCTGTCTGGGTAAAATATTTCTAAAAATATTTGAAAATTTAAAAAATTTAAAAAATTTTAGTAAAACATATCAGCAGTTGTTGGATATATACTCGTAGTATTTAAGTTCCCTTTACCCAGTCCGTTTTCTCATTTAAGTTGATATTTTCGAGAAGAGAAGATGGACTCTAAATCATTATACTTTGATTTACCGTTTTAGAGTAGCTTACTTAGGATCTTATGGATATCCTGAAGGTAATACTTTGTTATATAATCAATCAGTGATGCCAAAGACAATCCTTGACAACAACGAAAATCTCGCAATTAACCGATATGCAGGAATTACGACAAACTACATGTAAGCTTTCATATCAATAATAATGGCACTATAAAGCATGGCGCTATCTGTGAATAAACGATCACACAAAGCGAGAATTGGCGTCATCTGAAAGGAGAAACTTGCTTTAGCTCATATTTCATGCATTATTTACATACACTTTCAGCTTATTTGATGAGCACGCTGAATTCTTGTCGAAGTCTACTAAGATTGTTGGAAAAAGACAAAAGCTGTAATGAATATATAAATTCAATAGGCTGCTCAATATTTACATGTATTCGCACCTTTGCCCGAAAATCGGACCAAATCGGACTGGTCCAAAAAATCGGACCAAGTGGTCACCCTAGTGTACATACACGCATGATCAACTAAAAAAGTCGAGGTAGTAGCGATCAATTCATCAGTCATCATATTTGACGCATTCTACAGATGTCCACACAACGTGTATACATAATCGCATGCATACTGTGCATGTAGTAGTGTAATAGTAATCGTCCCTTGAAAGTCGAAGTTGTATTCAAATTTAAAATCATAGACTCGCGTATAAGTCGTCAGTAAAATTTTCAGACTTGTAGTGGGTGAAAATCCAGTAATGACAGGATCAACTGAAGCTTGCAATTCCAGATTGTAAGGTAGGTACTCATATCAGTTGATTTGTCATTGCAACATACATTTAGCTGTCGGATCCAGATGAAACATCATAGTATTCATAATACCAACACCATTTATTTACATGACACAGCAAGTAAAAATAAATTATGTAAAATATCATATATTTGCAAAAAAAGATAGTTACACAATGTACGCGTACTAATACGAGATTTCGTATACGAGTACTCCTACGAGATTTCGTGTACGAGATACGAGTACTCGTACATTTAAAAAACATTTTCAAAATTTCCAGGTTTTTCCAGGTTTTTGATATCCCAGCAGGTTTTTCCATGTTTATGGAGCAATATCAGGTTTTTCCAGGTTTTCCAGGTCGCGGGCACCCTGTATAATAGCAAACTTAGATGAGTAAGGACATAGTTGGTGGCCATCAGACATAAGCAAAGTGCAAAAATAGTAATGGTCTTCATTTCGAAGTCCCTATTTTAGCAGTTGATATTCCTGGCTGGAGTGTTCGTTGCATGTGGCCTATCTCTTGACAATTGTAACACTTCCTTTGAGGACAATCCTTGACAAAATGACCCGGTTTCTTGCACGCAATACAAGTCAAGTCCGGTTCTGACCACTTGCCTCACTAGGTTTGTTTGTCTGCCTCTGCTGATTGGAAAATTTGCCACTTCGCGACTGAAATTTACCGGTAGGCCTATTTGGACCTGAGCCTACTCGCTTCACAGAAGACTCGGTTTTGCGGAACACGTCCATCTTGTTTATCAAAACGTCCAAAGTATCTAGAGGTGCTTCATACAACTTCCACTTCCAGGCCTGGGGTGCCGCCTCAATCATCTGAGCCTTGACCATCATCTCAACAGTCTGCGGCTCTGCCTCAGGCATGGCCTCACGAACTAGCCTCTTCATTCTTTCCGCAGCCTCTCTCGGCGACTCATTCATTCTCAGCTTACTGTCGTGGAGTTCCTTCAAAGCTAACGTCCGCTTTTCAGGTGGTTGCAACCTGGCGATAACATAATCCTGAACATCCGACAACCTATCGAACTCTTTCGCCTCCAACTCGTCTGCTAACCATTCCTCAACAAAGCCAATGTGCAAAACTGCAGCCCCTACTTCCTTTTCGGGTCCCCACTTGCTAAACTTAGCCACTCGAATCAAATTCTTGAAGAAAGCTACCGGATTACGGCTGTCAAATTCCAACTTCTTGGCTAATTCCATGACCAACTTCAGTAACTCAATGGTCCTACTTTTTATAGGGTCTAGCACATATATAATGCTTCACACATATATACACTGGTTCTCAATTATTCCGTTCCTCAATCCTGGTTTTCAAGTATCCCACCGCTTTTGTTACGACCCCATTCTACATAAATACATGCTTCACGAAATTGAGAACACGAGGTTTTTAAACAGCCAAGATAACGTTAGTGTGCATACTTTTTTCAAACATCCGGCACACTTCATATAAAATTATTATCACAGATAAACAAATCTGAAAGTGTGAGAATCAACTCAAAATCTTAGCAAGTGTTGCAAATCTTAACAATACTATACCGATTTGGCATTTATTCAGGTGCGCGCGTCCTATCGATCAACCGGCCATACTTCAAATGAAAACAGTTGTTCATCATAATACGATATGTACTGCTTATGCTATCCATACCTGATCAGCTCCTGGGTTTGACAAATAATCCACTCTCCTGAAAAGATGAGCGGATGATCGAAGTCGAGTGAGATGGAGAGAGATTGTTTCATCGAAATTTTTATTACGTTAACCTGCCATATTATAAAATACGAAGTGTTCTTATTTCTAAGTTAGGATAAGTTTACACGTTTTCACGTGATTTGAATGGGTACGTATTCAAAATCATACATAGTCTAAAATAAGGGGTTGGAATTTACAATGGGGAACTTTTCATCATAATGAATAAATGAAAAAAATTAGGAAACAAAATTACAAAATCTTGTTATTTACATCGATTACATTATATGAGTAATATATAGGGTTCGGAGCGAGAGATGACCAAGGGCCAATGCTGTATTGTAAAATCATTGAGAAGTTTTCTAGGGGATTCTTTCATTCTTTGACAATAAAACATTGATTTGTTGATTTTTAGTTATCAGTTTGGTCTTGACTATATTGACATTCCCAACGTAAAAGTTGCAATATTATAACGATAAAATTAATCGTCATATATTAGTTACACAACTTGCAATAAGCCTACTTAACTGTAGGTTACTTTTCGGCTACGGATCCTAACATGTCATTCAGTAACGTCATTCAGTCACATAGTAAGTTTTTGGTTACTAACCTAACACTTGGACTAGGGTAGCCTAGTAAGCACAATTTCAGCCTAGCACTCACTAGGAATTTACCTACGTGCCTACGGAGCTACCTAGATGATGAAAACATATGTTCTGCCGACTAACATTCACTTGGTTTGCGGAATAATTTCGTTTAGAATCCATTTGCAGCGTTTGCATGGAAGCAATCATAGAGGTTTGGGGAGAGAGAGAACTTCGAAGATCGCTTGTATCCTCTGAGCTATAATCGCCGAGAAATGGAGTATTACACTTGGTCAATTATCCGTGTGAAAATCATCGACAACAGCAACAGTCCACACAGCAAACAGTCAAACAGTCTGCATTGGTCTACGATTTTGTGCAACTGGTGAAGACCTAGGGTTTCTTCATTGACGTTTGTGGACAGAACAGAATTCACCAATTGGAGTTTTTGCTAACTTGGTTTGCTTGCAGATTCGTCTTCTCGCTTCCGTGAATACTACTGGAACACTACTTTTATACTACTTTTTTGCTACTTACTTAATCCTCCTATTTTTGCATGTTCACTTGCTGTGAGGCCTGCATTTGCTCTCACTGTTTGCTTCATCAGTGTTAACTGTCAATCAATCAATGCGCAGCACAATCATGTAGATTAGATCATGTCTTTGGTGCCGATGAGAGATTAATTGGTCATAAAGATCATTTCTCCAAATAGACTCTCGGTAATGGAACTTTTCATTTCGAAAAGAGAACATTTTTGTAGAATATAGAGCTTTGTGTCTATCCAAACTGTCATCTCACATGTGAATAGCTGCAGCCATGGAGGTAGGATATCCAAACTATCGAAGCATAGAGAGGACATAGGATAACTATAATGGCACCAGTCTGGACTCACAGCGGGTCTAGTTCAGAACTTTGTTGTCTTTATCTTGAGATAACTTCTGATGTAAATGCTACATAACCTAATGTTTTTTCTCAGAATAAGATCATCATGAGAGATGTCACTTGTATGAATGTTAATGAAAATGAACCATAAACAGCATCTGTAGACCGCATGAAAGAAAATTCTAGAAGTTGATCTTGTGACCACAGATTTGTGAATTTCACTACAATTTTTTGCATGCTTGACCTTATAGCAAATTGAAAACAATCCTGACCAGTATGATATTCCAGCTTACCTCTAAAAGATTCTACAGGCGATTTTGTGATTTCATCTTCAATGTTCAACCATGTCGCTTATACTCAAAAGATGAAAATTCTAATGAAAAAGTTTTATCTCTTGAACATGGAAGACACCGTGTTCATTTTATAAAACACTAATTTGCATTGCTTATCACTTTATCACACATTGTTGTATTCCATTCAATGAATTTTCAGAACTAAATGTCCACAATGAATTTCGCCGGATATCATCTGAGTCATAATTCACGCACACGATGATGAAAAGGAAATTAGAGAAATTTGGCCGGCCGGTCGGTCAGATTAGTATACGCGTCCACTGTATATTTCGATCACAATGTTATAAATTTTCTGCCAATAAGTCTTCTAACAGATTTGCCACATCTGTCACTATTACTGTCACATTCACAGATCACTATGATTTGAATTCAGCTTGTTGACACTTATACGTACTGGTTGGAGATATTTAATGTCCCCTCTATACTAGGATGGCAAGATAGCTAGCAATCCAACCTCTATGGCTGCAGCTATTCATAATCTGACTCGACATTTAGTGCATACAATCAATTCCTTGATCAATTCAGTGATTCGCTATTATATGACAGGAATATGACTCACAGCAAAAAGATATCCTCCCCGTCGTGATGGGGCATGCTGTAGGAATTCACTTAATTCCTCCTCGATTGCCGAGTCAGAGGCCGTGGGATGAATCAATCGGATGGCTTCTGCAAAGAATACAGTCAATGAAGACAACTTTTTGAAAATTAGAAATGAGGAGCAACTACTGATGAAGCATCTATAAACGCTTGTGTTCTTTAGAGACTCCTTCCCACGTTTTCCATGCAGACTGAAACGGCACCAAACGATGTTTCCGGCTGTCCGTTGGAACATTCTATTGACAGAATCCTGGAGCCGGCTGCCACCCACTTTGCTTAATTCTTTTATCTGAAATTTTAGAATTTTAGAGATGATTGTATAACGGTGTCATTCAAGCATTGTTTCTGAGTGTTGCATAGCGAGTCTTTATGCAGAGTCTAGCTCAGATGTATATGAACGCTCCAAGAGGCATTGGCCGAAGGCTGATGACCTCATTAATCATCTATTACTGAGCTTGATACGATGATCTCAGTCTACAGAAAACGTTGGTTGTTTTTCAACGGCTAATGCTGTAGCCTAATATCTTCTGTCCATTCAAAGGTTGCTCCTGCATTTTGTCGTCGCATGATTTGAAGATTGTTCTCATATAATTACAGGGACATTTAGATTTTAAAATATATCAGTTTTATTTCGAACAATTAATTAGTCTGACCTCATGTTTCTGGTTCCAATTAATGTACATGAAACAACTAGTTGGCATGTGGGCAGTATTGCAGAAATTGTCTCAAGGTTTTTGACAAGAGGGTTGATGCTTCGAGTTCAACGTGTTGTTTCTTAGTCAATTAACCTAATCCTAGTCAATTAACCTAATATTTACAATTCCTGGCATTTTCCAGTTATTTTTGACAGTCACATAAATAAACTTCTCCAGGTGACTCTTCATACACTTAGTTATGAAGATATAGGACAGATAACAGTCTACAATTAAGTCTACATTTTGTGGGATGAATTTTGTGATTAGCATTTGAATTCTGAGGTTTCTGAAATACAAAAGTAGTGATTGTTTATGAAACTTGGAGCACGACAATTAAAGAGCACGTGAAGAAACGCAACCTATTTTGAATTGTAGCCAAGTAATTATTTAGAAAAAGTGATTAGTAACTTATGCGATGCGAGCAAAGAGACATCATGATGTTCCACAAGATGTCTAGCCAGTTCTAATAATGATTCCTTGGTAATACATGCAATGTGATGGCTCTGTCAGACTCTTGTAACTTTGATGAAGCACAATGTCGAAGACTTACTATATCCTTTCTCTGACTCTTATCCAAATTGTCGAAAACATTCTTTAATTCATTGATACTTTCACACTTCTTGAAGTACTCCTCAACATCGATATCCGCATCTTTACGCTCCAAATCACCCAATCGCTCCAAAATCAGCTTCACATTCGCATCTATCTCGTCAATTCTTTGAAGGATTCTTCTTTCGAAATCTGGAAAATGATCATGTATGATGTTTTCAACTTGCAAGGGTCGAATGTCATTAGCACACATGAGAATATTTTGCATTTCTCAAGGCTAGGATGAAGTCAAGGTCATTTTGTCAAATTTCATTAATTGGCTTAAATCTGCCTAGATGAACATGCACATAGCCTACATGCATAGGTCATAGGCCAATGGGCTGGACTAGGTGCAGACCTTGGCCATGATTATTTCTAGGAATAATGGATTTGTAAATGGGTCAAAACATCCCAGTGTTTAAAAATATGGCGGGCCGCTCGAAGCTGCCGCTATCTTTAAGACGGCGGCAGTGGCCGCCAGGGAAATTAGCGGCCCGCAATCGACAGCCGCTCGTGAGCCGCTACATTTTTATTTTGAATCCCCTAGCCATGGCAAATTACTATACCGATAGTCATAAATTCAGATTCTCATTATAAGCCATGAAATAGGCCTATAGATGCTATTAACCCATAACATCAGCCAAAAACTTAAATTCTGACGGAAAAAATCTGCTTTTAATGAAAAATATAGGCGCATAAAAAATTACCCAATACTTCCTGCACTCGGAACGAATATGCACAAAATCGATGTGTAACTCGGTTCATCAACTACAGATAAAAACCAAAAGTAAACGAAATTTGATGCTTAACAATGAAAAAGTTTTGACCACAAATTAATTCTGTCAATTTATCAAAAATATCTTTCAACAGTATAACCTGGCAATTGACAACTTTGATTGACAATTGACTTTGACTGGCAATTGACAATTGATGCAGCCACCACATTCGGCCTACAGAGTCTCATCAGTCGTGAGTATCCCGGGTTGAAAAAAACCAAGATAATTTATCCAATATTAGATAAGCCCATGATGAAAATTGACCAAGTATTTGACTGTTTTTTGTCTAAAATCTATCTAACATCTATCAAATTTATCAAAATAATCAGATGTTTCTCATTTCTATCAGAATCTTGTCAAATTAGTCACTATATGTGTCAAATATTTATGAAATTAATGCTGGTGACTCTCATTTTTTTCGAAGTTATCAAATTAGTGATTATGCTTATTAGACATTTATCCGAACTATCAAATAAATTGCGCACTTTTCAACCTTACCACTTCCAATTCACATTATAAAACTACTAATTGCAGTTTAAAGTAGTTTTATTCGTTTACCATTTCTGAACACTGCTAGCATTCAACATTTAAATAAAATACAAAAAGACATTGCTGTTCAACGTCATACTGCCACGAAATGTTCCAAGGATTAGCAGTCCATTATAACATCACTGCAAAACCATAACATTCGGAGACAGTGACAAAAATGTGCAAGAAATTAATTCTCAAGCAACTCACCTCTCATAAACAGTGCAGGCTTACAGAGTGATCAAAAGCTTCTCCCTTGCCGTATGGTCGGACTCATTGAATTGACTTGTTTAAAATTATTCGGATTTTCAGCATTGATTCCTAGGATAACGATCAGGGTTGCCAGATTCCCAAAACTTAAATAGCGGACACCAAATTTATCTAACATCAACATTGAGAGTTAGGCGACAGCTTTAGCCTTTGGCTTTAGCCGTAGGGACCATAATGACGGTTTCTTACTTGGGTTTAATCGACTTCATCCGGGGCCATTGTTTGAACAAGAGATCATCATAGGTTCTGAATAGTCATGTGGACGTAGGTCAATGGCTGTTATAAACACTAATTCTCAAGCAGGCCTAACTTTAAGTTAACTGATAAATCAACCCTGCTGATGAAACGGTCTCACTCTAGGCCTACTATCCGGTCCATATGCTCATTTATTACAATAGGTTGTCTACAATTCTTTCAACTTTCAAGAACTTTTTAGAGGATGGCTTACATGAGATTCACGTAGGCACATGTGACTTATGAGCATAGGAAAATAAGTAGACATAGAGGCTTTTTATTTAAAATACATTCATGTACTGGTGCACAGTGGTCAAGAATTGGTAGAATGCAGTAATTTTGGTGTAGATATAGACCTCAAACTAACACCTATGAATTATTTTCAAGAAAATGTAGGCTATAATATAAAGTATGTATAATTGTACCTGTACATTACTTACGAGATAGCAGTCGGATTATAGGCAGGATTATCTAACTAGGATATAACTTTCTTCATTAAACCTAATTAAATGTTTCAGCCGTAGGTCTGCAATATGTATAGATTGCATGCATCTATTAGCATTTCTATTAATGTATAGGTACTTCTTCAAATTAATGCAGCATGTATATGTAATTAATTAAAACAGCAAATCATTGAGTTCTCTAGTTTTCACATATATTTTTTAATTGAATGAAAACAAGTAGCCAATCCTACTTAAAATCTTATTACTCATAAACGACTAAATATTCTAATTTGCAAAACCAAGGAATCTACTAAACTCAATTTTGAATGTACCGGCATATAGCGTTCGAAATACTGGCGAATAGTGTTCGAAATATAGCATATTATTATTATTATTATAATAATATTAGCCGCCAATGCGCCTCACCGTAGCCGACAGATGCGCCTCACAAATGCCAATGCGCCTCAGACTGGTAATATTAGCTGCCAATGCGCCTCACAGTTGCCAATGCGCCTCGCAGTTGCCAATGCGCCTCAATCAATAGTTATGATAACTAACTGCTTTTGCGCCTCGGTCGTCTGATATTGTCAAAACATACGTTGTAATGTTAAAAATGACTTAAATTTGGGAAAATTATTCTTCGCAGAGTAGCCAAGATGATCATAGATTAAAAAACTAACGGAACAGGCAAAATTATCTGTACAGATGAATGAAGTTGCGGTTTTTTTTCTTGCCAACTCAGCTTTCCAAACCTTTGAAGAAGCAATCCTCTTCCTCACCAACTGAACGCTCTGAATCATGTGAAAGAGCACCAATTTCGGCATTATCCTTACATATATACTCAAAGCTTCTACAATAATATTGTCTGCAGAAAAACTGAATAACCGAAGTGTACGGTATGTGAATCAATATCAACCATTCCTGAAATGGAAAACATTTATCACTTACTTTGCAATGAGCGATCCATATCCCATGGAAATTCAATAAAAGGTGACATGTAGATTAACGTTATTTGACTTTGACTATGCCATAACAATGATAGATTAGGTGTATATGAAAATCTATCAGAGAATGGTTATGTAAAGATGATAACGTTTACTGTGCTGATCAATGTCATCATGCCTCGAAATGATCCCAGGATTAACAGGAGGATGACTCAATGCTGCTAAAACCAAAACATTCTGAGGCATAGACATAATTATACAAGAAAATAATTCAGTGCTGGAATCATGATTACAGAAGTACGGAAGTACTCTGAATATTTCACGTTTCGGAACCAAGTTCTGAATATTTCTGGACTTGGAGGAATGTCTTATGCGTGCTCAGATAGAACAGATTGAAATATATGTGTTTTATAGACAGAACAGAGTAACTATTAAAATTAACTCATCACCTTTTCATGAGAGGCTCTCAGTGTAGATACGCACTTAAATCTCTTTGGCTATATATGTTCATGAGTTTCAAGCAAGTGGATGACATTCACTACTACAATTCTCTCTTTAATCAAGTATTAACATCAGAAAGGCTACATTGAAGATTCTATTTCAATATTATTCTCTAGATTATTTTTTATAATATGAAATAATGTACGTGACTGTAAATAACAAAATATATACATTCCTCAGTATCAATATACTTGCAGTTTAAAAGATGTAGGAGTTGATATCCGTCAGCTTCACTTTCCTCTTAGCAAGTCTGTCACGCAAGGGCAAAAGAGGAATTTCATCATCATGTACTTTCCTTTTCCTTTCGAAGTTTTCTTTACCTTTCTTCTCAGCTACTTGTATTTTTTCTTTACCCTGTACACCGCCAGCATCGTCTCCTTCTTGGTCGTCACAAACTTCTTCATCATCCTTTTCTGCTTCGTCATCCTTTCCTGTTTCGTCATCATTTTCTGCTTCGTCATCCATTTCCTCGTCGTCATCTAACACTTCAGCGGCTCCTTTATCATCACCGTCCAAATCGACCTCATCTTGCTCTCCCGTTATAAAAGCGAAGTATTCTGAAAAAAACATACAGAGTCTACATTATAGTGATATAACTGCGACATCTGTACTACCACAGAAAATGTAGCACGAGGCGAAGCCGAGTCTTTTGAAAAGGGTGAAGGCAGATGGACGTGGGGATACAGAGCACTATGACCAAATACATGTAGATGAAAAAGGCTTTTCATTGATTTCAAGCAGGCTTGACATAAATGTACCACAACAACTTCAGTGGCTTGTATTTGTCGTTATTGGTTTAATTTTTTTGTAAGAAGAGGGAATGAAAATCTGGATGGAATGACAAAAGATGATTTTGGGTTCAAATTAGCAGAAAATGGAAAGATATACATATATCTGAAAAAAGATGAGCTAACCAAGAGCCATCGTCAAAATGATCCAGAGAAATCTAATGGGGGATTTATCGTTGAAACCAATTTATTTAATTGTCGGTATTCTATAGTATTGCATTACATCAAAAAATTAAATCCTCTAAACAAGTATTTTTGGCAACGTCCGAGGGTTCATTTTGTATTGACGACGAAACTTGATTTGAAAAGAGAAAGATTGATGTAAATGCTATCAAGGGTTACATGTCAAACAGAAGTAAATTTTGCAATTTAAGTAAGACTTACACTAATCATTGTCTCAGAGTTTCATGTTGCTCTATACAGTATTATGTACTAAACATGCTGAAAATGATATAAAAAGCGTAAGTGGACATGTTAGCAATTCTGGGTTGGTATACATGTATACTGTACAAACGAGTTCAGCAGAAGAAATAAAATTGAGATGGCAATGGATTTAGCCAAAGCCATGAATAATCATAAAAAAACAGATAAATGATAAAGAAACAGATGAACTGATGAATGATAAAAAAATGACCAATAGCTTTTTAACGAAGCGATCAAAATTGATACATCTACAAACATACAGAACACATTGAATGAAAAAATTCCAGGAGTATGCTATTTCCATCAATGCAATGTGACTGACTATCAACATGAAACGTTAAATATCATTATCTACCTTATTTCCTTCCTGGTGTAGGCTGTATCTTTTTATACATTGCTCAGCGTTGATTGATAACCAACTGTTATTTATAGAATTTGCTAGTTTATGAAATACACTGGGTAATTATTTCACATAATTCACCCGATTTTGTACATAGATACAGTTTTATCCATTCTCAATTTACTTATGCCAAAGATGCAAAAGCTTACATGCAATTTGAGTGCATTGTAGGGTAAAAAATGTAGCACGGTAGCCCATTGGATAATATGTATTTTGATTCATAGAAATTTCGTTCTACATTACAAATTGAACCATAGTGAAGAGGGAGTTATCTGTAATACGGGATATAAAACTATGGTTATCTCGCGCTTCCGGGATATATTTTAAGCACTTTAACACCATAGCACTAAAATGTCTATGGTATACGAGTTATGCCATAGAACGTAAAAATATCAAAATACATCCGAAAAATGTAGATGCGTAACATCGAAACTCAACTCCAGTAAAATGTATACGGTAAGTCAATTGTTATTTTTTATAATGACATTACAACCATTATTAAAATTGAAAGTTATGTTTGGTCTCATTGCAGTTGATGCATTCGTTGTTGATACGCTTGCCATTTCACAAATTTTCTTACTATCTAAAATAGCTGAGCAGTTCGACAACAGATAGTCGTTAGTTCGTTTGTAGTTGCGAACTCCAACAGCACTTTGATGCCCGGTGTGCTCCATGATGAGTTGTTCATCGACATTCGATTGATATAGGCGACTCGCACAGGTAGTTCTGAGACTATGGTTAGTTTTTCCGCCATCAATTCCAGACAGAGAACAGATGTCTTTCATAAATTTACTCAATGAAGTTTTGCCAATCGGTCTGGTTGAAAACCAGCATCCATCTTTCGGTTCTTTGAGCGGCTGCAGATGAAATGGCGTTGTTCTTTTCGGTCGAACTGAGATAAACTTCGTGAAAAGATCGATGTGACTTTTCCTCCCGTCGCTTGAAACATTTTCAAAATGAACAACTTTCTTTGGAGATTTTCGCATATCCCTTAAACCTCCACTAAATGTCTTCGAAAATTTCTCACTGTAAATGAGGCAACGTTTACCGTTTCTTTCTGTCGCTTCGAATTGGTCAATTGTCAACTCAGTGTGCTCACTTCCACCTCTTAAAGCGAAATGTATTCCATTTAGGTAGAACAGCGTCTTGATTAGCTGCGAAGGACTTTCATCTCCGAAAACAGAAGTCCACATCTTCTTTTCTTCCTCTTCTGAAATGATTTCTGCGTGTTTGCGCTGCAGCCCTACACCATTTCTCGTAGCGATCTTCATCGCAGCATCCAAACTTCGTGTTATGAGATAAAACTTATGTTCTTTGAAAAAGTCCACACTTCGATTACCATCCAGATTGATGTGATGCTGAATCCCGGAAATAATGCTGACGAGACTAGTTGGAGAATAGCATCCTCCGCCATCCTTTCTTGTTTCATGAATGAAGCGAGATACATTGTCAATAAGTTGTTCATCGGTCAAATTTTGTACTTGCACATCTGCATTGAACCTTTGCTTATACCAATAAGTAAACATATTGATCGCCCCCCTATCACGTTTGACTGTGTTCTTCAGGATTACCTGATTGTTCGTGTCATTAATGCTGTCAATTTCAACAAATCTGTGCTGTTGCTGATTTTTGCTTGTTGTTGGCATTTGGTTGTTCATATCAGGAAATTGAATTTCACTAAAATTGCAATTTTGGTCGTATGATGTTTCATTTATCATTCGTTGAATTTGCTCTTCGGAGAGTCCGCTGATCACAGGATGCCTATCAAAATTCAGCATACCATTCCAAGCCATGGCTTATGATTAAATGACTATGCGCAATCTCATAATATTCTTTGAAATTTGAATGTAGTATTGAATGAAATAGCGTCCGGGATATATCTAAATAGATCCCTGAAGAATCATATGAATCATATGGTTTAACATAGATAACTCATGACCATGGAGTGAGATATCAAACTTAAATCCCTCCAGCGTCATGAGTTATCTACTACATGTAGAACGCATAGTTTAACATAGAGGAAATAGGAAGAGAGTTCGATGATATGTAATTTGTATTTCTCTTTCCTATTATATTTTGAAAAACAAATGTAAGAATAAAAATATCTCTAAGAATGAGATGGACAAAATCTATGTACAATCTATTCAGAGGCGCTGTTTGACGTGGGTTTCACGTCATAAAAATCATCGGCTGTCTTCTCAGAGTGCATTAATGCCGTTGATAGGTTGGAATAGTTGATTATCCTCACATTGGGTTGTTCTACAACGAAAACAATGGGAATTGCATACTGGCATTTAATCTGGTGGATAAGTACAGGCATCACAGCAAAAAACCATGCAAATAAACAGTTTTAACTGAAACATACTCTGACCTTTACTATCTGCGGTAGCTTCCATCGATGAAATTTATCGTCAATAAAATATCCGAGTTTTCAAGTAAAAATCATTTTGATACAATCTTTAAACATATTTTTCTTTTCCAATATGGTGCAAAAGTAAAAAGGCTCCTAATTTTCCGTCTTTTTAGGGATTTCCGTCTTTTTCAAGATTTGGATCATTCTCGAGATTGATGCAAATATACGCTAAAAGATAGGGGTAAGGTGTAGGCTACCTCTCCCAATCTGAAATCTTTGCAGAAATCTGTTCATTATGTTTCCTGTTACTTGAGGAAGAAAGGCAGAATGATCAGAAGAAGATGCGAGTTGAAGAAGCAGGGCAGGATCAGAGGAAGAAATGTGAATTGAAGAGGGGCAGAATGATGTGAGGAAGATGCGTGGTGAAGAAATGGTGCAGAATGATGATAGGAAGATCTGAGTTGAAGAAGTAGGACATAATCAGAAAATGAATGTTGATACGCAGATATCTCTGAAGCAGACATCTCTAAGCTTCTTCTAGTGACGTTTAGGTGATGCCGCTTCTTCTCGTGGTTTTCTTCAGTTTGCAGTAACCATCTTCCGACAGAGTTTAGTCTTTTTTAGTAGATTCTATCTCCTTTGTTTTGTTTCTGTACTCGAGAGAAAAGTACACTGCTTCCACCAAAGAAACCAATAGTGATTTCTGATACAGCATTTGTTAGTAATTTGCATTTTAGATAAAAAATAAGTTATTTTATTGCATTTTTAAGCTAGGTATGTTGCTTGTTCAGGAGATGCCTATTTCTCACCAATTTCAGTAAAATGACATTGAAGTACGTCAAAAAATTTCCGCCTTTTTTCGTCTCCTGTTAGATGCCGTGGGTAAATTGGCTTCAAACCATCCGCCGTCCTCGAATTTGGCGCGACTGAGCATGGTATCGGTACTGGCGGAGTGAACAAAAATTCTAAAAATAGAAAATTCCTCCGGGGCGCATGCTGGTCAGTGTTGACTATGGTGCAGCAGCGCATTACCGTAAAATATCGATACAAACACCAGTTTCAAGCAGATAACAAGCTTACAACATGACAATATGTGACAACAAGACAATATGTGGCACGAGCATCATGGTTTTTGAGACACCATGAGCATCCAACGTAGACATCAATCATTACTATGCACGTGCTTACAGTAATGAAAGTCAAATATACTTGAGAGTTTACTCACATGTTAAGCATACCGTCGGATGAAATGTAGTCTCAAAAAGTCGACCATAAAATGTTGTACCTTTACAATGTGAGCCTCTGTTTACTATTCTACATGTATAGTGCGATTTGTGCCATCTACTAAATGACTTACTTAACAGAAAAAGCATCTGCCAGTGAAGTTCAAACTAAATGCAAACAAAAGACATGGTCGGCGTAAGTTTTCTGAGACTATATCGTTCACCTATATATATACTATGAGAGTTTAGCTGCTAAATCCAATACTTATTCAATGCTGCAAATAAACGTCCTATAAAAGGTTGAGCACTCCTTTCTTATCGTGTTTAGATTCGTGATTACTTAAAAAACATGTACACATTAACTATTAGGCAATTTTTTTCTGATTCATTTATTGTAGATCAAAGCTTTTTGGATCCGCTCTACATTCGATCCAACATTATTGACTTACAATCTACAGTCATTAACACAACCATGAATAAGAGTTAAAGTAGAAGATAAATATCTTAGATAAAAAAATATGAAAATGCTACAAATTTTTCGATAATTTGAAGACAAAATGTGTTACATTAATAAAATTTTTACGTATTTAAACATTTGCACCGAGTTCATTTAGGTAATTGATAATGAAGCTTGCAAGCTCATTTCTAACGATTTTTTTTAATAATTCAGTTCATATAGTCAAGCTTATTTAAAATGCTAATAAAACATTGCCCTCTCAGTCAATAAATGAGGTTATGTGCAATGGTTGTCTTTCATAAGGGATTTCCCGGCAAACAGCCACTAAGAAGTACTTCGCTATTATTCTCAAGAAGTAAATAGTGGTTAGTAAACTGTACAAACGTTGGGTAAGTGTGAAAAATAATCTAGATTTTACTCTTTTGCTGACTTTTGATCCCTCGGGTCATTTTATGTGGCAGAAATGTTCAATTTGCAATATGAGGCGCATTGGCATATAATTATTGTCAAAAAAAGCAGATTGATGTACTTTCTTCATCTTACTAACAAAAACTAGGGAAATATTCGAAAACTAGACCATAAAAGTACCCCATAACGATAAATTTAAAAAAAAATTATCCGCAGCTAAAATCCGTTTACATTGTGTCGTCACATATGTCTGACATACACCATGCATCGCAACCACATATTCGCCGTAGTGTTTGACCACAAATCGGAATTATATAAATAATAATAATTATTCATATATGCTAATTTAGCTACTTCTGGCTCTCAGATTAAGCTGAATTGCTCTCCAATCAACAGAGCATGTCGATATTACATTACACGTGTATTTGGCTTAATTGAAATAAATCTATATGGCTACTTATAAGGCCTGAGAAGTATGGCCTATAATCGACGAAATATCACATGTGATGCACCTATATCGATTCAGAATACTCAGAAACACCACTAAAGCACCCATAATTACCCGACAGAGTCTTGCAGTTATGATTGGTCGACCAGAAAACCCCATTTCGTGGACAGTGAGGCGCATTGGCAGGTAATATTCTTATTATTACTTTTACATAAAAAGGATTTTCTATTTTAGCACATCAAAGATTCAAATTGCTAGAACTACTGAAACTTGAGATCACAAAACATTGGAAAGATTTACAAAATATATTTAAGTACACAACAATCACTTTTTATACTTATTGTTATCTCTGATTGCTTGAGAGAGTTTTTTATCTTGGCAAATGACTGAATAACATTCTTTACAAGTGTATTTCAAGTTGAAGAAAACGACGAGTTCTGCCTTGATAGTGTCAATCAGCAAACGATTTCGGTTATCCACCCAAATATTTTCCATAACAGAGAACACTCTTTCGACGAACGCATTGCTAACAGGGATACTAATGAACACCTGGAAGATTTGCTTTAAAACAGGCGCATCAGTATTTGCAAAAAAATTAGTCCACTTATCGAGTGTAGAACCTGATAATTGTGGAAGAACACTTTCAAGGAGACGAAGTTCTTTGAATAGGTCGTCATTTGGCTTGGGGCATTTGTCTTTGAAAAAATCCTGTTCTGTTATTGTCAAGATTTCTTCCATTGATGGCGCAGCGTCGAGAGAAAGAGGTTCTAGCGTTTTGTAGAAAACTTCCTTCTCAGATGGAAACCATTTATCCAAATACTCAAGAGCACGTTCGCAAACAGTAAGTGCTTCTTTTTCAAAAGATGCAATCGCATTGCTAGTTAAATATTGCTTTCTCTTAGACAGTAAATATGTCATTCTAAAAAATCTATCTGAAATTTTCTTGCGAAAGCTGTTTTTTAGATCGACAATGATGGAGTGAAGATGACAAGCAAGTGTACTATTTGACTGTAGTGCAAGTATAGCTCCATGCAATTCTGCCAAAAACGAGTGGAGGAAGTAAAGCTTTAACTCATTTAGCGTTGGCTCGTCATCATCTGCGATCTCGTCCGCCTGATCACCAAATAGATGCCATATTACACGATGACATTTATCTTCTCCAATCGACAGAAAATACGTTTTGATTGGGCGCATATTCTTGATCAAGCGAGAAAGTGCTTCGAAAAGAGTGAGCCACCTCGTAACAGCATGACGTACTACGGACTGATAAATGAGATCGGCTTCTTCGAATTCTCCTTTGAGGCTCTCAACATTTTTGGCAGAAACTGAAAACTCCGCATAAACTTTCATCACAATGTTTTCAATGTCGAGGCTGTACGTTTTCAGTGCGTGTTTACCACAGTTGTGTAGCACGTGGTCGTTGCAGTTGGCCTTAATCAAATTTAAACCATCTTGTTGGAGTAAAGACTTACTGATTTACGCCGTAATTCACAGATGCATTGTCAGCTCGGTAACTTGTCATTAACTTCAAATCGATATTATGACTATTGAGCTTTTCAATTAAGCAATTTTTTATACTGGTGGAATCCTCAAACGAATTTTCGTAAAAATCTAATACCACTTCATGAAGTTCATCGGTAAAGTATCGAATACAAACGGGAAATAATTTGCGATGGCCATGATTGGAGGCATCTGTCCCCAGACAATATGGTGTTCCACGAAGGTCATCGAGGACCTTTTCTATTGCGTAAGGTTGGAGAGCTCCTTTCACAATCGCACCGACCTTGGTACGGGCCATATGAATCGCTGGTGTAATTTTTGAGTCTTGAATAGCCTCTTTAATAAGTCGTACTCCACACTCGAGACTGTTGTAAGAAAGGTGGTGCTTCACATTATGGTAGCATAAAGCACCTTCTGCCGCTGCGACTTTATTTGAAAGTTCAAGGTCATTGGACGAAACATAAAATTTTTTCATAACTTTCGAGCTCTCAGCAGCTGACATCAACTGCTTATGAGTTTTGGTATCAGCATGTTGTTTCGCATGACCTCTGCCTTCAGAGACTGAAAACTCCTTTCGACAAACATCACAGTAGGCATGATGAGCTGAGCGCTTAACACTATGTATCCACGGGAATTCGCTCTTCCAGGAATCGGAAAAGGAGCATATCCTTCTTTTCTTGGCTTCACTACCTTTGTACATTTTGGAAGTTGATGTCATTATATAGCACCAGTTTCGTGTATTACTATTAACAGAGGCACTCAATATGATGGATGCAGATTGCAGAGTGACGATGGAGCAAACCGAGGATGGGTGACGTGTGTGAAGTTAGCGGAACCACTCAGCGGAACCATTTTTTATTATAGCTTAATTCTATTCGAAACAGCTGCTAGTTTGTCAATTTCAGTCTCCTGATTACGAATCTGAGCTCAGATTTCACAAATTCACAGTCGCTTTTGAGAAATTCAAGTTTAAAGATAAAAGTGGTCCCGCTGTGAAGTTAGCGGAACCATCCAGCGGAACCAATTGCTGAGTCTCGCTGATTGACGCAGTAAATCAATTTCTTTTGGTCAATACCCGATCAATTTTGTTGTGCTGATCACGAATATGTGCCTCATCTTTCAAAACAATGCAGATTTCACACGGAAATCTGAATTTCACTTTTTCTGCAAGCTGATTGTGAAGTTAGCGGAACCATTTTTCAATACAAAGAATTTCTCAGCGAAATCCATCCTCTCCTACTAATTTGAAGCTCCTAATCACAAATCTGTAGTCAGATTTGCAAAACTCGCCCGCATTGCAAAGATATTCCTCTATCTGGGTCCGCTGTGAAGTTAGCAGAACCAATTGCTGAGTCTCGCTGATTGATGAAAGACTTTATGTTCTTTGATACGAAATGAATTAATATGCACAATAGCTACAAAGCATTGCAATCTTTGAACAATGAAGCGATTCTGAATCCTTTTTAGGACAACATGAAAGTTTTCTTTAACTAACCTCGTAATTAGAAACAACAAACATGGAGAAATTAGCGATACCAGCGTTCCGATGGACGAACACTTGTAAACCGTCTTCTTCAAACATCTATTGACTTCAGAGGCACAGCAGCATGCACCGAGAAGGAAAGCGCACAAGAGGTAATTACACATTGTGATGGTGCAATAGAATTGTGCTGTAATGAATGATGGTTCGGCTGATCTGGAGAGGGTTGGATTTTGCTGAGATTCCGATGAAATCCTTGAAAACCGTAAAATCAGTTTTCTCGGCAAGTACTTATCCTCCCGTGAAATCGGACGGCAAACCGTGATCAGTGAAGCAATTCCATTCTCTTGGTATGTCTATTGCAGTGATTCTGTGCAAAAATTAGAATTTGAAATTTTAATGCCAGTAGGTGGTTCCGGGCACTTCACAGCGGACCCAGATAGAGGAATATCTTTGCAATGCGGGCGAGTTTTGCAAATCTGATTACAGATTTGTGATTAGGAGCTTCAAACTATTAGGAGAGGATGGATTTTGCTGTGAAATTCTTTGTATTGAAAAATGGTTCCGCTAACTTCACAATCAGCTTGCAGAAAAAGTGAAATTCAGATTTCCGTGTGAAATCTGCATTGTTTTGAAAGATGAGGCACATATTCGTGATCAGCACAACAAAATTGATCGGGTAGTGACCAAAAGAAATTGATTCACTGCGTCAATCAGCGAGACTCAGCAATTGGTTCCGCTGGATGGTTCCGCTAACTTCACAGCGGGACCACTTTTATCTTTAAACTTGAATTTCTCAAAAGCGACTGTGAATTTGTGAAATCTGAGCTCAGATTCGTAATCAGGAGACTGAAATTGACAAACTAGCAGCTGTTTCGAATAGAATTAAGCTATAATAAAAAATGGTTCCGCTGAGTGGTTCCGCTAACTTCACACACGTGGATGGGTGCGCGTTGGAATAGTTTGCGAAGCAGAAATTGAACGAGGAAATTGAAGTACGTAGCAGGTAACCAGGGAATTCCTATTCAATCCAAAGGGATGCCAATGAAAATTAACGATAGATTGCGCTAACATAAATAGGTACAGCGTCATCATCTCACTCCTTGCATTCGCTCACAGAAAAATATTTCCAGGAAATGTCATACACTAGTGTGTGCGCCAGTGAACGTCTGATGCAAATCCTAAGCAGCGAACACGGCGGAGAATGATATAGAGTCGAATCAACCATTCTCCTGTCATTATCAAGTCTCATTTGACCTCAACAGACCCAAAGCTTACAATGATGGGTCGGTTTTTTTAAAAAAGCGGACATTTCTATTGCCCGCTAGAGACCTCTAGAGTTCAGCGGACAGACTGGCCAAATAGCGGACACCTGGCAACCCTGATAACGATTCATCTCTGAAATACAAAATAAAGATATTGATTTGTATGCAAATAAAACATACGTTTGCAAAGCATCTGTTGGGTCTTTCATATGGCAAAACAACCGTCTTATTCCATCATGGCGCATGGAGTGTTGTATTTTTAAACTTCCCGCACAAACTCATGCAATATAACAAGAACACTTTATGTTCCGAATCTTTACAATACAAAATAGAAGCTACTACTTAAAATTTGCAAGTAGTAAGCAATGAATTAATAAGAGCCTTTCATCATGAATTATTAATGACAAGACATGAACATAAAACTCAACATTTCCCTCTCTTAACCCTTAACTAGTGTGGTGAAAATTCCTACGTTACTAGTGTGGTTGGGTAATATTTTCCTTGACCATTTAATCGCTTCAAGATTTGTTTATTATCAAGCGAGTTCGTTGTTGTTTGCATTATTACTTAATTTTAGCAAAACCAATAATGTATACATGCATTTATAACTTTTGGTCAAAAATTATGAGTATTATGCATCTCCTATGAGACCAATTTAATACGTAGAATATAAAAATCGCAACACGCCAAGTTATTTGGAAAACTTTATTTGAAAATTGTACACATTAGACCAAATGTACGGACGTAGTAGTAAGAAAGAAGCATAATAAATGCTGGGTCCAGCAATGGTCAATCAAAAGAGGACATATATGAAAACGAGGAGTTGTCAACGATAGCAAAGATCGCAGATCACATTCTGGTGGTCACTGTTGCGCCGATTGCAGGTCGCTCTTGTTTTTCTGTCTCTATGTCTGGGACACATGAGGCAGCGACCACTCGCACCAACATCTCGTTGTGATGATGCATTCCGCTCGGCAACATCAGGGGCATCTATTCCGGTGACTCGATGAATAAGTGAATGAAGTTCTCTCGGAATAGTCTTGGAGGCCTGGCGAGTAGTGAGATGTTGCTGAGCTAGGTTCCTTCCCAACTCCAGTAGAAACTTCCTCCGACACAGGGTGAATATCAATAAGCGAGTGCATTTGTTGTAAATTTTTATCTAAAATTAGAAGTTTTCGAAAAGTGCTCATTTTGGTTGATCATCGAAATCATGTGTTGAGTGACAGATACATGACATTTTTAGAACTCAATTGCATGTCAGGATTCTATATCTAATGGTTTAAAGTATGTGAATTACATGCTGGACTAATTTACGTTACTATTCTGTTTGATCTTTCTTAATCATTATTCAAATATTAATTGCGGCTTTTAAACGTAAGGTTGAAGGAGTTTCTAGTTTATTTAACCCATAGGACGCGTGTTTATCGATGTATTAAGATTGCGTCTATCACGGAGCCATGTTTTGCCTAATTTACGTTACCCTTCTCTTATCCTAGCAGAGTTGGCTTATAGATTTAAGTACATTTCCAACAGTTCATTCCATAATCAAAAAAATCATGCTTGAAATACAAATTTAATGGAGAATATGTTGCGAAATACACTGCAAATGCGCATAAATGCTTTTGCAGGCAAATCTAGAATTATCTGTTTATAAGCACAGCAGTCGAATAATTTGGACGCGATGCTTCCGGTGGATTCTGACTTTTGTTTTGTCCTCAGTCTCCTCCATCCATCTTTGTGGGAGCTCAAAAAGATGGGCTTCTTTTGGTACAAGTGCCGTCTAAAAAATGAAAAGTCATTTCAAATAAATCAATTGGCGATGATTTTGCTAATGATTTGCGTGAGTATAGGCCTACTTCAGTATATGGATAACCTGGATGCTCTACAAAGATGCCTTAATAGGAATTTACACATTTGTCGTATGTTTGCATAATACAAAACAATCAAATAATATTCATGTCTGCCGTCAAGAAATTGTACAATGATCCTTCGCCGATATCCTCAAATATTTGCATGAATGTTTCTGGATTCAAAGAAGGCACGTTCAATCCAACATTTCTACTAGCTTGTAGGATAAATGCAAAGTTTTGATGGACTGCACAAAGACACATATTTCTAGAAGTAAGTCGGGCTGGAACGATGTATCTAGGCCTCAGGCGACAAAACGTTGAATATGATAGTGTAACATTAACATTTTCTGACAGAAACTTTAAATGAAGGTTCTTCATACTGTCTTTCAAAATATGTTTCTGATACTTCACTTTCTTGATGGTTACAGTCTCATTTTTCTCAGCAGTAGTACGAGAGTTGTCTTCTCTCTTAAGAAAATCAATGATCGCTTCGCAAAAACATGACATTGCACGATTTCGAATACTCTTTACTCGGAATTTCTTTTGCACGTTTAAGAGAGTTTTGCTTTTGAACATTTCTTGAAATTCGAAGTAATGCTGAATGCCTCAGTCTGTACTTTTGAATAAACTGACTGTTGGCGATCATGTTTGGAGCTGTGAGTCGTTAAAATGATTCTCTATTTCCAGACAACTCATGTACGACAGTTTCATTCAAGAGAAGTTCTTTGTACTCTGGATACGCAATTTTTTCAACTC
Organism: Prostheceraeus crozeri; assembly: GCA_907163375.1. Taxonomy (NCBI): domain Eukaryota; kingdom Metazoa; phylum Platyhelminthes; order Polycladida; family Euryleptidae; genus Prostheceraeus; species Prostheceraeus crozeri. The sequence goes on along the minus strand of CAJQUW010002593.1, from coordinate 463,854 downwards.
GAAGACGTTCGAGTCGTCTGTCAACCTTAGATTTTGGTGAAATGAACGTAAAGGAAGTATCAGGATCGTCATTAGAACAGTTATTATCAAGACTGTCAACAGGACTACTGACCGAATCTGTCATTACTCTTTGAAATCGCTTCTTACAGCGAGCACCCAGACGAATCGCATTTTGTAATTTTACTGATACGGTTTTCATCTTTTTGTGGTTTCTTGCTACCGCCCTAGAGATTCGATTTCTTGTTCTGTTCTTTGGAGTCTGGGATTCATCATGTCGGATTTCGTTTGGAAGATCATCAAGGGTAACTGAATTGTCCTTAGATTTCTTTTGTTTGTCATAGAACCTATGCCACCTAATTCTCCCATCTCTTCTTCGTTTTCTCAACGACCGATAAGATATTTCAGTGGTCTTTCTATAATACTTGAGTACACGCTTTGACTCTCTTTCCATGTATTGTGCGTCTTGTTTTTTTCCTCTCTCCATATGCCTTTTGAATCTCGGAGCATGATTTGGCTATTGATCTGCAATAGAACAATATGCCTTCATACCAAATGTACATCTTGTTGATTTGCAGAGATCATGGAATACCCTTACAAATGCTAGTACTACCTCTAGGGTGATTGGCCTGCTATGATTATTACTGATAAATCGTTGTTACGCTTGAGCATTTCTATTGCTGAATTTCCACATGTGCACTGACAAACTGTATTGGATCACAGTATTCTGCTAAATAACATGCACCTAGTAACTCTATGATTCCTGCATTCTATGTCACTGTATCTCTATCAAAAATCAAATTGCAACCTAAAATATCAATAGAATTTTTCTGACTTACATATCACAAATACAGTACCTACATTAGAAAATAATTCCAAATTATAAAACAGTTTAAATATTGATGTTATTTTGCATGTCTGTGTAAAATGTAGGACCTTCTTCTGCACTGACTCTGATGGATGGTCCATGGCAAGTGTACGTGTCACATTAAGAAGTCGGCCTTGGTATATTTATTTAGAAAAATGCTTGAAAACAAAAACCTTTCTGTTGCGATTGTATTGTTCGTTGCATTCTATTGTTTGCCAGTCTTCTCAGCTATCGGCTGATGAGCTGTCATTACTGCGCTGCGACGATGTTCGTGATCATGCCATGTAGATGACACAACAATTTCTGCTGCAATACAAGCTGGTCTTACGAACTTGGCTCTTTAATTCATATGCAACACTTTCTGAAACCACTAATTTACGTGATGTAACGTAAATTAGTAATGTGTACAGTAACGTAAATTAGTTTTTAAATATTATTGTCTCTATCTCCATGAAGACGAGTCCAAAAAACACAGTGAACAAATTTTTGACATAAGTACATTCTAGAAATATATATATATCGCACAGGAATAGAAGCTGCTTCACCTAAGCTTCACAATCATGGTAACGTAAATTAGCATCTTATCCATAACTTGCACCTAAGAACACTTATCAATGAAGGATAATCGTATGATGTATAAACAATGATTAATTTTGAGTCAAACTTTTAAAGCATGATATATTAAAGATCTTGAGACAGTGCCAGCAGATTACAACTATGACATCTTGCATTTTGAGATGAATGTAGACTTGGTAACGTAAATTAGTTCAGTTTGGGGACAAATATAAAAGCGCTCGTCTTTCTGTCCTAAACGTTTTCAACTAACATACATCATATTGGAACGACTACTTGTGTATGTATAGTCGCTAACACTCAATCAAGCATGCTTACCTCAACCGGGATTGACGCACGTCTCACAAGTGTTGACACTTCGACCGTGGGGACAGTGAAAACCGGTAATTTTGTTCAAATAGCAGTTATTGGTTGCACTGCAAACAACCGTATATTGTCTTCGAACTTCATCTGTTATGTGAATGAGTCATCTTATAAGCGCAGAGTCAAATGACGTCAGGTTGAACAGCAGATCAAAACCGACAGGCCGTTACAGCGTGGGGACACGAAAAATGGCGAAATGCACTCCCTTATTGATATTCACCCCACAGTGCTGTTGCATTATTGGATTTTTAGAGATCAAACGCATTTATTCCAGCAGTATTCAAAACAGCGTAAAAAATAACCATTGGCCATCGTCTCGTTCGTCTGGCAACACTGTACGTCGCTACCAATTGGTCATGAGTGTCAACCCCTCCTTTGGTGCTGTTGTAAAATGTAATTATTTCTGGTTTTCTTTTTTCTCCACTTTCAAGATTGATTGTCGCGTCGTGGTGCATGGATGAAATGGAGTTACAACTTTGTTTGATTTCGCTTTGTAAGACAAAATAGTCAAATCATCCGTGAAGCCAAACATGGTGGAATACAATTCACGTTGCTGCGTTCTTATGAATTCCTGAGGAACTTCTTTTCGGTTCTTTCTAATCGTGCCAACCAAGGTCAGGCGGTGATTCCGCTTCAAGGAAAGCGCCAACGGAACACTCGTGTACCAATTATCAGTCGTAATATTTCTACCGGAGCCGGATACAGGCTGAATTAGCCGCATAACCACAGCTGCAGGAGAATTATCAACAGGATTTCGGCCACCCTGTGCGCCAAGGTAAATTTCCATGTTCAACGCGTAGAACGTGGTGGAATCGGTCATGCAATATGATTTTATACCATAACTCTTTGGTTTTGCTGAGCCAAAATATACACGAAACGAGCATCTCCCGCGAAAGGGTAGAACTGATTCATCGATAGTGAGAACTTCTGATGGGGAGTAACTTGATCTACAGTTCGGCACAAATTTCTCAAAAGGTCCCTTATTGCTGTCATTTTGTCAGTTTCGCGTCGCCACGCTCGATCAGTTCTCGAATCAAATCGTAAAACGCGGCTCAAGAAAAGAAATCGTTGACAAGACATAATGGCACGGATCAAATCACATCCTGTACCATCTGACGCCCAAATGTCTTCAAGCGATAAATGATTTGAGCGAAGAACACCTGTGATGTACAAGCAACCGATGTATGCCTGAATCTCTTCCTTTTCAGTAAAGCGACAATTGCTTTTTTGAGCAAATTGTGGTTGTAGCGAGGCAATATATTCGTTGGTATATAGAACAATAAGGTCAATCATTGAGTCATCAAAGATACAATTGAGTGCCTCTTGAAACGTCATTCCTCGTCTGCGTGCTGCACCCGTTGGCCCGGAAGCTTGAATCAAAATGTTGTGGCTGCGAGTTCGTCCAGTACGTGGGGGCCTTCGATTCCAAACGAAATGTGGTTCTCCTTTTCCGAGAAACGTGGACGGGGAACCGTCATCTTCATCCTCATCACTTGAGGCAGATGACTCGACAGACTGCTCAGACTCGGAGTCATGATCGTCATGCTCCGAACAGTCCTGCTCCGATTCATCCGATGTGTCGTTTGCGTTCGGTTCAGAAGGCTCGTTGTCTTCCCTCCAATTGTCAATCAAAGCTAACACCTGCGCTGTAGTTAGATGGCGGCGAGTAGACATGTCTTCTTCTCGTAAGTACGTGCGACCAAAGTCAAATAGAATAATGAAAGAGGTGACAAATCAGACGGAGAATTTGTTGAGAACTAATCACTGACGTCACATGCAGCTCCTGCTGCATTCATTGCACGACTTCATTCACAATCGCTTTTGATTGATGCACCCCTATTCATAAAAAGGTATTGTGAGATAAGCGCACGCTCATTCCTGCACACATACTCGGCTGCACACTGGCATACGCGCCAAGCAGTTTGCATCAAGGCAGGTCGATACTGTAGACGTTAGTAGACAACACACTAACACACTCTATCTCCACCCATGAATGAAACAGCAGCCGAAATCGAACATTGTCAAAAGGTGGCCTAATAATAGACAAAAGAAGTCACAGATTATCAGGTTCCATACATAACTTTTAATACAGTAAAGCTGATGAATAATATGCTTGGGGTAACATTTTACCCCACCACACCAGTTAAGGGTTAACGGAAAATAATTCATGCAGGCATAGAAAAAGATCAAACACTTCACACAATAAAATGTAAATTCATAAAACAGAAACTTTTACAAGTTCTACATAAATCTAATAATTGAATAGGACATCAGAACGTAATCAATGTACAGTACTTGGAGAGCATTTGATTAGAGAAGACATGCATCATGTAAAAATTCATCAATAAGGAAATAACTACATAAGCACTGTGAGAGCACTCGATAGAAGCACTTCATGGATAATCACGATAAAAGCACTCGATGAATAATCACGTTAGAAACACTCAATGAATTTAAAGTTGTTGTTAGCAAGTAATTCGCAAAATTCATGGACTAAATATACGCAAATTTATTACAAACGGTAAGACGATGGATCAACTCGGGTTGGTCTTAAATTGTATCCCGAGGCTCGTTGTCCTTGCTCTTGAGTTGAGTCGTTGGAGTAACTTTGATAGAAGAAAATATCTGCTTCATCATTATGATTAGTAGTGTCAGACTGCACTTTCTTCAAATGTCTTTGATTGTACACTCTCACTCCATCGCTAGCCGTTCGCACTAAATAAGAACCAGAGGTGACTTGTTCCACTATTGTTCCGTCATGAGTAAAGTACTTTTCCGTGTTGCCTTTCTTGTACTTGACTTTGTCATTGGGATAATACTTCACAATCCTGGATTGTTTGACCTTAATTTCTTGTGAACTATGTCGCTGGTTTGTCGTCGGACTTGACTTTAATAAATTGAACAAGTTATGGATTTTCGTACGCATCGGACGACCAAACATCAAAAAGTACGGTGTCTTTCCAGTCATGTCATGAGGTGTAGATCTGCAGTCGTAAAGGATTCTGTCAAGAGCAATCTCAAATGGAATCCCATCACCAAGCAACTTTTCCAATCGGCATTTGAGAGTTCAATGAAATCGTTCGATAACTCCATTGCTCTGAGGGTAGTAGTTCGAACTTTTACAGTGTTGTATTCCACTCGACGAAAGGAATGTTTCAAATTGATTAGAAGTATAACATTGACCATTATCGCTCACCAATGAGTGTGGTAGTCCATTACGAGCAAAAATAGAACGTAATGCTGAAATACCTTGAGAGCTGGATCCATCTCGCAAAAAATAGCCACCTCCAGAAACCGTGAGTGATAGTCAATAAAATAAATGAACGTTCTTTATACTCGGAAGCACATTAGGGACGGAGCCTTTCTTCCATGTGGCCCAGTTGTCATTTACCACTCTCATTCTTTTTCGTGCTGAGTGTTTAGCAAGAATGCAGAGTGTACCTATTTAAACCCGACCAAGATTTGAACCAAGGTCTCCCGGACGCAGAGCGAACACTCTACTACAAGGCCACAGCGCCGGTACATAACTGTCAGTAATGTATGACTTTTCAAAAGAGCTGATGGACCTGTTAAATCCACTGTAACTTTGTACCAAGGAATGTCACTTGTATTCTCCACCACATGTGTGAGAGGATCTTATCAGTGGTGTTTTGAAAAGTTGTACACATCAAACATTTCTTGGAGTGAGTTTCTATGTCAGAAGACATACCTGTTCAATAAAAATTACTCCTTGCTAAATCGCGCATTTTCCTGATTCCTATATGTCCTTCATGTAGTAGGGGAGCGAGGGGTAGTAGCGGACGTTTTCGGGAATGCTCAAATTTCAAGTAGTTATCCCAGTCCAAATAAAGTTTCCTGTCTGATGTGATATCTTAGGAATATGCTTGTCATATAGATGCAATTATAGACACGTAGCTTAATTGTTCAAGCATTGGGAGCACTTTGAAAAATGACCCCACAGTCCGCAATTCCCCGACGAACTGTGGGGAATAGCGGACAGGTGGCGGGGAATAGCGGACAGTGAAAAATATTTGATTGAATATACTCATAAACATATAATTACATCTTATCGTTACGTCGGAATATTCTAGCATACCATAAAGTATTCAAAAGAACAAAAATCAAGGCACCCACCGGGAAATTCGCTAACGACTACTGGGCGAACTTAAGCGATTGATCGTTAACGATTTTGTCACAGCGGTAGGCTAGCTAATCGATCGAACAGCTATTCTATCTCGAATGTATACAGAGCTCTCTCCACCTTAACCTGACTATTTGCTAACTATGACCTAGCGAAAATTCTTTCAGTTGTATACTCCCGTTTTTATTGTCATAAATAAATGGTGGATAATTTGCTGATCAATCCTACGACAAATTGATTGTGTAACGCATAAAAGTAACAAATGCAATCGCAGTTCTCGGCAGTTTTTTAGATGAGTGACATGCGTTTGTTACTTCCATACGTTACTGTCAATTTGACGTAAAATTGCTTAGCAAATTATTCACCATTTTATGACATTACGAACACCGAAATCGGCGGAATAGCTTTCAAAAAACTTAGTAGAGTAAAAGGTAACTAAACAGCACTAATCAAATTGTTACAAATATGACACTATCCAGTACCGTCATAAAAAGAACAATGTCTGGACGAGTTACGAGCAACAAGACTCTTAGTCATCATTTTCATCCCAATCATGAGGTAGGGAATAACACAACTTTATTGTTGAAATTTAATTAGATCATGTTATTACATGTAGTAAGAAAATACATCACGATTTGTTAATCTTTAACCGTTCGTGTATGTTCTCACAAATACTAGCTAGTTTACGTTGTGGGGTAGAATTCTACCCCAAAGACATTGTAGAATTATTGCCGTAATTTGTCTGTAAGTTAGATCTTATACATCTCTTGCAAAGATATTTGGCACCTATAGGCATATGATTTGCCCTGCTGAGACTCTTGTTTTGATTCTATCTCTTCATAATTGATAAATTGGGGCCTACATGTAGACAAGGGGGCATCTTGTAATAGTCATGAGCATGTCTTTTGTAGGTAATTATGACTTCATTTTATAAACTGCCAATTCCTATCAATTAGAACGAGTTCTTTTATTTCTTGATGTTTACTTCCATCATACCGGCTCCTGTAAATCATACAAAAGTTTCGAAATCTTAATCTGCATAATCGTGTAAGCTTACATGTAGAGTAGAGGGACGTAAAAATTAATTAAGTTGAGTTTTTCAGATTATCTGGATTGAATTACAAATGAAGATCACTGTCACAGATGACTAATTGTCATTAATGCGATAAGCATGGTGTGTGCTCTACTTGTATGTAACAACAAATGTAACAAAATATAACGAATGCCTGTATGCCTACAGTTTTCACAGATCACAATTTGATGCCGTGCAAAGATGAATCTGTGGCATTGCAAACATAATTGTCTTGTTTTGCTGTCATTAGATCGAGGGCAAACTTGGCATCGTCTAGGTTTGCTTGCCTTCGCAATGCATGTTGTAGGAGTGGTGACTTCCCGAATTCCAAATTTCGACAAGCACTCCCTGATGTCAAGACGTAGTCGCGGCTTTTCAATACGCCTTTGCATAAGGGGTCGACATAATTCATATGCCAGCTCCTTTTTGAATTCATAGTGATCTTCCATTGAATTGGACTGACTTGTCATCATTTTATGAGCGCAGATAACACTAACGTCAACCAAGTTCATGGCAACTGCATATGGCCACCTCTTGCACTTCCTCTTTGACCTGTATGTGCGTACAAGCTTGTCCAGATTGTCGACACCTCCTTTTGTTTCGTTATAGGTCTTCACTATATCAGGCTTTCCATCTTCCCGAGTGTTGTTCGTTTGAGGTCCGATGTGCATGGATGACAGCAGCAAAACTGGACGCCTTTGCTTGTCCCAAAATGAGCAGAGAGTCATGTCGGGGGTGTAGTAGTGACGGGTGTCTCCCTTGACACGTTCTGACAAGCATTTGGATCTGGCAGGAAGTACTCGGTTGTTTTGTCTCACAGTACCAACATACGTTGTGTTGTGATCTAATAACTCCTGTACCAGACCTTCGCTGGTGAAGAAATTATCGGCAGTCACATTTCTTCCTCGATCCAAATAATCTTCAACCAAGCCCATGACAATGGCATGAGCTGATGGTCTAGATTTTTGCTCGCTCAGTGTCCCTTTACCGATGTAAACAATGCATTTAAGTGGAATTGTTGTCTCAGAGCCAACACATCAAAAAATGTTGATGCCAAATTTTCCTGGCTTGGATGGAATATACTGCCGAAACTAGACTCGACCGTGGAACTCAACTAACATCTCGTCAACACACAGGAACGGTCCTGGAGTGTACACTGACTTCAGAGTTGCATTGAAAGTTTCGACAACACTGCGAACTGGACTCAATCTGTCGGTAATATCACGGCGTCTGCTATCATCAAAACGTAAAGCTTTCTTGAGTTGAAGAAATCGCTGGGTTTTATGTCGAAATTTCTGAGTTGAAGAAACTCATGGTTGCCCTGAAGCAAAGATGTCCGTCTCGATGTGTCCACAATTCACGTAAGTCACGGTGATGAGCCTTGAAAACTCCTGCTAGCAAATGAAGTCCTATGAATGCCAGAATCTCGGCTTTATCTGTGCGTCTCCACTTTCCGTTTCGCGCAAATCTACGCAAGCTTGTGTTCGTGTAAATTACTGCTGTATCTATAAAATCATGCATCATTACAAGAAAAGCTTCCGTTCTAGATGCAGGATGCAAGCCAGTTGAGAAACCAGGCCGAGAAATATTACACATATTCCGTCTGGGACAACGACCTTGAGAAGCAATGTCAGAATTTTCAGTCCACTTCGACTATCGGTAGCTGCAGTGCATGACTATTGAAGGATTCTCAGATCTGAATGTATAATAGCATAGGCCTTCATTCGACAAAATTTTGTCAAGGACAAACTGGCCTAAAATAATTAGTAGCTCAAATCTCGTCTAGGAGGCTATTCAATCAGGATTCAATCAGATACGGAGTGGATTCAATACTGTAAAAATCACGTGATTGATATAAGTAAAAGAGGTTTGGCACGCTTACAATGATATCATGATCCCCTAGTTATGTGGAAGTTGATCGTAAACCCTGTATATAAAGCCTGTGACGTGTAGGCCTATAGGCCTATACTTGCCATTCTCTTAGGTATTTCCTGTGAAAAAGGTTGAAAGCTGAAAGAAATTCAGATAAATCAAATGATTTCGAATCGAATTTCGAAATCAAATCGAATGTTTTCGATGATCGAAATAGAAAAACAGAAGTACAATGAAACAAAAAGTTTTTTCAGCAACAGATCAATGATATTTTTGACAAATAATTGTTGGGGTAGAATTCTACCCCAGAACATAAGTAACTGTGATTCTTGAAATATCCGATGAAGTACAATATATTTCTAATCAAGAATGTAGCGTGTAAAATTGACCCTATCTAACAAAAAAAGTCATATAGTATCAATGATCAAATGTGCGTAATAAAAAAATTACGCTTGTCTGAAAACGGCTGGGGTAGAATTCTACCCCACAACGTAAACGAACGGTTAACAGGAAAAAGGAAAAGGATGAAATCTTTTTTGGCAACAATTTTGTTATCAACGAATCTACCATCTAGATGCAACTGATAGATTTAATTTCTGAAATTTATATTCAACATCTACCGAATAAACCGAAAACACTTAAGTATCTTCTGAAAATGCTCATTATATAAATTCGAACATTTCAATATAAATGCTTTTCTCAAATGGACTAGGCAGGGATCTAATGATCATAATTTCGTTGGAGTCAATAAGATTTCATCTTCAATTAACAGTACTTTTCTACTTGAAAATCAATAGTTATCAAAATTATTGTAAGAAGTCCTTGTACAAACAAATGACGTCACAGCGACCAGTTCAAAATCACTGACACTGACGGTAATTCATTCCAGAAGTTTAAGATTGGTAAAACGCAAGTTTCAACTCGTAAAAAAGAAATATACAATTCACGTGATAAATTTTCACAATCAACTGTTCTTCTTAACAATTACTAGAATCTTTGTAAGACATTATCGAAAATTTGCGTTACATGACAAGACAATTATTCAAAACAAAATTTGAAAAATAGCTCAATGAGTATGTTGACAACTGATTGTAAAATGCAACTCTATGTAATTAAAGCCATCGTTAAAACAGATTACAAAAAGCATGTACTTTTCAGGATAAAGATTAATAGTGAAAAATGTTAAAATTCAATAGAAAGATAAAGCTCTGAACAGAACTGCTCCAGTTCTTACGTGTTGACTAAAAACATTACGACATAACGATATACCCCACAAGATATTCTAATTCGCGCACACTTAGTGACAAGTAAATAGGTACAGTTAACTTGATTCATAAGATTCTTCATTGTCTGTATCAGGAACGTAACCATCGATCAAAGAAGCATTTCTTCGTTTTCGAACTATTTCCTCTTTAGGTTCCCGCTTGAAAAGCCAGTCAGCTGCTTTCTTTAGTACCAATGCAACCTCGGTCTCGATATCCTTGGTACAAATGTCCTCGTGCAGATGGAACATTGTTTCCACGACGTCAGGCTTCCCACCACTGCTAAGTTAATTTCTTAGGTTAATACTTTAATAATCTAACGCATTGAATATCATGAAATTGACATTATCGGAGTCGTTTTAAATCACCGTCTATCGAAAAGCTTCTTTGTTCTCAAAGCAAAACTTTGGAACCAGCTTCCTGACTAGTACAGACGATAGTTTTAAGAGACGTGCGAACCGATTTCTGATGGAGAGGGTTAGAACAACTGATTTTTTCCAAAAATGTGATTTTTCAAATTTCTTCATATTGACCACATTAACTGAAACTTGAAATTAACTGAAGCCACATTTACTAAAACCTGCTTTGAGAAGACCCTAGCTATATTATACATAATTACAGGTGTGAAAATTACTGGAAAACTTTAATAAGTAGTTTTTAAATCCTGTAACTTTAATATCTAGACCGGGCGCCCAGGGGGTCTAACTTAGCTGGAAAGGTTACCAATTTTCATGTGCACCATGGTGTAGTGTATAGGTGGACATTATAGAAACTGACCGTTTGCCGTGTCCTCGCTGGTGGGTAAACGCATGAGGGCCTAATTTGTAAATCACATGTAATTTCAATGGGGAAATCGTGACATTTAAGGTAAAAAACGAGATTTCACTGAGTTTTCAGCTGTAGTTTCATAACTGGTTGGTATTTCTGAAATATATTTGGCAGACAGTATCTGCAGATCATTATTTTTCATATGAATTCTTATTTACATCAAATATTTGAAGAAATATGACAGACAGACGTCTTTACGGAAGAGTAAGTCAACAAATTTCTTGAAATTTCTATGGTAAAATTGCAACGAAGCTTCCACAAACACGAATGCTGCTGAGTAAGGGGGACACGTCATGCATTAGCGACAAGAGATATGAAAGATAATGATCTGCAGATACTGTCTGCCAAATATATTTCAGAAATACCAACTAGTTATGAAACTACAGCTGAAAACTCAGTGAAATCTCGTTTTGACCTTAAATGTCACGATTTCCCCATTGAAATTACATGTGATTTACAAATTAGGCCCTCATGCGTTTACCCACCAGCGAGGATACGGTAGACGGTCAGTTTCTATAATGTTCACCTATACACTACACCATGATACACATGAAAATTGGTAACCTTTCCAGCTAAGCTAGACCTCCTGGGCGCCTGCTCTAATCCTGTGACCCAGACATACATGTACATACAGTCGCGGCAAATGAAATAAGACCACTGTGGAAATTATATATTTCTATAATAAATTTGACATATTTTGTTTTTTATTGCATATTTATTGTACAGTTCATCAATATTCTATCCATAGGACTAATTTATACTAGAATATGCAAAATTAAAGGAATATCAATTCAATATTTCGTAGTACCCCCACGATTAGCGATGACAGAAGATAACCTGGAAGGCATCGAAGACACAAGTTTTAAGCACAGTTTAGGAGTAATTTCATGGGTCCAAACAAATAAAATCGCCTCCTTCAACTCACTAAGTGAACGTGGGGATTTCTCAGAAACTTTTTTCTTCATTACGGTCCATAAATTTTCTATTGGATTTAAATCGGCAGAATTTCCCGGCCAGGGAAGAACCGAAATTTGTTGATCACGAAACCACTGCTGACACTTTTTAGCCACGTGGCACGGTGCCGAGTCTTGTTGGAAAATATTAGTTTGATGAATCGTCATAAAGCAATGTAATTTTTCATTCAATATCTTTAAATACTTCTCTGCGTTTAATCGTTCGTTTGGTTCCAAAAAGAAAAGAGGTCCACGACCATAGGCTGAAAAAGAAGCCCAGACCATGATAGATGGAGAATGTTTTACTGTTGGAATCACGAATTTCTCTTTGTAGCGTGCACCAGAAGGCCGACGAACTCGAGTTGCTTTTATACCAAATTGTTCAAAATTACTCTCGTCCGACCACATGACCTTCTTCCAATCTTCTATGGTCCACGAAACATGATCTCGTGCGAAATCTAGGCGACGTTTCTTCATCAACGATGTTAAACGAGGTTTACGAGCGACTCTGTACGATTTCAAGTCAAATGATTTTAGACGATTTTGAACGGTCCTGATTGACACAGAAACACCATGAAGTTTCACCTGACGTTGAATTTCTGTCGCAGGCAATAAAGGATCAGATAAACACAATTTTCGAATCAATCGATCGTCACGGGGTTGAGTAATGCGCTGTCGTCCAGGATGAGAAGATTGGAAATGACCTTTCGTGAGAAAGGCTTGGACGGCTTGATGAACTGCGGTCTTTGAACGTTTCACTTTCCTTGCAATTACTCTTTCACTAAATCCACATTTATGATAAGTCACCATCTGTGCACGTTCCACTGGTGTCAGCTCTTTTCGACGTCCCATCATGAAAAATGATAGTGAAATGAATTTGTTGTCACTCTTTCTTCCAATATGATACAATTGTTATAATTTTAGACGCATGGGATTCCCAGGTCTATTTTTAGATTTGACTTAATAGGAAGGTAGACGAATGAATAATCCACTTGCATTTGTGTTGTTTTTGACGCGACAAACAAGTTTACACTATAGATTCTCAGTCTTAATGTCAAACAATCAAAATATTCAAAAATATTCGTAAACTTCATGGTGGTCTTATTTCATTTGCCGCGACTGTAGGTAAGTCTTAAATCAAGAATACGTTTTTATAAATAGGCCTATAAATTTTATACAATGCCAATAAAGGCAACTACAGGGCTCAGGGTTCCTACGCTTTCTCAGAATCAAAAATTAAGGAGATTTAACGAGATTTTAAGAACATTTATCACTAAATTTAAGGTGTTATGACGGCTCAGTTGGTAAAGTCACCGCACCGATAATAATGTACAGAAGGTCCCGGGTTCGAGCTTCTAGTTGGCAAATTAGCATCGCCCTCAGTGAAAGTATACTAATACCATAACTCTAGGTGCGGCTAGTATTGTTCTGTGTCCAGTATGGGGTATCAAAGTGAAGAAAAAGTAAAATTCTGGGGCGGGGGCATCAGTCTGCTGTTACAGCGCTGTTATCTTAACAACCCCTGTTATTCATATTTTCACCGCATCAGTTGGCTGTTTTGACAGGGGCTGTTATCTAGATTAACAGTCACTACTAAATTGGATGCATCAGTATACTGTTATCTGACGGAGGCTGTTGTTGTCAGAGGAATTTTCTTACAGAGGCTATGCCCTCTGTCAAACCCTCTGTTGTCCAATGACAATGCATTATATTATAAAAAATTAAAAATAATTAAAAAAATTAAAAATGATATTATAAAACATATAACTCTCACTTACGGAAAAGGGATATCCTGCAATTTTATTCTTATCAATGTCATTATAATATCCAAATTTTTATCGATTTTGGATACTATTAAATGTTACGGCCTAAAAATTCTTAGGCTAATCTTGCTTCATGTTATGATTTGGAAGTCAAACCTTTTATTGTCTAGTAAGTTCAATTCAGAAAAATTCATGAACGCTTTATTGTATTTATAATACGATTCATACTAAAAGTCAATAAATATCCAAGTTTATAATTATATTTATACTAAATAATCAAGGTCAAGCGACATGGAATGGCTTACACACTCAGTAACTGTTGATAAGTCATTGGTTGTTCTGCCGTCAAACTGTCATGTCGCATGTTACACTCTTGCTCCTTATGGTGACGGGTCGTTTCGTTTAAATGCTGAACAGCAATTTCTTCCATGAATTTGTTGTGACGGCGTTGTTCTTCTAGTTTCTCCTCCTCAATTTTACACATCCTCATATAGTAGTCCTCTGATGTCATTCTGTTTCGAACAGACTCCCATCTTGGTCTATATCTCTTCCTTATTTCTGACCGCTGTTTAGGGCTTGTCGTTGATCCTCTTGCTGGGGTAACTGGATCTTCATTTTCGTCATTCGAGGATTCATCATTAGATACGTCGGTATGTCTATCAATCGAGTCACATATTGAATGTTGGCCACTTTCCGTCGCACCTGAAATCCCAAAGATGGATTCACGTGGCAGAAGCATGAATATTTTCTTCTCCTCATCGTTGAGTATTGTGAGCTCATCTGCTGTCGTATCGATTAATGGTTCTCCACCACCTGAAGAAGAAGAAACATTAAAGCCAGCATTCAAATAAAAATCAAACTGTGTATCGTACTTACCGGTAATTTTTCGTTCTTTATTTTTCTCTCTTATAAAACTGGCCACCTTTGTCCGTACTCCTCTTTGTAGATTTTGCCATTTGTCTTTTATACTCGTTAAGGTTCGAGTTGTTGAGGACAGGGCGTTAACCGACTCAACCAATTCGTTATAAAGGCTGTTTTTCTTTACTAGGGATGTATTAGAAGAAAATTTTGCTGATAGAACTGCATTATGTTTCGTGTAGAATTCTATGATATACCGGATTTCTACCTGCGAATAGTTTTCCGTCCTTTTCGATTTTGCTTTCGGCATTGCAACAATAGACGTACTTCTCACAAGACACACAAATGAATGAGAAAGCTTTCGAGACATTGCGTTCATAATGGTACGCTGACGGTAACGAAGAAGTCACGTGACTTGCTTCTGCCAATCTAAGTACAATACCGAAGTTGATTAGTTAGATATCTATCATGACAAAAACTTGACAGAGACTGTTAAAGTTTAACAGAAGCATGACGGAACAGAAGGATAACGTCGCAATTTATACGCCCATTTAACAGCTTCCGTTTTCGCGGTCTCTGTTAACTTTAACAACTCAGTTACAGCGACAGCAGACTGATGCCCCCGCCCCTGGACTCTCTGATAGTTACATTCTGTAAAGAAGCGCGATGTTTGCGATAGATATAATTTTATTAAACCAAAACAATCGCCCTACTGAATACAAGAACAAAAGAATAATCGAATGCAAAACATTTCGAGTTGTTGTTTTTTAACCCGGGAGCTACCGAAACAATTTTAGTACGTTGTTTACAATGATGTCAATTTTTTTGTCACCTTAAGAAATATGCTTCAAACAAGTGGATAAGTTATTGGATAATTCTTGGAAAAAGTCTATCAGCGTCGAGGAAATTTTCGTGAGTTGCATGGTTCCGGCCAGATTTTCAGGCCATTAGCGCTGTTCTGAAGTTGGTCGACGGGATGAAGAATGGTACCATCCGTCTAAGGTTGCAGCCACCGATTCCAACCACTAATCGTGGCGATGTCTTCACATTTGAAAGACTGCGGTGAACAGTCGATTTTGTACAGACATTTCAATTTCGAAAGATGAAACAAAATTTATTGTCATCTTTGATTAGTATTGCTTGTTATTTAGTATGCGTAGTCCGGCTAGTCCCTTACACTTTACAGAAGAGTTACGCACGATTTTCACTACTTTCCGACGACCGTTAAAGTGTTCTCCTTTTATCCACGTATCCATAGAAAATTTTGAAAAGCTACTACTGTATATACTTGTTGAACAGCATTGTGTGTACTACAGACTCAGATATAAATTATTGAAGATAGGCAATTCGCCCAGATAGAAATTGTGCTTAAGTTTCATTTTCGCTAAGTAATAGTTCTATCTACCCGACGACCGTTAACTGCTTTCGTATATAGCACTATAGAGCACTATAGCTCTAGGATTATAGCAGCGTGGCGGCTAATTATTTTTTCTTTATCAGATATGAGCTCTACTGAATGGTTAACAGCAAGCATTTAGTTGTTGTATGTCTAGCCACTGATCAGAAACCGGAAAACATCAAAATCCGACGACCGTTATTACGCGGAATGTGCCATTAGTGATCTTGCAAAAGTATATGCGATACATGCACATCCAGTTACTTGATTAAAAGCTTCGTCAACATACGATACGAATTTCACGGGAGTAAGTGACAATCCACGTGAAATGATATACGATGCCGCCATGGAGGCAATCTGAAGCCCAGAAATTTAAGATTTTCCTAAAACTAAGGACATTTAAGGGGATTTAAGGATAAAATCAAAATTAAGGAGTTTTAAGGAGATTTAAGAAGCGTAGGAACAGGGTTCCTACCACTTCCGTAAATAATAATTAGAGATATGTAGGATATCCAGGAGAATTTTTCGACATATTAAGGAGGTCTAACAATGAACTATGACTATACTAACGAATTCAGCCAGACTCTAAAATCATTACATTCAAAGAAGAACAAGGTTCTCTAATTTCTACTAGATATTTCTACTAGATATTCTACTAGATATCTTTGAATTATATTTTTATATTTCATCATAGTTTCATTCTATACAATTTAATCAGATAATATATTAAGCTTCGACATTCCAGAGAATATATTATTCGAAATTAGAGATTAGTGAGGCATCACAAAATAGCTCATGCTCTACCAACACAATTGAGTCTAAAACTTATACATGTATTTTAATTTGACTATTAGGCTTAGCTTTACTTACGATTGATTTCCCACTTAGTAGGCCCACATTATAAGGTTTAAGAAAAATTTAATCTTTATAGTGATTATTTATGTGTTTTCATTCAAAAACAAGTTTACAACTATCACATAATTCATCAAAAATCTATGAGACAGTAATAGTAACAACCAAGATTAAAATAATTGACTAGGTAGATAAAAAGATTCAACCTGTATAAGATCTCATACAGGCAAGTACCTCTATAAGATACAGGTGATGATTCAATGAAAATCATTCATACTCGGTGGTTTTGTTTAGATAGTCGAATTTAAGGACATATCTTATTTTTGCAGTTGCAAATGGTCGGTTTTAGCTATTCAAATTCAATAGAAGTAGAGGACCGCTCTATTGTCATACTTTTGTTTGCTTGCAACCGATCTTACAGACTTTCTGAAGTAAATACCAAAAATCTGAAAAATCTCTGGTGTTAAGGGGGAATCGGAGAATATGTATGAATTCAAATTTTGTCGAACGGACAATGTCCTATTCAGAAATGTTTTAGCATCACCAAGGATAATTTTGAAATACTCCATCATCCGTTCACCTGTCTACATGTGTAGACAAGTGATCTTTAAAATGTTGCCATGACTAAAAAAATGTTCAATACGTCTTCAGAGTACAAATCCAAGCCTAATTAGAAGTAATTTACAATTGATGAGGAATTGAGAAGATTATCTTGATATATTCTCACTAAACATAACTTACAATCATATTTCATTCACCTGTCTACATGTGTAGACATGATATATTGATTGTCAGTTCAGGACTTTTTAGTCATATCAAAGTAATATATCTTTTGTAAATGTGTTTTGGGATTTCTCTTTAGATAAATATGTATTTATAGCTCTATCAGAAAATGTTTATCAGTCACCATCCGCTATTCATGTGGATCACATGTACATGGTCAGCATAAAAGATACATGTGTAAGTATAACGTAATTCATAGAGGTCCGTAGTCCCTATTTGTCCCTCACAACAATGCACAGAGATAACGATTTATGATTTCGGTTACATTGATGATATTTTCTAGATTCAACCTTGTAGTGTTCAACCTCGAAAGAGCACACTCGAAATATATAACAAACATGTTATGAAGAAGTTTTGATTATCAGAATAGGAAAATTTCGACGTTCAAAATCGTCCGGTCCTGATAGGGTTAAGGCATATAGGCGTAGAACGATTATGAAACAATTAAGGTTACAGATAATTTAACATAAAACAAGAATTCAAAATTCCTAAATTTCTTAGTCAACGACAAAGCCTACAACATTGTATCCAACCCATTTCTGCCCATCGTATCAAATTTGTAACATTTCGACCGAAGGTGGGAAGAAATTGGGTTAAATTACTATCAAGAAAAATCTTCATATGAAACTTCTACGGTAGTGTGTATAACACATGGCATCTTTTCGCCCCCCACATTCAGATCGGAGGATAATAAGTAATCGCGAACTCGTGATTGTAATATATCGGTCAACTACTGATTACAGACTCTAGCGAATTCTTGTGTGCATAATTGTACATTTGCTTACAATCGCGAAGTCTTACCAATCAACATCGCTGAGGCACACAAACATTATGGGCTACCTGTGAGGGGGGGGAGGGGATCGAAAACAGCCATTTTGTGCAAATAACTCACCAACTTCTTCCGATAAGATTTAGCATCAGAGGTTTCTTGTCGAAATCTGTTCTCCAACGCCAAAACTTCAGCGGATGAATGACAGAAAGGGAGACTGCTCAGTATTGATTTCTGGGAAGTTGAAGATTCACCAATATTTCTTTAGCAGTTTTAAAAGATAATCCGCAGCTCGCCGACTTATACCAAATAGTGTGATGAAAGTATATAATTCCGAAATCAAGTCAGCAGCCCGAACTTCGACTGAAGACGTATTGCATTCAGAGGTAGGTACGCATAAGTTAGAATCGAGCAATGCTGTCAAGTCATCCTCAGCATCAGAAAAATCCCAGACATCTTCCATGAAAACACCCGCAATGTTCTCAGAGGTTTCATTATCTCCACCAAATGTAACAGTTGAATGTGACAAATAATCTGGACCATTTTGAATCAAAAATCTGTGTAAATTCTGGATGCATTATAAAACATTATAAGTCTGATCAGTTCAATACCGAAAATCAAGGACTGGGATTACCTAAAAAATCAAACAAAGTTTACCAAAAAATCACTACCTCTACACTTGTTTTGATCTGATTTCAAGTTAGCTGGCATGTGTTGCAGGGTTGGTATATTTAAAAATGGGTTTTTTAAATAGCTTTTTTCGTGGGGTTTTAAAAAACATTTTTTAAATCAGTCACAATTTAATAACAATTTAATAACTAATAATCTTAAAACTAGCTATCGATAAGCAATATGACCCGAAGTTTGACCTGGCATTCCTCAATGCCAATCTCTGCCCGTTAATATCCAAGTGGTCGTGGTAGTCCTTCATTTATGAATGCAGGATAATTTCAAATAATAACGAGCACTCTCAAATCAGTCTGAAAATTGCAATAAATTTACGAAAGGGGACTTCTCCGGTTTTGCTTATATGGCGCGAAATCACACATTTGTAGCACAAAATTCGCTATATATGGTGCACCGGTAAATTGTTGTATGGTTTCGTTACTTTTGTTAAAACATATCGGCACATCAGTTTTGTATATCAGATTCAGGATACTATTTAGTTGACCAATTGACCACGAAAATATATAATCCAAGTTAACGTTCAACAAATTCACACTTTCATGCTCAACAGTCAAGAGGAAATTTAAATCTCGTTACCGGATTTTTTAATTATTGATGAATAAATTATGGTAAATCGAGGTAAAATATAAAGACCATCTACCAGGTTATATGAAAAACTTACCAGCTATACATACACATGTGTATTGTGAAGGCATACCGGCTATCGATATATTGCCCACACACAATTATCAATAGTGGCATTAGTGCCCTAAGGACAGTTCATGATATGGAATCTAGTCCTCATGATAATGCACAAAGATAACGATTTATGATGCCTGTAAAGATTTATGATTTCAGTTACACTGATGATACTTTCTCGATTCAGCCTTGTGGATCCGTTTATCGCGTTTGAGTCTAAGATGAACTCATACTGCGCGGAATTGATCGCGGAATTCCAGTACGAACAGAAACACTTCGAATAGAAACACCAATGGATAATAAATGTCTTGCACTTTCTAAGTCTTGAGAAGACCATGATTTTCTTTTTCCAGTTCTAATATAATTCCTCACCATCACGATTATCGTGTGAGAACGAACAATCAAGCCACCTTCGATGATGCGTCGATGTGTCGAACTTTAGACACTTGCTGCAGTATGCACTCAAATAAAGTCAACGCACGTGAATATTGGTAGATGAGAGCTCTTCTATTGTGTCCTTGTTAGGTCTGTATGCAAGATGAGTCAAACAGACACATGGGAATGCTTTTGTTCACACAACGAAGAACGAGAGACGATTGAGTTGAAGTAGGGCAATAGCGGACATGCGTCCGCAATTCCGCGCAAGCGTTACAAAATGCAAAATGATCTTCTCTCAGTAATAGACAGCAGCTGCTATCAAAAACTCTACACTGATAGAAATGGCATATAAGACGATATCGAAATGACATATCGGATTCTATATTCATTTGTTATTCTGGCGTGAATCCATCGGAGTGTGATGACGAAAAATCGATTTTGTAGGGGTCAAAAGGGTATTTTAGTCAATTTTAATATAATAGAAAGAACCAATCCCCTAGAAAAATTAACTGAAATTGTTGAACTTCATCTACTTACATGGGAAACATATGTTTGGTTCCAAATCTAAATAGAAGATAGAGAACTCGAGGTGTCCGCAATTACCCCATGTCCGCTATTGCCCCGCTCTCCCCTAATTCCAAAATGTCCTTCATAATTTCTGTAGGTATTCTTGAACCGCGCATTAAAACAAAATTGTCAGTAATCGCTGAGTATGAAACAGATAATTCATCTTGTAAAGAAAAGTAAGGGTTCAAATTGCGGTATTCTGCTGACTTCCAATCATCTCGAATAGCTTTCTCGACTTTTTGTAATGTATGATCGGTAGCAGTCACTTCACTGACATGTCGAAAGTTGACAGGTGTCGATGACATTACAAGGCATACAGTAACATGAGCATCATCAGCTTCCTCACGATTCTCACTCATCTCACTCATCCCGTTTTACGGCCGTTTTCCCCGCTTGCGCGGGGGTTGGCCGGTCACTCCAGTCGACAGCTGCTTTCTCCAACGAACTCGATCTTTGGCATCCGCCCGCGTCAATCCAACTTCTCGCATGTCCTTCTCCACGACTCGGCTCCATGTTGTTCTTGGCCTTCCTCTCTCTCTCTTCTCCCAGGAACTTCGATCTCCATGCACTTCTTCACCCAATCAGCATCATCTTTCCGTAAAACATGTCCCATCCATCTTAGTCGACCTCTTCGTACCACTTCTCTCACCGAAACCAGACCCATTCGTCTCAACAGCTCATCACTCGGTGCTCGGTCTCTCAGGCTTGCTCCACACATCCATCGCACCATCTTCCGTTCAGTCCGCTCTAGTCTCACCATCTGCTCTTCTGTCATTCCCCACGTTTCACTTCCATAAACCATCACACTTCGAACACAGGCAGCATAGATCTTTCCTTTCACACGCAGCGGTATGTCCCTCTTTCCCAACAGACCCAACAGCTCTCTGAATTTGCGCCACGCACAGCGGGTCCTTGCAATCGATGCAGTGTTTGCACCTCCGTTTCCATCGATGACATCTCCGAGATAACAAAACGATCTTACTCTGTCGATGCTGGCTCCATCTGACAACTTCAGTTCTGGTTGTCACAGGGAATTGAGTTTCGACTCAAAGCGTCAGGGTGAACATTGTTAGTTCCTGCAATATGTCGGCATTCGACGTCGTAGGGTAAAATAAACATAATCCATCTTTGCAATCTCAATGGAAGCGAATCAATATGTTTCTTCAGTTAGGCAATGATTGTTTTGTGGTCAGTCATAACAATGCATTTTTGTCCAAGAATCATTCTGTGAAACCGTCTCAAAGCAAATACAATGCTGAGGAATTCTCTCTCCAGTTGTGAATATCTTCTTTCGGTATCAGTTAGTTGGCGAGATGCGTAAGCAATCGGTCTGTCATTTTGTAACATTACAGCACCAATTCCAGTTCCTGATGCATCAACTTGTATTGTGATTTCGTCATCCAATCTGAACCACGAAAGAGTCGATCCGCGAAGAATTTCTTCCTTCAACTTCTTGAAAGCATTTATTTCATCTATTTTCCAAATCAGTTTATCTGATGAACTGTTATAAAAGTTCCAAAGAGGCTTTGCCATAGTGGCAAAGTGAGGTATAAATCGGTGCCCCAAATAAGTTGCCAGTCCCAGAAAGGAGCGTAGTGCATCCTTAGATTCAGGGGTATTCATCTTTTGTACGGCTTTCAGTTTGGCTTTACTCGGACGAAGACCATTTTCGGACAATTCGTGTCCTAGAAATTCTGCAACAGTCGACGCGAATGTATATTTTCTTTCATTTTGTCGCAGTCCATGAGAATAAAGTCTTTCGAAAGCAGCCTTTAGTCTTTCATTATGAGATCGCTCATCGCCGTAAACAAGTATTTTTTTGTATGTCGTCTGCATAGCACAAAATTCCTGGCAGATCAGCCAAAATCGAAATGACCTGAAATATTTCAGGAGCAGATTTCAGTCTCATAGGTAGTCGCTTGTATGTGTATCTACCAAGAGGCGTAGAAAAAGTAAGCAAGTCCTGCGATTCTGCGGAGACCTTCAATTGCCAGAAACCAGAAGTACAGTCAAGTAAGGAAAATACCTTCGCATTGTGAATAGAAGCAGCTAAGTCCTCGAAAGTCGGTATAGGAAATGAAGCTTTTTCGACAACAAGATTCAAAGACCTGAAATCAGCGCAGATTCTAATTCGACCATCCGGCTTTTTCACAATAACCACCGGGGAGCACCATGGAGTAGGTTTCGTTACCAGCTCAATAACCCCATCTTCTTCCATTCTCTATAGTTCCTGTTTTACGGGTTCATGTAGTGCAAGCGGAATTCTCCTCACTGTCGCAGATACAGGTTCAATCGCATCAGACACCTGTATCGTGTGTTCGTAATTAGACAAGCAGCCTAGCCCATTTCAACAGTCCTTTTTCTCGAAATTGGTCCACAGTATCTTGATCTTGACTTGACTCAGTTGAAGCATTGCAACAAGTATTGGCAGCTGAAGATACGGCCAATTCATTATCTATCAGTTCGTGAAGCATGCTCAAAGTTTTACACACGGGCTTAGACAGCAAGACAAGATTCTCCTCGGAATCATCAACGTCTGTCAATACAAATTCAGCGTTAAGTTCTTTACCGTTGTAAGTAATTGTACATGTAACCAAACCAATAACCTTGAGTGG
The DNA here is from genome assembly GCA_907163375.1 of Prostheceraeus crozeri. NCBI lineage: Eukaryota > Metazoa > Platyhelminthes > Polycladida > Euryleptidae > Prostheceraeus > Prostheceraeus crozeri. The sequence goes on along the minus strand of CAJQUW010002593.1, from coordinate 440,579 downwards.
AAAGGAACCCCATGAGGCTACCTTAGTAGTAGTAGGAAGAATGTCAGACTCTGCAAAAGGAATTGTTCCTGCATGCACAAAATATCTTGCCACAAAATATCCAAGATTGCAAAGCATTCGGAAGCTCTGACGGATCGGTCGTTTTGAAAATTAAACGACTTAACTTTATAACCAGAATGACACTTGAGGTCGATTTGGTCAGCCATCTAATGCAGCTGTCTTGAGCATTATTTTTTAATCAGGGATAGGGGACCATTTGGATTCATGCAACCCCATCTAAAAAAGCAAGTATCCACCTAATATTCGTCTCAAACATGCTATATAAACAAAGTGCAGTGACGCTGCTTTCCGAATTATTTTGAGCCATGACCGCAGAATGTACTCATGAAAATTCGTTTCAGTGGTTGAGAAAATAAGGCTTCATTTCAAGACCTCATGTGATGGTTCATTTTATAATATATTATAACATCATGTTTTTCAATTTCATTAATTCATGATTTTAGCATGACACTTAAAAAATGAATATATCTCACTCACTAATTGCCGATTTGTATTGTTACCCTCAATCAATAGGCCTACCTAATTTCCTTACCTGATACTACCTGAAACCTTGATGCTGTAAACCCAGTACGCACTACATCTACCGGATGAACAAGGAGTACAGCATAAGCTGTTTTTGAATTCCTACCCAGACAAAAACAGCCGTGTTACATTCTCCGATATCTCTTCCCGAATGAAACCCGGGTCAGAGTGATAAAAAGAAATGGAACCCTCAATTGAAGCACAGTATAAAAATGATCACGCTGAAAACGATGCGACGCTTGAACTTTTCTACTGAATTTAAATCATAATATTTAGCACCGGTAGGTCTTACAGCTAAAATACAATTTAACTCACATCATGGAATAATAACTTGGTTTGTAGCATGAGTAATCGTCTCACCTTCTTTTACGTGGCCTCCGCTCTATCCTTAACCGCACGTAAAATTGAGAACAGTGAGGTCACGCATTGTTATATAACGCAAAGTAAGTCAGTGCGCGCCATGGACGGCGAGGGTACGCGCACACTATGCGTGAGTCACTCTATAAAGCGATGATCCTACGTGTAAGGCAAGATTGATGTTGTTATGACGTCACTCGATCGTATTATACAGAAGTCCTCGACTGAATGCATGCAAAGGAAGAAACAAACGCTCATATTAATGTAGAGCTGCAATTATTAATGGAGTATGGGGCATATGGGTGCTGTTATTGTGCTTGTCTGTGAAATCAAACTGCATGTTCATCGACTTCAATGTGATGTGAAGATATTACCATAGACAGATACGCTTCTGCTTCGTCGCTGGTGCAAGTTACACTGTTCAAGTTCAATTCCATTGTTCACGTATTTGTCTTGGAGATTCGGTTCCGTTTTGACACCAGCTACTGGCTAGTGATAAAAAGTTGTGATTTTCAATCATTTGACGTAAACATTGTCATCATGTAGCCAAACAGATGAGTTCAGAACTCCGCTTACTGCACTGTTTAATGCTAACAATCACATAAGTATGCAGAAATATTTTTGTTATATGTTTAAGATTTGAACATTTAAGTGATTATGATAATATTTGTCAACTAATGATCAAATACCATCGTGGCCAAAAAATTAAGCCCACCCAAAAATTTTCTACACAAAATGAAAAGTCAAGTGTTTTAGTGCTTCATTTATCTTTTATTCTGCAAATCACATTCTTAAAGATCCAGAGCACTTGTTTGAACAAGCTTTGCGAAAAATTCACTGCCAGTACTCAAAATTTGGTCGGATATCCTTTGTTTCTCAGGACAGCTTTGATCCAGTCAGGCATGCTAAACACCAGCTTTTGGCAATATTCTGCGGTAATCTCTTGAGTCCATACAGTCTTAATGAGATCCGGTTCTGATGTGGGGCGATGGGCAGCTACTTTTGTCTTCATGTGGGACCAACAGTTCTCAACTACGTTGAAGTCAGGGGAGTTCGACGGCCATTGTGACAGCAGAGTTACTTCATTTTCAGAAAACCATCTCTTTGTTGCCTTGGAGACATGGCATGGCGCCGAATATTGCTGGAATATGCTTGTTCGATGGATTGTCATATGAGGCAGCACTTTCTCGTTCAGAATTTCGTGTATCTGGCCGAATTCAACCTTTCGCTTTTCTTACAAACGACCAATCTAGCGCGACCTGCTGCACTGATAGCACCCCAAATCATTACTGAAGGTGGGTACTTTACAGTTTTTATACTAAATCGCGGATCGTCCCTTTGGCCAGAAGGCCGACGAATGTAGTTGGATCCACAAATTCGTACCTGTTGCAAGACACTTTCATCGGAGAACATGACCTGACTCCACCATTGTTTGGGCTTGTCCTTATAAAAATGCCAAAAGTGCAATCTCATTCGACGCTGCTTCTCAGTCAACATGGGCTTTTTTGAAGGTCGACGGGCGGGAAGTTTGAATTCTTTCTGCAGTCGTCGTCGAATAGTCCGATCACTAAGCTCAACTCCTGCGTCACTCAGCGCTTTATTCAGATTTAAGGAAGAAAGAGTTGAAGCTTTGTCGATCTGGATCTTCAAGTAGCGATCCACCCTTTCAGTTGAGACTCTCGATCGTCCACGGTTCCTCCGACGTCTGAGTGGAAATTGCAAAGCATTTCTTATGGCTCCCCTGGGTAGACCCAATGCCACCTGACGCTGTGATAGCCCTGATTCAATCAGAGCGACGATTTTTCCGCGGTCAAACTGAGAAACGTCCTTCGTCTTACCCATTGTTCACTAAAATGTCAGAAGTTGCGTGCTACAGCAGTTGACACTATGATTTGAATTTTAAACTGTCAAAGATATCTAACAATTCGAATCAACTTCAGCTATTCAACAATCATAGCGCGTCAGACAATTTGGTAGCCTGTTGAGGCATAGCTTTCGCAAGAAGCATTCTTCATGACATTTTCACAATATGTCAGAAAAAACACAAGTGGGCTTAATTTTGTGGCCACGATGGTATGTATCAAAAATTATTAAAAAATATCAAATATGCAGTATTTGATTGTTTTGTAAAACAATTATCTAATATTTGTAAAATCTATCACCATCAGTCATATATAAGATAAATTTCCTCGGTTTTTCCAACCCGGGTAGGTTTGAGTCAACAACATTGGATCCAGAGCACAAACAAGCTCACCCTTTGACCACAAGGCGGGTTTCGGGAGACTGTAATCAAAGGGCCACCTTCCTTGTCCTTTGGCTCCCACGTTTCTGATTCAAACCTACACACGACTGATGAGACCCAACAGGCCGCAACATGTCTCGTGGTGGCTTCATCTGCTGAAACATGACAAATCATCAAAATCACAGCAAGACACAAAATTATAGAAAAATGACAAAAATTATAGCTACTGCATAGAAATCACGAAAGAAAAATGAATTCGATGCTTTACAGCTATAGAGAGGTTTGACCACAGACAAATGACGTCGATTCATCAGAAATAATTACAACAACTACATAGAACTTCTGAATGAAAAATGAATTTGTTGCTTTGCAATTAAAGAGCCTTGACCACTAGCCTTTGTTGGCCACAAAAAATGACGTTGATTCATCAGAAATAATTACAACAACTACATGTACATAGAGATTCCGAATGGAAAGTGAATTTTATGCTAAACAATTAAAAAAGTTCTGACCGCAGACCAGAGATGACGTTGATTCATCAGAAATAATTACAGCAACTACATAGAATCGGTTGGACAACATACAAAATCAAAATGAACATATGTAAAATATTGATATATACATGCTGATCAAATGTCTTGACCCACCCTTGAATTTCTCACCTTTGATCTACTTTCTTGGTTATCCTGTATAGCAAATGGCTCAATTTCACATGGCAGCATATTTGGTACTCAATACCATATCACAGGTGATGCATCAGCAACTGAAATTAATCAATGGAAGGCTTTTCTCGGCCAGAATTTAGTGAGTACAAGCATGGGTGAATTTTTAGTGAACAAAAGTCTTGACCCACCTACAGAAAACGATTCCAAACTTCAATTTAATCATCTACTATCAACAAGTTATCCAATAATTATTGTTTGCTGTTCATTTCCTTAGCTCTTCCGTTTCATGGGTTTGTTGCTATTGATCAAGTCTATTTTAAGGTACCATCTCCTAATAACGCCCACATTTGGACCAAAATGAACCCAGACGAAAAACTGTTGCAGGTAGAGCTTTTCTTTTTTGACTATCGTATTTGTGTTATCGTCAGCTATTTCCATGTACTTTTTTATTAAAAATTTCGAATGCCAACATACATAAAATCTTCTTCAAGTAAAATGAACAGAAAACTCGATTTTATCAAATTAAGACCCTTTTAACGCCCATCATATGTTTTTTGCTTTTTGTTCTATTTTGATCCTCTAAACCGTACAAATTGTAGAAAATACTGTCAATATACACCCACAAGTATGTCAAAATGATTAAAAAGACAATTCTTTAAATATGAACACGTGTAATTTACATGAAAATATGAAGCTAAGAATCTGTGAAAATTAATGCACATTTGATTTAATCAATCAAATTAAAGTTCGTTGATCTGATTAGTTTATTCGATGCTTAAACAATGAGAATTCAGCAAGATCAATTATTCAAGCTCACTTTGAAGCAAACTCACATTCTGCACAAACGGAATAATCGTCGTCTTTCGTCAAACCAACACAAAGCTCATGAAACCACACATCACACATTGAACACCGTCTCATATCACTAAGAGAAAATTTATCACAAATTGGACAATACCAATCCTCACTTACGTGTCTCGAACACAGTGGCCGGTCCATTTCGCTGGAGTGACTAAGAACGACTGGCCGGTCAACATAAGAGGTCTGGTCAGTCCGCGTTGGATCGGGGCTCGGAGGCATTGGTGTCTCAATCAACGTTGAATGGCTAGGAATTATTGGAGTCTCTTCTCTGGAGAACGAAGTCGTTGAAAGAATTAATGCTCTGTAATTCAAGCTTTTCTTTCTCTCCTGCTTTTCTTGAGGTTTGTCTTTCTTTGGGGTTCTCATTATTTCCGTAAATGATGTTGCATGATTATTTTCTTTCTGTTCGTCAATTGACAATTTGCGACTGGATGTCTCACTTGGACAAAAGGCATAATCAGGAATGGCATCTTCATCGAATGGGTAGATCCCGCATTTTCTGAATCCACTTTGAATGTTCGTAATAGTCATTGATTTAGACCAAGCAGGAGTAAACACCTTTCCAAACAAATCTTCCGTAGGCTTTCGTTCTGGACTGAGTCTCCAAAACTTCAGTAACTCTTGGTCCCAGTAGGATTCAAACGAGCGGAAAACAGCCACGTCCAGCGGCTGCAATTCATGTGTTGTGTTGGACGGCAAGCATAACATCACAATGTCTAAATCATGTGCTTTGGCTGCTATATCTATTGATAAATGGCATTTTGCTCCGTCAAGTACTAAAAGCACTTTACCCGATGGCTTAAACTTTGCAAAATGTTGCAGCCATTTGAGGAATAATTCCTGATTCATGTTCCCCTTTTCTGCCATTTCGAAAGACGAAAGTGCCATTTCCCCTTGAAGATGATCATGGGAGGAATAGGAGTACCAAGAGCACTAACGCAAGAGACAATCGTAACGGTCTCACCATGTTCGGGAGCAACTATGTGTAGCCGCTTGATACCTCGTTCAGCAACAACCTTTTGTTGGTGGTGTAAGGACAAACGACATCCTTTCTCGTCGATGTTGAATATTCTGTCTGGTTTGTCGAATATATCAAGATCAGTCATAGTTTGCTTCAACTTAGAATAATAATCACCAACAATAAAACGGTTGAGTTTTTGCGCCCTAGCTTGGTTCATTGACTGAGCCTTTCTGAGGGAAAGTTCAGGCCACCGTTTCATGAATAATCTGAACCACTTGGTGCCGACAACAATCTCACTCTGGGAATGTTTCTTCTGTAGATGCAACGATACGAAATCACGAATCATTTTTGAGGAGAGTGGAAGACCTAAACTTGCAAACCTTTTGATCCGTTCAACGAGTTCACTTTCCTCCATCGTGACTTTTCCTGAATCGAACTCCTCTCTCACCTTTGTCTTGATTATTGATATCATGCTCTTGCCTCCTCCTCTTTGGTACAATCTCTGCAGCTCCATTTTCTTGTTTCCGTTTCCGTTTTCCTTTATGCCCGAATCGTCCAGGCTCTATTTCATGTTCTTCCTCACTTTTGCTTTTAGCATTGTAAGTTCCTGAACTCTCTGCCTCACTCTGAGAGTCGACCACACTTTCATCATTGTCATCATCATTTGCATCATAATCTTTATCCCGTGAAGGTTCCCATGTCTGGTCATCGTCTATTGTCAATACTCTCTTCTGATTCATCTGAATGTTCGATATCACTAGTTACGATCATTTCCCCTCTCTCTCTTCCAGCAGTGTAACTACCCGTTGGTTAGGCCCTTATCGGTCCAACATAGGCCATCGGCATCGGATAGCTACAGGCCACGGTACCCATTGATTGAGGTCGGATCGTCGTCTGTGGCCAGTGAAATTGGCCATAGCGATATCGAACCGATTTCGGTTATTTGTCAGTGATCACGGCCGTTGCAATATCGAACCGATTTCGGTCATGTATTACTTGGTATTGCCTACATTTTTTGACATCAAAAAGAAAGTATAGTTATAATCAAATATGTATTTGTATGAAAATATTGATGTCCACCACATAGTTAAAAGCAAAGACGATACAAAGAGACTAAACTCCGTTCAAAAATGGAAACTCCCATATCTTTGATCGATAGTTTAAATATCTATCGTAATTCACATATTGTTCGATATCTTGATTCGGTATGCCTTTTCGTTATACCGGTATACCGGCACGGGAAGAAGTAATAATTAACCTGGACGTACATTCAAAATCTATATGAAAGCTAATAATCAATATGTTTACTGTGAATGGACTTGTCAAAATTTAACTAAGGAACGAGTCATCTATTCCACCGTACTGCTCACCACAGACTGGAAGGAATATATATAGCAATTTATCCAACGAGTTCAGAGTACATCATTACTTCAGTACACAGAGATAAGCCGGACGAGTCAACTCGTCCTCATTCAGAAAAAGTTAAAGTGGCTGCCAATTTTAAAGCATTGAGAGATATGAGAGTTTTCCGTCATTCTTATTCATCGTCTTTGGTTAAAAGACGTGTTAAAATCACACATGCATGATATTAAGAAGGCATAGATGTGGTTTTCTGCTTTAGAAAACAAAGCGAAATATGTACGAAAAGTACAAAACTAATGCGTCATAAAATATAATGATTCAGACAGAAAATGCTTCTGACTAGATAACAATGAACGATATAACAAACAAATCTGGTTTTCAACATGATATGACGTAGATGTGATACAGGCAACAATGCGAAACATGTAAGGAAAGGCACATAACTAATAGTGCATTACCCCTATGTGCATTACTGTAAACGAGATACAATTCATCTTGACAGAAAATGCTTCTGAATCGATAACAATTACAGTTTCGATAATGATTAAGTCTCGGATAAAACTTCATAGCACACCACACTGTAAATTGATTTTTGCTAATTTATTAGTTTTTTCTAAGTCGTGTTGAGTTTATGTAGCAAAAATAAATTAGGAACAGGTTCTGATGAAATGAGGTCGAATATCGAACGCCAATGAGGACGACTAAGAACTGTTAAGACTAAGGTTGGCACTATTAAGACTAAGACCTAAACAGTGCCAACAACCCAGAAAATCGATGGAGAATTTGCTACAGAAAGACATGAGTAGTACAGATACATAATCGAGCTGAGAATCTTTCGGAAGTAAAGATTTGGGCCTTGAGAGTATCAGCTTGTACAGAAACTTAATGCATAAACCCAACACGACTTAGGAATATATCATTAGTAAAAAATGCTGAATAATAAAAATATCATACTTGATATACTCAGCATCGGAGTAAAAGGGCGTCCATAAAGGCACAAAACAAAGAATTACTGATACTCTGCATCGGAGTAAAAAGGCGTCCATTAAGGCACATGAAAAAAGAATTACTGATATTTTGCATCGGAGTAAAAAGGCGTCCATTAAGGCACATGAAAAAAGAATTACTGATATTTTGCATCGGAGTAAAAGGGCGTCCATTAAGGCACAAAACAGAGAATCGCTGAAGTACTTGAAAACTTTCATAATGAGCACAGAGCACTTCCTTCCTCTTCCTTCTCTCAGTCCGGCCACCACACCGGTCGGAAGCTTGCGACAAATGGCGAGAAATTGTGGTATCCACGAGGGCCATATTGGCATCTTGAAACCGCATCACAACCGCTTCTACAATGAAAACCGAAAACTGTTTGTTAATTTAATTCGGAAGTGCTTGCTAGTCTAGTTCACATGCATTCGGACTAAGATGGGACTAAGATTCGGACTTTTTCATTAATACAGTACGCGTACTTCAATAATTTTCTGTTACTTTAGGCATCTTTTTATTACAGATGCAAGTATGTAAGTAAGTATGTAACATACAGGTCTGGCAGAAAATATAGCATCACTCAATTTTTACCGATTGATTAACTTTTTCTAAATCGGGTTGAGCTTCTGCAGCACCAAAAGTTACTATATAGTAACTTTCTAAAAGATAATATCCAGGGCTATCTCTTGAGGGTACTTGATTTGAATAAGTCGGCATATTCAGGTCAGCGGAGGTCAATGAGTATAAAAACACAATTTCCGGGAGAAACATAATACCGCGGAATATAGGAGGGTTGGCAAATATAAGTTTAGCGATTGAAATTAAAACCCAGAATTTTGGGTTCAATTGGGTTTTCTGTATTTTTGTAATTCAAATGACATCTATGTGCATGACATGACCTCATTCATTCTCTAAAACAATAAGGACGTCTTATTACGGGCTATTATGTCTACAAAAGTCTTATAATTTAGAATGAAAACTACAGAGAAAGGAAAATTTTAGACGATCAGTCGATCACCTCGCAGATGCTTGCCCATTTTCCTGAAGCAATTATGAATTAAGCAATTCGGAAGCTTTATTTAACAGTATACAAGATGTCTGTTCGCACGAACACTCACCCTCGACTAGCTTTTTCAGAACAAGCGCGAAACTTCTTTTTCCACCAGATCCCTTCAAATTGAACTTCTTTTGAAGATCGTTGTGGAGGAGATAGTTAACGGTTAGTTGGTGGAGCGGGGTCTTTTAGGGACCCCAGTCAATTAAAACGTAAATATATTAGTTATTAGACATGTTTGATAGTTCTGAACTTATGACTTTTTTGGAATCAACTCTTTTTTTGCGCAGTAAAAGCGACAATTCCTATCTTTGTATGTTTTAGAAGACTCAGGTGCATATTGGTTTATAGACGTTTGGGGTCTTTTTTCGGCCCCAGGTATTTTTGCAGACATTTTCACTATCATGCAATTATAATTGGCTACTCCTTCTAATATTTGAAAACGGCACATCCTTTATCACCATTTTTGAGATTTGCAGAATGTTAGTAACATAATCTAGAAAATGTTCATTGAGTCAATTCGAATTATAGTTGTGTAGTCGTAATAGTAGGCCTAATTATAATGCAATGTAAAGCGCATCTAACATATAATATAAACCTTCATGTTCTTTCAAACTGTGTTATTTATAGCAGACATTAGGAAAATAGAGTATTCTAACAAGTATTTTTTCATCATTACATTACATGATCATATATTCCAATAATGACATGAGCCTACTACGAAAGGTAGAGTGCCCATAAAATTGTACGATTTGGATAGAAGTTAAAAAAATGTTCAGGTTGAGGAACACGTATTGGATCGAATATCTTGAACGAGTTTTCTGTGTTGTTTACAAATAAATCTCCTACATCCACTGCATATAAATTTCGTTTTCGTGTCAGTTGCCCTTGGGCACATAAAGCACCGTCCACGTTTGTTGTCCGAAGCATTCTGGTGTTCTTCTTTGTTATCTGCAGGGAATGAAATACCAATGAGTTGCATAGCCGATTTCATGAAACACGAAGATGAGGCTGTGCGCGTCTCTTCAAAATAAGAGGCATGCACAATTCTTTTCCCAACTCCTTTTGTAAATGTAATGACTCTCCGAATTCCACAATCTGTGCGAAATGGTGCATGCTGCATCAGCTATACAAAAGTATACGCCATAGGGCCATCTCGTGCATTTCCTTTGACTGCGATAATTTCTCACGAGCTTGTCAAAATTATCCACACCAGACTTGTATCGGTTGAAGTATTCGACAATTTCACATTTCCCCGAAGTTTTATAATGTTCGCCTGGATGCATTGACGAAAGTAACAACACCGGCTTGTTTTTCTTGTCCCAGAAGGAAGTAAGGCATACCTCGTCTGCTTGGTCCGTTATGTAATGAACTGTATCCCCCTTTTGACGATTTCTGATTGACTTTGCCACTGGTGGTATCTCTCGTCTATTCGAACGAATCGTACCGACGACTGTTGTGTTCTTCTCTAACAGTTTTTGAGTGAGATTCAGACTTGTAAAATAGTTGTCCATGACAATGTTTCTCCCTTTCTCAAGAAAGGAGATGCAATTCGCAATGTCAAGGATTCGGCAAATGTACCAGGAGCAATGTCGTCAGATAAAGTTCCTTGACCAATGTATACCAAACCATTCAGAGGTAGGGAAGTCTCAGAGTCAGTAAGCCAATATACAAGAATACCATATTTACCTGGCTTCGATGGTATGTACCTCCGGAATTTGACTCTGCCGTGAAATTCAATAAGTTGCTCATCTAGAGTCAAATGAGGTCCCGGTGTATAGGCGTCACGCACATTCTCATTGAAAAGATCGATAACAGTTCGAACAGGAGCTAGTACATCGTCTTTATTTCTACGAAGCTTGTCATCAAATCGAAAAACTGCTTTCAAAAATTTAAATCGTTCAAAGCTCATCGTAGCACGGAAAATTGGATGACCGTCGAATTCTGACCACAACTCTTCTGTATTACGATGGCCGACCTTATAGGCACCGGCAACGAAGTGAAGACCGATAAATGCTTCGATTTCTTCCACTGATATAGGCCTCCAGGGAATATTACGGATTCCGCAGTAGCGCTTTGCATATACTTTGGTGAAGATATATGCCTCTTCTACAATGTTCTTGAAGAATATATCAAACGACTCTTTTCTTGTTTGTGGATGTAGGCCCATCTTGAAACCAAATTTTGACCGAAAAATATTGCGACTTCTTTCACGTCCAGTGAGTACGTAATTATCGTCAATTTGAATCTATTTAGTGCCATTGCGAGATCGTAGACTAGAGTCCTCAGCAACTGTTTCGTCAGAATCACTATCACTATTCACATCTTCCGTTAAATTCAGCAATTGATCTTCATTCATTTCATTGTCGGATCCGTCGTTCATTACCATAACTGGAGTTTGGTTATCATCTTCGTCGTCGGTAATTTCTTCATCAATATAATCGTCCACCGCGCATGTTTGAGCATTGTCGTTATCTCCATCACTTTCGCCATCATCTCTGCCAAATAGAGCTTCTGTAGCCAGAATTTTCGCTCGTCGCGAAGATCGCTCCATCCCAGCGCGTAGCAGTAGCACTATGTGGAGTAAAATCGGTACGGTCATACAATGGGCTGATAGGGAACTACGTCGACCAATCACAATCCTCTCAGAACTGGGACGTTCATGCAATAGCAGTTGATAGGGAATTATATATTTACCAACCACATTCCTCTATTGGAACTTGAGGTTGGCTACAACTAACTAATGCCTATTAATAATTATGGGGTCGTGAAAAGACCCCAAACACCTTTAAGCTATGTATTTTTGAAGCACCAACGAACCGTTAATAATGTTCACGACCTTACCAACGAAATAAACGGGATCGCGAAGATTCTCGCTGAACTCTACGATGACAAATTGGTTGATCGTCAACGAAGCTGATGGAAGATCGTCATGAGTACCACCTTCGACACATTCAGAACCGTTAGGCCCAAAGATAAGGTTAGGCCTACCTGTTGTTGTTTAGGCACTCACTTCAACTTACTCAAACTTGGGTTGCGAGCGTCTTTTCTCGGGCGTTTGTTCTCTTTGCTTTCTTCTTTTTCTTCTACTAATTTCCTGAATTCCGCTGTTGTCAATATTCGACTTGCCGTATAAACGACGTTTTGGACGTTTTGGCTTCGGGCAACATATTGGTGTCGAAGATATTTTCTGAAGAAGCTGCTCCTCAAAGGAGGCTTTCCAGGAACGAGAGCTGCTTGTTGAAACAAGAGACTCATCCAGTTCATTACAGTCTGTGGTGCGCAGTTGTACGGAGGGCGAAGGAGTCGGCGGGACGTAGTCAACAGCTGAGTTTGAAGTCGCTGGTGGTTCGTCGCAGGGCTCTGTCTCCTCTGAAGGCACATGTAGGTATACTGAGGGCGCCGGTAGGATAGACTGAGAGTTTTTGTAAGCAATCAACTTGCTGATGACAAAGACATCAATCGGATACGCGGTGCGATTGATTGGATAAATTCCAGTCTTTTGAAATCCTGATTTGATGTTGGACTCATTCATCGTCTCCTGCCATATACTGCCCAGTATTTCAAGAAATACTCGTTTGTTGAATCCTTTTGCGTTGCTTTGGCGATTGTGGTTGACGACTTGCCTTTCGAACGTCGCTTTCAGGCCTTTGAAAACTGCAACATCGAGAGGCTGCAGAAGATGAAAGGTGTGTGAAGGCAGTTTGAGAATAACAATGTTCTCCCTACTCGCTTTTGTTATCAGTTGCAGGGAAATATGTGACAAATGTCCGTCGTAGATCAAAATAACAGGTCTCTGAGTCACTCGAGTGCAAAACTCTTTTTCAAACCATTCGGAGAAAACCTCGCGCTCCATCCAACCATTTTCTGTCAGCGTCATCGTTTGGTCAAGACCGGTATCCTTCGGCAGCCACGTGCTTTGCAGCTTCTTCCCCTTAAAGATGACGTCTTAAAGAGATGTTCCTGACGCAGAAACGCAAGCAAGTACAGTTGTGGCTTCTCTAGCCGGCTGTGGTTAAATGCACTTTCTTGCCCTTCTCACCGACAACTTTGACGCGTGATGGATCATGAAACAGCGATGTTTCGTCCAGATTCCAAAAGCAACTGGCGTCTTCCTCAATCCCTAGCTTCTTTGCGGCACTTTCCAGTAAATCGTAGAATTCATAGATCACGAAGGGGTTAGACTCGTTCACTTTACGCGCCTTTTCTAATGTAGACGGCTTCTTAGAAGAAAGATTCCATCGCCTACAGAAGCTTGTCATCCAGTCCGGTCCAGGCAAATCGTTGTTGAATGGATTCTTGATCTCATTGTCGCCTAGATACTGCTGAACTTCTTTTTGCACATCCTCTCTGGTCAAGCCGAATCCCATTTTGCCAACGTACGCAGACAGTTCGCAAGCTCCTCCTCTTCCTTGTCAGTCAGCGCTCTGCGACGGCCAGCACCAGTCCGTAAATCAGGATTTCTCATATGTAATCCAATAGTCCCCATGGGTTAGTCTTGATGCTTCTCTCCATCGTCGTCCTTGATGAATGTCATGAATAGCTGCAGAAACGTCTGACGGCGGTCGCTTCCATGATCGCGGCATGACTCGACCTCAGAATGAATTCGCACTTCAGCCTTGTGAGAAAGTGCAGTCAGCAGCGTAAGTCAACAGTCATTGGCTATTCCTCACAATAGTAACTAACACACCGTCAAAGTCTCGAGCTGTCATCCCATCGTGTTGCTATAAATACAGAAATTTTACGCATAGCAGTCAGGAGACAATAATATCGTGCTGACCTTGACAATAAACTAAAGCGACATCCATCCATGAGAGCATGTTCTGTGAAATGACTCGTCAAGTCGAAGCCGTAGCTCAGATGCATGGACATGGGCATCGCATAACTTGAAATTACTTTCACACTTATCAATACTCATTTTCAGTGCAATCTTAATCACAAACAACACACAATTAACAACTAGTTACGTACGGCTGCATAATTATGTTTGCTCATAATTACCCCATCAAGCCGATTTTTCGGTAAGCAAAGAGGGGTAAACATGAGCGTTCCGCGCAGATAGTAGGCCGGACTTTTATAATCCAGTCAGCTAAGGGGAAGCTTTACATGACCATTGAAGTCTTTTTGTGACAGGATTACAGATTTATCACTATTATCATGAAAAGCAGAGCAATGTTTACGCAAGATGCAAAATTGCAAAATAATCTTTTGCGTAAAGATTTTTTGATACTACTTCTTCAGATGGCTGTGGAATTTGGTAGAAAGGGCAGATTTGACTCAAATTTCACATAGAACAGATTGATGTCATCACAAACATGTACCAACTATCGCTTAACCTCTATCTTTTAATATAACAGATTTATATTGTTTGCTTATAATTACCCCGTCTCATTTTTGCTCACAATTACCCCGGGTGACGCTAATAATAATGAAATCAATGTGAACTACTAAGAACTGAAAATCCAATTAATGCAAAACGATGCGGCATTCGAAACGTACATCTCATGATCTTAGTCGATTGCTTATTTTGTAATTTTCCTGAAGCAGCATTTTGATATTGATTTAAATGAGGATGGAAACCTTCGCTACTAGAACTTTTATTGATAAATTTATAATATTTCGCCGTAAAATTGCCTCGCCAGATAAGATACAAATTTCTAGTAGAAAAGATAAGTACAAAAGAGTATAAGATATGTATAAAGTAAGCTTGTAAGATATATTTATACTCTTTGAACTAACATATTCTACCACAATTCTGTAAATTACATGACGAGGCAGTTTTACTGTGAAATATTATAATTTGCATCAATAAAAGTTCTAGCAGCAAAGGCTTGCATTTTCATTAAAATCAATAAGTCGGTTGAAGCGTAAAGAAGGTATGTTTCCGTTGCATCTGTAGGTTTTTGGGCTGCATCAATACTTACCATTCTACTACATCAAATTAATTGCTGACAGTATCTATCCAGATAATCTGACCAGACACAATGAAACATCAAAAACTTTAACCAAGTGAGAAGTCACATTAATCAGACGACCAAACACAGTTCAATGTGATCTTTGCGTAAAGCAGTAAATGAAACGATGCCTAGCCTGTATAAAATTATATTAAATGTAAAAAATCTTAAGCAATCATATCGCAAACAGATCTTGGATTTCTACGGCGAGTCTTGAAATCGTCTTTTTCATGACAACACAGACTTATCTTTCTGCAATGAGTGGGTGCATCAGATTCACTTTCGGAATCCTCAAACACCTTATATTGCCCTTAGAATCTGACGATAAACGCTTCGTTAAGCCTACTGATCTGACTCACATCGTCCACATGTGCCTACCCGCATCTTATGACAGTTACTGTATAGGAAGTCTGTGCGTAAACTAATCGGATGACTGTACCGCAGGCCACATTGAGTGAAGAAACGAATGTTTTATCTTATACAGTAAACTGGGGTGACATATGGGACGGATTTTGAAGTATTTTCGTTTCTTGTTGCTTAAACGTATCTTATTTACCTAATCAATCGCATTTTAGTTAACTTCAAGGTATGTTCTTTACATAGATATGTTGTTATTATGAATATTTTTCTTATGCTACCTGCAATATGCATTCAAAATGTGTCCCGACTCACCCCATGGAAAGGCGACTTGGGACAGAGGGTGTCCCCACTCACCCCATCAGTGGTTGTCTTAAGATAGATTGTAATCAAATTGGCATCGATGTAATATATCAGCTTTGTAAAGGCATGTCAATCGAAACGCACTACGAGCTTTCGATCCCTACAACATTACATTAATATAGCATTGTTTGTAGTACATTTAACACCAATTTACATCCCATCGCTTGTCTAAAAGGAGTCAAGCACGTATAGCACGCACTATATAAAAGCAAGCAAAGAAAATATGCAGTACAAAACTGGGTATACAAAAATTATTCCATGTCTGTGAATAGCAAGACGACCCTGCGAAGAGAAGTTGGATCATGCACAGTTTGAAGAATGTCGGGGAATTCGATGTCAGCAGTCTTTCACCTTTGGCCAGATAAATTGTTGGGGCTCATTCCGATACGGTGTAAGAAAGCTGACTTCATATTCATAGTTGCCGTACACTTTCTGCATTTGTGCCACGAACTTTTGCATCTGACTTGTTGTTTTTCAGGCCAACCAATCTTTCAAGCTTCCAAGTTTGGGCGTTTTGCAGTCACCAATGGTTTCATGCGATTGTAATGGATTTCTTTCTTCATCAGACACATTTCTCGGAACTTCTGTCGTGTCAGAAATGCATGAAGAATCATCGTTTGATTCGTCGTTGGAACAGGCACTGGAAGAATCCATTGACGCTGCATCCTGGCTTGACATCGACTTTCTTCCTTCTTATGATTCTTTTCTGCGATGGTCTATATCGCATTTCCTTCAGGACAGTCACCAGTTTGTCTGAGATGTCTTTGACTGCCGTTTCTTGTTATCTGTCAGGCAACTGTTCGATTACCTTTTTGCCGATCCATACATATCTGCAAATACAGGGATTGGACAACCATCGCATATTTACCGGGTTTTGACAACCACCAGATCCACGAGCGCAAAGTTCAAATTTGTCACTCTATTTACTTGTAATTATCACTACAAACTTGTACACGAGGTTTGAATGTAAACACGTGCTTTTGTCGTAAAAAATATCGAGTTACACAACTTGCCCAAAAAATCTTGTAAAACGTGGTGTTTTGCACCCAAGCGGGATTTGACAACCACTTTGCGGCAATTCGATATTTCGTGTTGTCCACTTTCGATTGCCTATTCATCGTGTTTTGACAACCATCTAAAAGTGCTGACACACAAATTTTTCATCAATCAATGATAATTCGGGCAGGATAATTTAAGTTGGTAAGAAATCCCGATGGTATTGCGAATGATTTTTTCAAAATAATAGCTATCCAATGGACAAATTTATGAAATAATTATTGAATTCGACATGGGTGGTTATCAAATGATAGTCATCGAAGAGAGTCTCATTGAATTAAAACTAAAAATTACAAGACACAAAAACAAGAAAGCATGATGAATTATATTTTTCACACCACATTTCACATCTGCACTGTTCAGCTATTCCACTAACACTTCTTCGACTTTCTCCTCTCCCTGAGAAAAAAATGAAAGAACTCATCAGCACCCACAAATAAATCAACACAAAAGCATCGTCTTTTGACAACCGCTATTATACGTTCAGAGTGATCGACAATCTTGTATAACCGTGTTCTGACAACCGCAACACATCAAACTCTATCATGACTAAACAAAAATCACTTTAAGTTCTATTTCAGTTTGAGCGAGGATCTTGTATAATCTTGTAGAATTGTGTTCTAACAATCCATCATGACTACATGAAAACCAATGAATGTCATCCTTGATCACAAAATGGGACCAAGGCTGCTGGACAGCCTGTTTCGATCTATCAGGTCCCTTGAGTAGGCCCTATGTTTGCCACTGAATCATTTATTTTATATGATATTTTTATAAATTATTGAGACGCATTATCTAGTAACTTACTTTGATTGCGGATCATAATTCTTGATTAGCAGTTTCGCAACTGCTGTGAGCTCCAATGTCGGTGTCTGCATACGATACCATCGATTGTGTACCGAGACACTGCGGCCTAAGTGGTCACATAAAACTTTGTACTCGACCTCCGTCAAGTTTTCCAACTGTAAGAAGAGTGAATATGTTACATCGCATGTTCAGTGATAATTTTTTGATGACAATTGATACATTTGATACTTGGACAAATTCTAATAAAGTTACTGACTAATTAAAAGAATCAAACACAAGCAATACATCTTTTCTTCAGATTGTTAAAGCAATTATATTGCTGTTATCATCATAAAAGCGATCGTATGGTAAATGGGAAAGGGTTGATAAATACTCGCTTCGATCGTTGAAGGAAACATCACACTGGTGTCCTAAGCTCTCTATAGCGCAATTCGGAAACCTAAGCGGATCCTAAGCTCTAGTTTTTTGTATGAAGTTAAAAGTTTTAGTTTTTGTTGGTATGGAGCAGTTATGTCTACATCCATGTCATCCTCATGCAATGAAGATCATAGATTTTCGGATTATATAGATTATTTCCTCACATATTGAGTTTTGTTTAGTCGCGTCATAGATTTTTAGAAAGTTTATATGGAAGTATTCGAAATAATAACAGAAGTCCTTCGTAGCTGCAAAATGTCTCTTCTCTTACAACAATATTTTTGAAATCAACACTAGATATACGAGTTTATGTACATTCGAATTATAGATTTCAAGGATAATTACCCGAAGAGTAGTAGCTTCTAATTTGCGGAATTTGGTGGCATCTATTTGACCCGTTATGTTTGCTTTTTTAGCTATGTTACGCATAGCGTCGTTGCCTCGTATGTATCCTTGCCTCTCGTTTGAAAAAATATATTTGCGGGCTCGTGACGACAACCATTCAACCACTTCAACTACTTTCGGTGGGAATATTATTGATACATAACGCCGGCCTTTCCAAAGTATATACACTACCTCAAGTTGCTTTATGAGGAGTTTCTCAGCGTCATCAAGTTTTTCAACTTCGCTTTCCGCTATTTTTTTCCACTGATGTCTAGAATCCCACTTAGATTTTGTTAGTTTCGCAACTTCAGTGGGTCTCCGTTTATTAAACATGATGAGGTAGGCCAGTGCTCCTTCCTTGATGCTCCTTTAATTGGAGTTGTTTCTTTTTAGAGCAAGTTCAGTTGTCACTATTCTCTTGAAGGAATCCATGTGTTCAGCTGACGGCAGTATTTCAGGTAAACCAGATTTTGAACATCGCATATTCTCCCGAGCGACATTCATGATGGTCAATAATTCTTTTTTTATCAGCAATGTAACATCCTTTGTTTTCTTTTTGTTCTTTTCATCACCGCGCTTCAGATAGTGCAATTGCAAAAGTTCTGTTAGCTTAGTCAATGTTTGACCCAGTTTGACCAATGAAGATGGTGTATCTATTATTGCCACACAATCGTATTCCTCATCGGAAGGTGCTGCTCGGTAATGGTAAAATCGTTTTATTTCCTCCATTACTTCATGGAACATTTCTGGTGTTAGAACTTGTGCAACATTTAGATTAGGATTATCCATAACCTTTCTCATATGTATCATGATATTAGCAACATTTCTTACTTCACTGCTAAGAGCATCGAAAGCTCTTTCTCCTTTTATTGAGATGTTTCTCTCTAGATAATACATGATCAAACTGTCTTCCTTGATCGTTGAAGAAATGTCACCATCGCGCAGGCGATCTAGAAATTTAGATACAGAGGGATTGGTATACTGCAAAGAATTGCACGATACACTCGAAACATCCAAGTTGTTTGAGGGACAATTGTGCCTCTAAAATTCTTTTTTCGAGACAAAAGCTAGACAATTCTTGCAACATCTGAAAGTCTTAGATCCCTTGATTTCAACTCTTTTCCTTGGACGATGAGCCACCTTGAGAGCACCACGTCCGAGTTTCAAAATTTTTTTGTTGTGAGCGAAATTTCCCTTTAGTCGCATTATTTTCAACGCTCGCCTACGTTCCAATGTTCTTTCAGGTAATTTGAGTAAAGATTGCACTTCTTTTTGATTAGAGTGGTTTCTTTCTAAATGCCTTGAAAAGCTCGTATTACGTATGTAACTTTTACAGTAGATGCAGAGATCCTTTCTTACAGTTCTATCTGTCTTTGAACGGGCACTCGACACAGTAACTGTTTTCTCAACATCATCAAAATCGCCTGTCACAACATCATAGTCAGAGGAACCTTCGTGATCTGAACTATCGAAAGATGTTTCACTTACATAATTTTCGATGAGTATAGAGGAATCATCTGTACCTGAGGAATCTAGATCAACACTAACATTCTTTGATTTCCTTTTCGTCAAATTTGCTGCCGTGTAGTTTTTCAGCATAGGCTTGCCGTCTAGCGCCATCAAAACTGCTTCCTTGGTGTTCGACGATGTTGATTTGCTAGATATTGCTTCAGGATTCGTTGCTTTCCTTGATGCTGCTTCATTGTTGGTATTCGGTGATATTGAAGTATTCGTTGGTTTGCTCGATCATGGACGTCTCTATAATAGCGGCTCTGGACATGAAGGCTATAGACGAGCGTGTACAACATGAGGGTCAACGTGCTCGAGTGAAAATTCGACTTCCCTAAAGCTGTTGGTATTATTTTAACATTCACGAGCCTCTCAATATTGAAAACAGCGTAATTTTGATGTTATAACAAGTTTTAAGAAGTAAAGCTATCATCACTAACATATGTAAATGATAGAACTAGCTGTCAGCGTACGAGTCAAAATATTCTCACCTCAATATTTTGATGTCTTTGCATTCCCGATTATATGAAAGCGACGATGCAGTTTAAATTGCAAGACAGAAAAACTCACGTAATCAGGAAAATTGTATTATGATGGACATTTTCATGTGCGTAAAAATTAACTGAATAAACTTGCATGTATACAATGCATGTACGGACAGTAAATGTACATATGAATATTAATGGTCTCAAGCACTTTTATGTGAAGTGAGTTTCGTCATTTTGCGTGTACATTTTTTATTATCTATACCGACACTTTCATTTACAAAATTTTTGTACACACAATTAAAAAATGATCCAGTTATGTATTTCACAAATGGATGTCCATTTTCACACTGAAGTGGACAAACATGATTTATTGCAAAAATTTCAAAAAGGAAAATGAATGAGAGTTTTTGATTCAAAGTTGAAAGAAATTGTTGATGTAAATTGTCATTTGAAAACAAATGAAAGGCCAGTTTCCAACAAAGAATGCATACATCGTAGCAAAACTCTGATGGGTGAAGTAGACCTCCTCTATTTATCTTATCCATTAAGCTACTTTCGGTCTCCAAGTTCAACTCTCCTTTCATCATCTCACTGACTAGAATATTGCGACAGGATACACACTTAGTACGATTAAGAACCGATCTAGAAATATAACCAGCAACAAAATAAATGGCATTTTTTTCATCATCGAGTGGCAGTACGATGTCATCAGGAGAAGGAATGGAATCACGTAGGCCAGAGATAGCCAAATCTTCCACCGTTTCAGTTTGTTGATCACTTTTTAGGTCTTCAATTGCAAAAATACTATTGTATCTCATTAATGAGTAGGACTTAACTTTCCGTTCATTTTCTAGAAGCTGTGGAATGGAGATATAATAATTGGCTCCAGATAGCTGGCGTATCCAGCCAAAACGCTCTTCAAGGTTATCAGATGAAATGTGCCCCAATAATACGTATTTGAATTCGCAATGCGACAGAAGATATCGACTCAATCCGCATATGGATTCTAATGACTGAATAAGCGCTGCAAATGTCTCCTTTGAAAGAGAATACCGGTATCTGCCTTCAGAACTGTCTCGCCAGTTCTTCAAGAATGACTGCATGTCTTCTAAGAAATGGAGTTTCCAATCATTAGAAGACGTAATTGGGTCTCTGAATTTGTCACGTTTTGCTTTGCCGATAGTCGGCGACCTTACATTCAAAAGTTTCCACATTGATAGAATTTTATGTATGAATTCCGCTGTTGCTTCATAATCGTTGTCTTCAGTCGCATAATGTTTCAATGCTTGGCACGATTTCTCATTAAATATTGCTGTCGCAAATTTTGTCGATGTCTTTTGTATGGATGATGGAGAAAATATATTCTTATTTAGTTGTGGTGCTAATTTTATGGGTCTACCTAATTCGTATGTACAAATCTCTACAAGATGATCAAAATTAGCTGAACGATTTTTGGAAGGATCAAAGTGGAATTCTTTCTTCTTCTCCCAATTGTTGAAAACGTTTTTCACATTGTGAGTTGTGTCGAATGTCAAGAAGATTGGCTGATTTTCAAAATTTGGGTTTATGACTGAAGATCGAATTTCACCAGAACATAAAAACTCCACGAAGAATTTCATGTTTGCAGGGTGATTATCGACGCTCAAGCACACCACTTGGAATCCAACAGACTGAACTTCATGAATCACATGCTGGTAAAATCCAAACAACATATCTGATGTTAGGCCATCAACTGGAATAATTTTGACAACGTCACGGTAGCCTCCAGTGATCGATGAAATCATAAAAACAAGTGCAGTTCTCGCTAAGCCACGACAATCTTCCGTAGGAGAAGATTGGCCCATTTTTTGATTTTTGAATTCTCAGTACCAACAGTTAAGGAATTTCTGAATACTTAATGCACCATAACAAACCTATGGACGTTGGAAAACTATGTTTTGGTTGCTTAGTTATGAAATATCTGATAACTAGGTTGAATTAACTTTCAGATAGAGGTACTTGTTCGGGCCAACTTGCCCCAATGGCGGGGGAGGTTGGCCCACTACTTGGGGTTAATTGGCCCACTAAATGCTTATTAAAAACCCATTGTAATAAATATAGAAAACATTTCCTAAATGGCCTTGTTCTGTATCAAGTATTTTTTATAAGGAATATATTCACTAGTCCATAATTCTTGCGATTCTTAAATTATACTTGCGCAAGATACCATACGTTTCTTGCGCATGACTCTTCTAAGACTTACCAGAATCCACAAGTGGATCCCATACCTTATCTTAAGACTATCTTACCACAAGGTTCCATACCCTTCTTATGACTATACTTATCCAAACAAATATTTGCAGTTTTGTACTTTTGTCATATGCTTATCCCCGATTACAATTAAAGCAAATCAAAAAGCAACTGTTATAATATCTGTACGAATATTAATTTCACAAAAACTATCTAAAGAACAGATCTAAACAAATCATTTATTGTCGACAGTAATACACTGAATAAAATCAATTAAAAATAATCGCTACAATTTTCAGAAACGTAACATGATCGGCCGTCTGCCGTCGAAGTGAGACGTTTTACGAGCATATAAATGTGTACACAATTTGTAATAACAAATAGAAAAATCACAGCATCTAACAGAGAGTAAATGGTATTTTCTGAATTAACAAAATATTTGACATACCAAGAATTCATAGCAGTAACTTGCACTTCCCAAAACACGAATCTGCTATCAGATTACCTCAGGATGCCAACACCCTTATCATTCTATTTTCTTTTTATCGTTGATCGCTTTTACAAATCTCCAAAAAATAACTCTAGAAAAATTCGGAGCGTTTTATGAGAGAAACAGTTAGCAGAATCGTGTTTGTGAGACCGAAAACAAATAGTTTTCATTAAAGTAATTGACTCTTTCTGGTATCAAGATGGAGAGATGACTACTGAAAGAAAGTAAATGCATTAAACGAGTCACAATAATATAGGGAGTCACAATAATATAGGTTTTAACTATTCATAAAAGGTGAAGACTCATTTGCTGCTTCTTCTGGCGTCTCTTGCTGCTTGATTTAATGATCGTCTAACTTTATTGTAAACATAAAAAGTAAAATTTTTGGAAAGAGCAGATTTAAGAATTTCTTTTTCTTCGGATGAATACACATGGTGAGAAGTCGGTCCCTTTGGATCCAGAATCATGTCTTTGAATTTATCACCCATTAAGCGCTTCATAAATGCTATAGCAAACAAGTTGGGAGAAGCCTTCGTCATCTCAATAGTAGTAAAATGCACACCATCTGAATCCGTGTAAGTCGTATCATCTGTCGCCACGGAATTCCCGCTGTGATCGTCCACCAACGCTGTCAGTCTATCGATAATTTGTTTGTTCTGGTTAATCATAATTTTCAAAAGTCTATTTGTTTCCGTCCCACTTTCATTGCCGATTTTAGTTTCGCGTGATTTTGAATCCGTTCTACTTTCACCTTTGGTCGATCGAGATTTCATTTTCGGTTGATACGGAGTTTCCTTTTCAACGGCATCACTTTTGGGGCTTGTTACGTCAACATCATTTATGATGCTTCGTTCCACTGCTTCAAAAAGACTCGTAGCTTTTTCCTTTTCCTTTTCAACACGGACACTAAAGTGCGTAGTATTTGTTGAGCGCGGTGTTGATGCATTTAGAGGGAATATAGTCTGTAAACTTACATCAGGTGATACTTTTTTTACCTCAAGCGATTTCTTGCGACATTTAGGAGCACTTGTATCACTTGCTTCACCGGTAATTTGCATCAATATATCATCAGAATTAATGTCGTCTTCTTTATGGGCTTCAACATAGGACTCTACGTAAATTTCATTCATACGACATTTATCATACTTGCCACGGAACAAAATTCGAGCTTGAATGTCGCCTTTGAGAGTCAAATGGTCCCCCTGAAAAGAAGATGAAAAACATTTGAGGAAACAAATATTTAGCATTGCGGTTCGATATTGATAAAAAATGTAAGCTTCATTTAAAAGTAGTGCTGAGCCGGTATCCGGACCTATCAATTTGTCACTGGAGTACCAGGAATTCAAAGATATCTAAATGTATTTATGTAGTCCAATTCAACTGATATGTCTGTAATTTGTCACGTAGGCCTATATCTGAAATATGACATCTTTCGACATTTTTCCTTTACGATGAGATAATTATCACGGTTGTCCATGGGACGACTTTTCAATTCCCATTCCCATCCCAGGAGAGTTTTCCCATGATTTACCTATATGTCCAACACGGTCCCACGGACTAATGCGAATGTTTTCAATGTGAACATCAGTGAAAAGTGGCCTATACGTAGGACCAGTTGACCTAGGCCTAATTTAGTGATATGTTAGTACAAAATTGGCTTATATTTCAGAACAAGTATGCCAGAGTTGGACACGGGGTCCGCGCGTTTCTGCGAACCCATGGGTTTGCGCGAGTCCATTAATTCCACATCTTTCGGAAATTTTTGACTTTTGATGCAAAGTTCTGAAAAGTATCTGCAAGCAGACTCTAGTTGATCTTTATGATGCTCACTATCTAATGCCGTCTTCTGGCGATTTCGTGTTATTGTATTCATTTCAATTCTCCCACAACCGAATGACTCGAATCTACATCAGCGTATGGCTCCATGACAGTGTTGCGATTTGCGCGTGTTTACACGCGCGCGCGTTTTTTTGACAATTTGCGCGTGTAAGCGTGTTTTTTTCCATTTTTATCCATTTTGCGCGTTTTTTTAAGTTTTCGACTTCTATTTTTAATTTTTGATAATAGAAAACATTGGTTCTAAAATATTAAAATCAAGATATCAAAATTTCAAATTACATGCAGTTTCTAGATAAGCCACATGTATAGCCTATCAAAGATCATTTAGGTTCATTAACATCTCACTCAATGGATAGCCTATAGGCCCACTGCTCGTATGCATCTACCACTTAAGGCACGTGTGTATTTGACTTGTCCTGAAAAATACCAAAGCTCTTACTATCTGATCTGCAAATTTAAGCTTTGCAAAAATTCGTTTCATCAAATATAGCGATCAAATTAGCGATCATAGTTGCCATTTTGGCTTCTTTGTAAGGAAATACATGTGCGCGTGTTTTTCGACCTTGTGCGTTTTTTTTACCCTACGCCAAGAATCGCAACACTGCTCCATGATCTACTAATCAAGGTGACTCTGTCTCTAAGGTGATTGATGAAATGATTGTAAGGTAACGAAAAACGACGCGTGTAATGATTGAATACTTGGAAAAGTATAATGAACCGTTGCAATATTACTGACAAGTTTATCGTATAAGATAATGACACCGGAAAACCAATGATGTTACATAGAAATATCCATTGAATCATCATATCATACACGATTCCTAAGACATCTTTTTTACACTAAGATTCACCCCAAGAAAGCCAAAAAGGTACTCAAACTCAGGTGGTTACTGAAGCAAAAGAAGGCAACGCGTCGACAACACAGCTATGACACGAAACATCAAATGACTTAACGCGTCATATAGCCAGAGGGCAGTGGTATCAGAGAACGCCACAGGCCTCCCACATACCAAGTCTGTGTGTCCGTTTGAAAGGAAAGAAGGAAATTAGAGGTTTGGAAACTAGTGACTGTGGTGGGCGCGTGCGTCAAGATCGCGTGTGGAAGTCTGAAGACACTTTCCCACTGCCCATTTATCTAAAACTGAAGTCTCAACATCAAAAATAAGAAGCCGAGACTCAGCAAGTTGAATTTTAATCTTGCCCAATGTTGATACGAGAACAACCACGTCATTGACTCGGGCCAACTCGGGCTCAAAAACTTAAGTTATCTTTTCAGTAAATTATAAATGGATATAGCATTTACTGTTAGATTTGAGTAGTGATGTCTCGTGCAGTCCAAGTCATTACGATCTTGCAGATTTCAAATAAATGATGATGATTATAATTGCATACCTAAATATATGCAAACCTTATTTTATAGATTAGACATTCTCGAGGGTAATTAAAGTTTAATCCTTTCGACAGTTCGGTCGAATATTGAAATCACTTTTCAGAACACCCTTAGTTTGTGTAAACATCAAACTTTGAAATCACCCTGAAATTTGGTTCCACTTACCTTCTTAAGGGAATTCAGTCTTTCGGCTGGAACTGTGCTCAACCAGGTATGATTCTCACAAATGCTTCCTAAATATATGTTTTTTTCGGTAAGCCAAATTAAGAAGTAACCATACGTCCGAGTAACGCTTTCTTCTATGAACCGCTTGGTAGGAAGAATGGCTCTTTTCATGATCTGAAAGGAAAAAACCAGCCGTAGTTCTACAGTACAGACATATTGTATATGAAGTACAATAAAATGTGTAACGTAACGACGTAAGAGAAATCACATATCAACTGAAATAGCATGTTATGTTAATCAATTGAACTACCTTGATGATGAGGTCGTTTTGAAGTATCGGTACTGCTATACTAGTATTCCAAACCCACATACACTCATTTAAATAAACAATTCTGGTCTATAGAGCTTCTGGTCTCATAATTTATCTGCTTTGTGATTTAATTCAGATTTGTGTGACTCAGGATTGGTATAACATTTGGCACCTAAGGTAATGCTTTCTACCAGGGTTTCGGAGTCGGAGTCCTAAAAATTTCGGAGCCTGGAGTCGGAGTCGGAGTCCTATCAAAATTTAGGACTCCGAAACCCTGCTTTCTACATATTCCTTTGAAATGACGTAAATATCTAATACATGTTTCTCCATATGAAGAGCGAAAACTTAATAAAAATTTTAAATCAGAAAGAATCAGTAAGTGTAATTTGCTCAATAGTTGATGGCTAAGACAAATAACTCATGATTAATTAAGGCAAGATTAACTCACTTATATATGTAGGGCCGAGTATAAAATATCATACTCAGACCAAACAAAAAAACGCATGACACAAGAGACAACATCGAAAATTATTGAGTATCATATATAGCTACAGCACAACTACGTGGTGTGATCCAAAATGTCCCGGACTAACCTACTTGCAGATAACCTGTGATAACGAATACTACTTCAGATGTAAATTTAGGTCTTTAAGGCATGAGAAATATGGTCGCCGAAATTTTTCCGGTCAGTTTTCTATTTTTAAAAAATATTTTTACATTTTAACATGAATTTCTGTATTTTCTGAATTGATCGAGATCCGATTTGTCTTATTGTTATAGTTAGATTGATTTTGATTTGTACCTTATTTGACGGATATCTTTGCCATGAATATTGCACGTCTTTTGTTAATTGCTTCATGTGTTACGATATCAATCAGTGAAGTTCATTCAGCACGCATTCATTAAGAAATCCGTGTCAACGATGGTTCTTTGTTCTATCAGTTTTCATGATGGATGTGACAAGCGTGTCTTCAGTCGAATATCACAGTGTGATACGATACCTCCTGATCCGCGGCTTCGCTAATGGTGACATTCTAAAGGAATTAAGCCTGGCATATGGAAGCAAAGCTCCATCGAGAACTACTGCTTATTTCTGGATAAGCGAATTTAAACGCGGAAGACAATCTGTGGAGCAAGATTTTTCAACTGTTGGTCGGCCGCAGGAGATTCCGGAAGAGAAATCGAGTCAGTGCGATGAAGTGATTACAGCACACAGAAGGATAACCATCCGTGAGTTGTCAAGAGAGTTGCGAATCAGTTATCACTCCTGTCATGACATCATCGAAAGACTTGGATATCGCAAACTGGCATCACGTTTCGTACCGAAGTTTCTGTCACCTGAAATGAAGGAGAACAGACTTCTGGCGGCACAGTCAAATTTGGATCTCCTCGAAATGCACGGAGATCAGTTTCTGAACTGCATCCTTACAGAGGATGAAACACCTTTAAGTTTGTATCTGCCTCAAAGTAAGCGAGAATCTGCAGAGTGGCGAAAATCAGGCGAGTCTGCCCCTTTGAAAATGCGATCCGGAACATCACATCGCCGGTCGTTGATGCTGACGGTCTTTTGGAACGCTTCGGGAATCCAACTGGTTGACTTTGCGGATAAAGGAGTAAGAATCAATAGCGAATATTATTCCAATCTGTTATCTGAAGCGAGGAAGAAAATAAGAAAGCCACGAAACATTCCCCTCTACTTGCTTCATGACAATGCTCCGATTCACACCTCGCAGGAGACAACCAATGCCTTAACGAGAAACGGATTTCAACTATTGAGCCATCCTCCTTATTCACCTGACTTGGCCCCAAGTGACTTCTTTCTGTTTAGATTCCTCAAAAAGCATCTTCGTGGACACCATTTTGAATCGCCAGTTGAACTGCGGGATGCAGTTACTGAGTTTTTTGATTCTTTGACACCGGAATTTTTTCATAAAGCTTTTTGTGAATTGAGACTTCGTTGGCAAAAAGTGACGAATGCTAACGGCTCATACATTGAAAAGTAAACTGTTTTCTGGAACAAAACATTTGTTTTTCCGTTAATTATTAGTCAGGTTATTAGTGATAGCTTAACTGTCAAGTTAATCTAAATATATTAATTCTAAATCGCTAGAATTTATAGGAAAATCTTGAAATTCAGACAAAAATGTTTGAAAATTTTGAAAAAATAGAAAACTGACCGGAAAAATTTCGGCAACCATATTTCTCATGCCTTAAAGACCTAAATTTACATCTGAAGTAGTATTCGTTATCACAGGTTATCTGCAAGTAGGTTAGTCCGGGACATTTTGGATCACACCACGTACATTTAGATAACGAACTGTTACAGAATTTTACAGACAGTTGCAGGTCGTCGTTTCTCTGCCTTTATATCGAATTCACATTGAACAATACATGCATAAAACTCAAAACAATACAATTTCTTTTCATTATAGTTCATAAAACTACTATCTTGACATTCATCTTTCTACCTATAAAACACGTAAAAAAGCAGTCATACTAATTTTATGAATAGAGAGTAACATTGGGTAACGTACACATGACGGGGTATCGATCATCACGAAAATATACTTCTTCAACGAGGAAACATTTCTCATTCAGTTGTGAAGCAGATACCGTTGTCACTTCATCCGTCAAAGTGACAAAAGAATAGTATTTTTGGAATGCATCCTTCAACAATTCACTGATATCATTGACATTATCATATAACGATATGGGAACTTTCCGAAATCTACGAACAGACACAGAAACATCCCTAGGTTTAACAGTGAATGATATTATCATTCCATAGTCATTTCCAATTTTGCAGTAAGAATCCTGTATTCTGAATTTCGATGTACAAAATATAAAAGGACCGCTCTGTAATTTATCTGAGCTCAGTAATGCATGTTCATCATTGTTCGTTGAGGAAATGTTCATATCTAACAGTTTACGCAATGAACTACATGTTTCGTGATCTTTGTGGATATACAAGAAGGAATAGCAACTCTTCAATAAGAGAAGCTTATCGACTACTTGGCACAAATGATTTCTGGTTCCTTTAATTAATCTTTTGATAAGCTTGAACTGCGCTTCGAAAGGTGCCATAGTAGTGTAGGCAAGTGATCCTGAATGGTTAATTCTGTCATGGACATGAAGAAGTAGGTGTGAGTTTATGGTCATCTCATTTGATGTATACAAATTCTCTAAATGTTGTGCAAAAAATGAAAATAAATCCCTTATCATAGTTTTGAATTGTCTTGCATTCTTATCTACTGAGAGCCGCACTCCTAGAATAAAGGCAGAAAGATGTACGAAATACTCATTTGGAAGTGAAAAGCCTATAATTGGTAAGAAAGCATAGAAAAGAAAATTTTGATATTCTCTTCCTGTCCAAAATTTCATGTCTGAGAATGATCTGAAGGGATCAATAGTATAAGGAGACTTCAGTTTGAGAATTTGACCTTCGAGGCGCTTCATACGACGACCAATGAAGAAAGATCGGTGTCGATTATCAGGGTTTTTCATGCAATTCAGTAACATCTTCGTCAAATTTTCATAAAAAAGGTGTAGCGGATCAAGATTAATGCCGGACGGAATTGGGACAATTCCTCGTAAAACGGAGAATCCCTTTATACCGAAAATAATTTCATTCGTTCTATTAGCAATACTTGAAAATCTTTCAAACTGTTCATCTGAAATCACATGCATTTCGTCATAGAACGGATATATCCATGAGCGATTCTTGGACATGCCTGGATGAGAACAGCAGATGCATCCGAACTCTCCGTTAAATTGTTTGACATTCATCACACTGGCCATCGCAGGAAGGTCAAAAACTGCTCGTGATATGGATATTCTAATGCTCACAACTGCATCGCCTAATGATATATCGATAGTTTCATTCAAGGGCAGAGAATTTATAAACGACGATAGGAAAACTTCCCATTTCGGTTTCTTATTTCCTCTCCACAAAGCGATATATATAACATTTTCATTAAGGTAGCGTAAATGCGGGGAAGGTCTAAAACCAGAGCCGATAATGGCCAAAATGAAATATTTTGCGTAGTATATGGATTGCCACCGTCTGCGCATTTTAGTAAATGAATAGGTAAGACATTTGGCTCAGTTTCGAGAAATGAAATACCACTAAGGATATCTCCATTATCAACATCAGATCTGGATAAAGTTTCATGATATTTCCTTATAGATGATAAATGGCATGATAAAATCACTTTTAACTGGAAAATAATATCAACATTCGAAAATAAAGATAACCTAGTACAGCATAACTCACATTTAGGCTCTCGATTGTTTTTCGGAACATCTAAGCTATGCCTCTCACATTGGGTGCAGAAAGACTGAATATCGAAATAGGATGGATAATTTAGAATGTCTTTGCGAAATTGTCTTTTGAGACCAGTAACTGACGTGGGAAAATTACATAGATCGAAGCAGATGAGACATATTTTCCAGATAGTATCTAATGCTTCTTCAGATGTGCTCTTAGATACAAAGGCAAATAATATTGCTGCTGTGACAATTAAATTCTTTTTACATGAATCTGGTCTGAAAATAGATAAATTCGGTTCTGTTGACAAAATTCTCTCTTCATCCATTTCATTGCTGTGCGAAAGAAATTCATCAGAAATGCTTTGAACATGTTCATCCAACAATAGTTCTTTAAAGTTGTCATCATTACTTCCAAGAGGAGATGACTGTTCACTAATCGATGAAAGCGAATTGATGTCGCTGCCGTCCGCGTTTCCTGACGATTCCCTTACAAAATGTCCTCGAGTAGAATAATTATATCTTCGCATTTCACTTGCACCTTTAAAAAATAGATTGATGCAAATCAATTTCTACAGAAATTGGTGTATAGTAATTTCATTCAAAAATCATTTCACTGAAGTAAAATTATCAGAATCATCAAATTTTCATACAAATAAGCTGTAATGAAGGGTGATACGTAATTACTTATGAACGACTTTGTATTGTATGTCATTTAATACGTATTAGGGTCAACTCGTACTATCGTGTTCGAGAATATTCCAACACTGATGATTTTGAATGTTCCAATATTATATTCCATTTTTTTAAAAAATCGAAATCCGAACGATCTGAAGAAATCTAGCAAACCAGGTTACGTTCGATTTGGGCATAGGTTTGGGGCACCCGTTTCCCTGGCAAGCTTTTTTAATTACGAAATAAATTTGGACATAGGTTTGGGGCGCCCGTAAGGGAGGCCATTTCGCTGGACTTCACCTCGAGACTGAGGCAGGCCATATCAATTTTGTTAAAATATTTAAAAAACAAAATTTGGGCATAACTTTGGGGCGCCCATCAGGGAGGTCCTTTCCCTGGACTTCACCTCGAGAATGAGGCAGGTCATATCAATTGTTAAAATATTTCAAATACAAAATAAATTTGGGCTTAGGTTAGGGGCGCCCGTCAGGGAGGCCATTTCCCTGGACTTCACCTCGAGAATGAGGCAGGCCATATCATTTGTTAAAATATTTAAAATACAAAATAAATTTGGGCATAGGTTCGGGGCGCCCGTCAGGGAGGCCATTTCCCTGGACTTCACCTCGAGAATGAGGCAGGCCGGATCACTTTTGCTTAAATATTTAAAAAACAAAATTTGGGCATAACTTTGGGGCGCCCGTCAGGTAGGCAATTTCCCTGGACTTCACCTCTAGAATATGAGACAGGCCATTTTACTACTATTTTAATAACAAAATAAAATATGGTACTCTCATTGAACAGACATTTAGGAATCTGGAATGTGACTTTAACCCTAAACTGCATGAGATAAGAAATAACAAAAATATTGATAAAATTCAAACGTCATTGAATCATTGCACACTTACTAATGCACAAACAAAATTTGCTTTTTCGAAAATATGTGTGCATACCATAGATATCAGTTTGTTGCATTATCGCAACACTATGCAAAACCGCACTCTGTTGCATTTTCGCAACAAAGTTAAATATGCATTTTTTGGATGAAGTAATGTTATATTTTTAATGTTTGATGAAAGGGTTTTCTTATAAATTCAATATGAAAGGTGGATTGTCTTAATTCGGATTTGAATTTTCAAATTTACGGTATGTTGCGTTTTTGCAATTAACCTAGTTTTACAGCTGTGAAGATGTTGCGATGAAAATTTGTGGTCTGATATATTTACAATTATATGTAAATATATACATGTATAGAACACATAATGAAATATTTGTGATTCTCTTAAATTTCAAATCTGAACTTGAAATACAACCTAGCCTATCTGCAAGTATATTTGAACGATAAATAGAGATAATGTATGATTGTTTATCATAATCGTGGTGTACACTTTCATTGGTTTATATGCCAACTCTTTTTCCCCAATATGAAATTTTGCAAAACACAAAGCCAGAAGTTACAAAACATTTTGCTTATTAAAAATTACAAGAACTCATAATTTCAAGCATGATTACAAAATTGAATAACATATCTGATAGCGGATTATTTCGTGTGGAATTCAACGAAACAGTTTCTGTTTTTTCCGATGCACAAATTCACTTCACATTTCCGGCACATGGTGTTCACGATTCCTGAACATCCGGACATCTTACAACGACCCCTGTTATCCTGCATGAAAGGCAAATGATCTCGACCATCAAGACGTAATTCAACACCTGGCATTTTGCATGTGGGGCCTTTGTGACGTTTTTGTTGTATTAGATTTTGGAGGGATGAACGTCGCTTTTGTGGTATCAGAGGAGATCGACTTGATTTGGATTTCTGTACGAGTTCTTGAGCGATGGCCGCCTTAAAATCCCATAAGGTCAGCCACTGCTTTTTCGGCATTGAGATGTCTTGGCAATCTCTTCTACTGTATAAAGTAGCCAACTATTCACTTATTACTTTTATCCGAAATCTGGCTAAGTAATTGTCTATTGAATCAACAAACCCCATGTGCTTGTTGTATGTCTGAACACAACAAGGGGCCTCTACCTGAATCTTTTTTTTGCTTAGACGATCAAAGCGTTCCACATCTGATTTGAGCTCTGACCCGACAAACGTAGAAGCCAAAGTGACACTTCGATTATCTAACCATTTGACTGCTGTCACTTCTATTCCATCAACAACAGTACATTTAGAGACCGACATGCCGCGTCCACCTTGCAGTTTCATCGACCTATCATCAGGAAACAGAAGACCCTTCTCTCTACGAATCTGAAGTGTGCTAAGCGACAATATCCCTCGTTTGGCAAGAAACACAAGCAAATCGATAGAGGAAAACGAGTTGTCAAAAAATACTTTATAATTCTTGTGATCCTCTAGTACCTCGCACAAGCGTGCAACGACCTGACTGGATTTCAATAAATTCTGCATATGTGGTAACGACCGAATTTCCTCCCGCTTCCCAGCGTAAAACTCTAGATTTGAAACAATACCTCCTTCACCACACATCATGAACATTTTATAACCCCATTTTTTGGGTTTTTGCGGATTGTACTGACGAAGGCTACTTTTTTTAGTTTTTGATGGAATTATTTGTTCATCGACAGAAAAACACGCTCCTCTGGGTATTTTGATGGCTACCTTGCGGAAATGGTTAACAAGATATTCAAACTTGAAAATTTTTGAATTGTGTTCCTGAGTGCTGTCAGCAAAGCTTACGTATCGTTTTAGTTCTTCATAGCGATTTACAGTTATATTATCAGCTACCTGACTCAGCCTGGAATTATTTTTCCAGCAGCGTCTAACGTTCGTAACCCCAAACAAAGACATGTAGTAGGTCACAGCTATAAACAATATCAAATCATTCTCACCAATAAAAAAAATTGAATTTGGATTAATTTGCCGAGTGAGATTTGCAGTCTCTCTCACCATTTTCCATTCGTTATCACTAAATAGTGGTGTTCTCGTGGACCATCTGTATTCTGTTCTACCTCAATATCACTACTTCCGTCCTGCTCCTCCATACTTTCATCGATTTCATCATTGTCGTTATCATCACTATCCGAGTAATCACTATTTGAAGATACGTCACTCACGTCGCCGTAGAATCTTATGTTTTGTTGGCGTTGAGACTTACGAGGTGAAAATAAGTACGTTGTGGTTGGGGTATCACCTGAGTTTGGTGCAGAAGAAGTATCATCTGTGTTTTCAGAATCACTGATGAGTGCGACATTGATTTGAGTCGATGACGATGGTTGATCTGCATTGGAAACAACATCGTATTCTTCTAAGCTGTTGTCACAATTATTAGGCCTACTTTCAGTCGTAGCTTGAATAACAAAATCCGTTTCTGCATCCGAAATTTCAGGTAAATCTCCTGTCGTTGACATTGTTGCGATCTCCTGAATAGAAACCGACTCGGCGGCTTTTCTTCTGACATGATGACGAGGATAAGTTTTGTTCCATTCTGCTCCGAATCCTTGGAATGTAACGTGATAAGATCGTAGATTCACTTTCAGTATATTTGCTGGCCACCAAGCACCACCCCAATACACTACACACGAATCACCGATCTCCACCGGCATTGCTAAGTTCTCTGGTAGGAAGAAGTCAATGCACATAATAATATAGTTCTTATTTGTTCGCGTATTTTGCCGACGCATGTCACGTGATTAAAAAATGGTAAACGAGGAGTTTACGCATAGATAGCTGCTTATGACGATGTTGGAAATATCTCGTCCAAAGCACTAGACCTAGACTAGCGATAAATGAGTCATTAGACTGTAACTTACTTTCAATGTGAAAGCTTTAATGAGGCACAAAAAATTCAAATTACGGTTTGTTGCGAAAATGCAACATAGTGCGATTTTGCATACTGTTGCGAAAGTGCAACAAACCTAAATTTGATCATAATCAAGTACAACTAAAGTTTCATTATTCAGCGCCGTGTGGATTTTGTTTGTAGATATTTTGATAAGATAACCTGTAATTTTCAGCTTCCGACATGCTTGCTGTAGGTATCTGCATGAAAATATATGAAATGAATAAAAACTCGAAAAAATATTTAATTGAAATTTCACATTTACAAGAATTGTGGTAAATCAAAGCAAACGACGGACCTGTAAAGAGGCCCAAATTATTTGAATCATCACAATTCAGAAGATCGCAGGTCATAGAAATGTAAATTCGGAGGATATATGTGTAAATCTAGTACCTGAATGGTATGTTGCGAAAATGCAACACTATGAACTTTAGGGTTAAGAAATCTGAGTAATATGATCTTTTACATGTAGATCGGCCTATACCCGTATGAATTAATCCTATATTTCAAATATACTAAACTAAATAGTCATAGAGGAATGATTAAACCTATGAGTAGTGTAAATTAATTAATATCTCAAAATCATGTCAATTCACGAGTTGACAGAGGCAATGTGTTGTCTTTTCATCAGTAGGCTACAGCAATTTGTCTACGATCGAAAATCGTAGTCTTTCTAATGTGACAAAGGTTGGGAACACATACAGTTAGTTAGATGAAAAGTGTGAATGAATTGATTGTGATTAAGGTCAAATGCGCGCGAAGATTTGATCACTTGAGTCAGTAGAAATTATATGGCAACTGCCTGGCATTTATCGTATAAAGAAAAAAAAGATTTAAAGATTCCTTTAAATCTATATTTTTACACGATACTACATTACAAATATACTTATACTTGCTTACTTTTATATATATATATATATATATATATAATATGCATATACAACAGCAGGCACAATTCCGACAAGAAGTAAGAGTTCACTATCACCCACGCTGTTTGTGAAACTAACAAGATGTCTGCTACCACCGTGATGACGTCATCTGGGATGTAGATCTATAAGCATATCTTATATTATATATAGTGAATAATTTTTCAAATATAAATCTTTTGTAAGCATACATACTTCATAATAGTAATAAACAAATGTTTGTTCGCTCCATTTCAAATCAATGGCGCTATTAAAAATTTCAGCTTTTGCGCTTATTAATATTTGCATATTATAAGTAGTATATATAGTCATTTTCCAAATTTTAGGTTTGAAGAATTTAAAATATTGATGTGTTACATGAAGTGGAATCGCGTGGAACTGCTACGATTCTTGCAAGCCTGGTATGTTATGAGCCCTGTACAGCTAGTGCAAGAGATATTTCCATGACGTGGAGATGGGATTAGTAAGATAACCGTAAGAATTAAATGGTGTCGATAAGACAGTTGGCTAGTGTTATATATTAGAAATCTTATTCTTCTTGATAAGCTAATTACCTTTTTGAAATTCAATTAAATAACTTATAATTAACTTATTATTAAATTATAATTAAATAGATATTCGTTCAGATCAAGCAATATTGGATGGAGTTTGAGGTTCTTCATTTACAACTTGTAGCCGCTCACATTGCGTTTGACTATCTACATCTGCGGTTTGTGGCTCTTGATGAGACGTTTTAGGCTCTTGGTTTTCTACGTCTTGAATTGGCCTGTCAGTAACTGAAGAAGGGCTAAAATCAGATTCAGAGAAAATATCTACATTAAAGGGAAATATCCCTGTCTTCCGAAACCCGGAAGTCACATTACCGACACTCATAGATTCGTTCCATCCCACTGATTCGAATCCTGAGATTTCTAGTACATTTCCTGACAATTACCTACTAGCATCTTGGCAAGAAAGAACAGGAAACATCATCGCAGATGATGATGCGTCTCAACTTCTACATGTTAGAGGGAACTTTGCAACTGAGTGAGTAGTATAGATAAGTTCATTGCTAATCTCAAGTGATACGCAAAAAATGATTTTAAACTTGACCCTGCATAATGATAATGATGAATAACGTTTTTGATTAGCATCCACAGTGCTACCGGTATCAAGTCTTTGTTATTCAATCCTGATTCAGGCTGAACAGTCGAAAATTTGATGCTGAAGTTATTATAACTATGCTGCTAAAGAGATTCATTTCATTAAATACAGTAATAAATAATACTTAAGTAATGATAATTTAAATCGACGATTTGGTCGGCGTTCATTGGCAACAGTTCAAAACAGCAATAAAAAGATGAGATGAATAGACAGAGGGTATAATTATCGACCTGACATATAGTTCAACAAAACAGAAAATTGATTGTGTAAAATCATAAATGTGCATCTAAATTGTCTGCTACAAATATACACTAATCATACATAGTCTTAATTGCCCTTTCGCGACTTCTTGAGATAATCCAATCCCAATTGATCGATTGCTGATAAGGCTTCCTCCCAGCCATCAGGGAACCAAGTAGTTACCACCTCTGTAATCGAAAGTTAACCAATTAGGATCACGCATAATTATACACATGTATTTGCGTGAAGCAGCAAGAGTTTATGGTACCCGTGAGCTTTCCGGAGTTTCTAGAACTCCTTAGACAGACTCGCCAGAAAGTTAAGGAACTTAATACGAAGATCATTTGATTATCATCGATCCATCATTACATTACATGAAGCAAAAAAATGAGTTCTAAAAAATAGTTGAATCGCGCAAAAAGACAAACTGTATAGAATCTATCTGCAATTGCTTTATGAGGACTACGTTGAATCATTTTCAGTGCATGTCAATTAATCTACCTTGATAATTTGAATCCAAAAAACAGAACTCATCGAGCAGTAGTATTGACACATTGAACATCGACTGTGACATTGTTTTCATTTCCGTGGTGTTTTCCAGAGACAACAGGCGAAAGATAACAAAATTTTTCATTAAATCTCTCGCCTTACAATTTTCTATCAAATGATATCTTCATGTACATTGATATGCTCTATTACTTAAAAATTGTTGATATGTGACTATGAATATGTTTGTCCATTCTATGACACTTTCCACCTGTCCTAAATATTTTTATGCATCCTATCTGTAACATTATTCGCTTCCGAACAGCAGCATCTTGTGATTCCACAGGAACTGAGTGACTTTTACTATGCTTCATGCTTTTAAGACCCAGAACTTATCGCAACTATTTGCGACTAGTTTTCTTGTGTCTTAATTAAGTGCTACTGTTGCTTATTATGCCTGATATAATTCAATAAAGATTTATTGTGTTTTTAGTTCAAAAAATTGTATTGAAATATAAATAGCCATCGATAAACTTACTTTATCTATTATATTATATAGTATATTATACTAATATTATTTTACTTAATCATTTCCTTTTGTTCTTGACATTCGGGCGGCAGTGGTGGCCGACCAACTTTTTTTGTGGTGAAATTCTGAAATTCATTATTTGGTTCTTTTCCAGGACCATTTGGGCAACGTTAATAATAAATAATCTGGGCCGCTTTCCGGTCTCCATCGCCAAATTCTGGTTTTTGTACATCTGTGAAGAAAAATATCAATTAGCAGAGCTGGGTATCGCGGAAGTTAAGTTGGTGTTTCCGTGATCTTGATTGAAAATGTCCGAAATTTTGAAGATAATTTATAGTTCACATATTTTTTAAGTTCAAAAACGCTTATTTAATTTTTCTCCGCAACTGTCGGTACCTCATAGTTGTCTAATAATCATTGTAAATTATAGCATAACAATGGTACCCGGTACTGAAATTAGGTCTGCTCGTTGGTAGAAAAACCTAAATTCTACTGCGATTCTTAAACTTTCTCAATTTGGTTGACTTATTCTCGCACAGAGCTTCTTGATATTCGTCGGTAAACATGTTGAAGATCTGTATCAAGGACTTCACTCATTCCACAAAAAATGTTGAAGACGCATTCTCAAGTTATCACGAAGTGTGTCGTGCATGTAGTTGAATCAATATCATGATCTACATGTACAGGTTTTTGCACGCATGTTGAAAAAGGCACACATGGACCTAGACCATATGACGCTATCTGAAAGGCTATCTAATGCATGCCCCTTCAGCTAATAACAATTGTAAAACAATGAGTGAGCATTAAACATTATGATACGTTACAATTGAATAAAGCACCAGATAGACTTATAACTACCCGATCGCGGACATACAGTAAGAAATAGCTGGCACGCGATCGTAAAATCGTGGATCCGGAAGAAGGTCGAATTTTTATTCGCGGAATCGTATAGGCATGGTAGTGATTACCATTTAAAATAAATTTCAAGCGATTGAAATACACACAGTTTTAAATAGGCAATACTCTTGGAGAATTCTATATGGACATCACTCAGTCTTTTTCCAAATCTCAACACTTACAATTGGCTCCACCTTTGTTAGATCACCAGATTGCGGTGCCTCAATTAGCCGTCGAATCTATAAAAGGGAAACACGTTTCTTCTCAAAATATCCGCTTTTGGAGTAAAAATGTAGACCCTACCTTTTTGACTTCCTTGTTGACAGAATTTATGTCTTTTTTTAAATGGGCAATTTCTTTCATCATCTCGACTTGACAAGCTTGAATCTTCTGTAGAATCGCGACTGATTCCCTCCGCTCATCTGGTAAGGGTCGACCTGATTCCACTGACAAAAGCTGTCAAAATAAACACACAAAGGGCATATTTGCGATGACCGTCAGTTGGAATTGATTACTGAATATCATCGAACATACCTATATGTATACAAAATGTATAATATGTATAATCAAAATTAATATTCTTTGTGTTAAAAAAAGAGATTCTAGTGTTGTGTGATGTACATATTTTTCCAAGAATACACCCGTACAGAAAAAACTGGTATGAATCATAGTATGAAACATACGTATGAAACAGTGTATGAATCATATGTATGAGTCATAGTATGAAGCATAGTATGAAAGGGTATGAAAATGTAACGCTGTATGTACATACATACCCCTTCATACGTATGAATCATACCCTAGCTATCCATACTATGAAACAGGGTATGAACCATCAGGGTATGTATAAACAGTCTATGAAGCATACTATGAAACCGTGTATGAATCATATGCATGATTCATAGTATGAAAGGGTATGAAAATGTAACGCTGTATGTACATACATACCCCTTCATATGTATGAATCATACCATAGCCATGCATACCATGAAGCAGTGTACGTGCAAATAGACTATGAGACATTGTATGAATGAGTACCGGCATGTAGGTTCTGCTCATGTACACGGCTCAGGCTCTCATAGTATAAAGCATGGTATGAATCATAGTATACCGGATTATCATTCACACCATGTTCGCATGAAAAGGTATGAAAATGTAACGATCTATACCAATACTTTGATAACATGAAATATCCTAACTTGAAGGAAAAAGTCTCTACAAAAGTGAGAATATAGTCTGCTGAGATAAGAAATGAGATACGTGTAATTACTTTTTGTCATAACACATCAGACGTACCCACTCGTAAAAAAATTGCTTAGCTTATACAATGAACCGTAGGAACAAAAAATTATCTGAAAATAAACAATGCAGACATTCAATTCAGCATGAGATGTTTAATGAAATTGGCATGCACTTTATAGAGGATATGTTTTTGACCAAGTGAAATCCTAAGAAATTGCCACCATATTGATATTATTGCAACCAAAATTTGTTTCACAGTTTGATATGAAATTAACAACAAAGAAATAAAACAGAGAACGTTTTATAAAATTTCGTATGTATTGTAGTACTAAGTGAAAGACAATATCTCAGGTCAAAAATTGACAATAATACAGTTTACTTTTAGATTCTTGCTAAATGTCATTGTCAGTGTTAGTCTGTTCTTTCTCAAAATATATTCCGAGTTTCCGACAATATGTGTGATGTTGAAAAAAAGGACATGTCAATACATAATGTATACAGGTACGTAAGCTTCAATGCATAATTCAGTAGGCTTCACAAATGATTATTTAATTAAGGGTAGTTCACGAAAAATGGTACTTTTATCGGGTCAACATTCAGTAATATTACAATATTTCGGAAAGAGCCAAAACGATAAGTGTCAAAGAAGTTTTAGTAATTTCAGAAAATCTTACTTTGCCATCGATTCTTCTATCCTAATATATATCCATATTCCTACATCTGCTCTATTTTTTAATATCTATCATAACCCATCCAAAACGCAAACTTGTGCCGCATGAAAAATAGCAGAGTGCATTAACAGTTAATTTTTAAGTGTGTTTCATGAAGTTTGACTTATTGTTTGATCAATATCACCAATCGTTTTGTCTCTTTCCAAAACTTACTTAAATCAGGAATGATAGGTACATTTCATTTGAAATCAAGATAATGCGATTTGCGACTTGATTATGACAAAAAGTGCAATAAGCATAAGGACTTTTTGGACTATGTCAAAAAACACTCAAGAAAAAGTCGAAACTTGATTTAACGAACTAATTTATGGATTCTTAATCTAATCCGCACGACAGAAATTCGAAAATATCTTATAGATATAATCAACCTCTCAAAATGCACTCTTATGTAAATCTCAAATTATCTAAAACGAAATATAAAGCAGAAAATAATGGATAGCTGTTGAAAGGAGTATCACATAATGTAAATTAAATCTCAAAAACGTCATTGATGATCTTGATTATTTTTGAAATTGCCTCTAGCTTTCACAGGAATAAAACAAATTAAGAGATTTTTGAATCAGCGTTTCGAGATTCTTTAACGAGAGAGACAAAAAATCACTAACACATTACAGTCAAACAATATATGAAAAAGCGAATAAAGGCCTACACTAAGATTGTATGAAATATTTTACTCAATTAAGTTTAAACCGAAGAGCAAATGAAAAGTTTTATCAAGTTATTTCATAATAAAAAAGTTATATAAGCAATAAAGAATGCCGGCATGCATCTCTAGCTTGCATGACAGAAATACTACAAAATACTTCATAATTGCAATTGAAGAGAAATGAGACAACATTATGAAAACACTATTCAATTGTAGAGTACTTTCATTTAAAAGATGGTTGATTGCGGGTCTCATGCATCATCACTTCCTTCGCACACTTGAAGCCGATTTTATGTATGCCTACCTACCATTGAATGATAATGTAAAATTATTGAATGATCCAGAAGAAAGGGTGGACAACGGCGAATATTATACATGAAATTCAAGTTGCGAAAATTAAGGCACACAACCTAACCGAAAGCCTTTTCTTACTTATTTATTAGCTCTAGATTTTCCTAGTCCGGAAACAGTTGCCTGACGAACTCGATGGTCAAGCACATGTAGATGCTAGTTCGAAGATATTCTCACACGAATTGGTCAACCTGAAATGGCAACATAACATGTGATATGATCGATTATTCGACATTATTGTACGTAAAAATATGTAAAACAATTTTTCTTGGCATTGTGCTAAAAACAAGCGGGTCACTCCTTCTATATATTTGCCTTCATAAAGTAATGTACAATAAAATCTGAGTAGGTAAAAACCACGGCGCTTCGTGTCACAGACACATCAAAAAGTGGGTCCTCCCACCATAGATATTGTCTATGGAGATCAAGTATGTTTTGATAGCTTCATTGACCAGAAGTTCTGCTGATTTCTCTTGATTTTCACTGGATAAATATATCAATTTTCGTACATGTAAATCTATCGCGGATGAAAAGTTGCTTTCGTTCAAGGAATTCTTCACCACGGCAAAGGTTGTATTATTTAATCCATGTGTCACTCAATCTGATATTGTGCCCGATGAAAAAGACAACACTGAGAAGTGATCTCTGTACACGGATGAAGGATATAGCAGCAATGGCGTACGTTGTTAAAGTCCACACTGCTATATTTGACGTAACATCATCATTACTCAGCTTCGCGATGCCATGAATTTAATGCCCGCTGCACGCTTGTCTATGGCTGCACGCGAGACGCGTCAGCGCATTATCGATCCACCTGTTTCTGTAGCTGTCGGCAGGCGAAACCGGACAAAGACGAATGCGGCCGAAGGATGGATAGCGATGGAATGTGTCTGCTAATGCGAGAAGGGCAGGGAGATTGCGCAACGGAACTTGACTGTGGTAAAGCTTTCAAAATCACATCACTTCTGCAGATTCAGATGCATAGCATGCTGCTAAAAGCAAACTGAATTTACTATATAATTGGTTACTAGGTTATCATACAAGGTGTCATCGTCATAAAATTAGAGCGGAGAGAAAAAAACTTAAAAGTTTTTTAACTTTAAAAGCTTTTTAAACTTAAGACTTGAAAACCAGCGAGCACTCAAAAGATCATTTCATTTGAAGACACAATTGTGAAATACATATTTCAATCTTGTGAGATGGTGTGACAGTTTTTTCTATGCATAAAAATACTCGCGTGAAAGATACTATACCAATAATGACTTTGATGCATCAAATATATCTAAATGCATAGATAGGAATGAGAAGAGAGACGGGATCGAACAAGGAGAAAAGGAGAGAGAAAGAAATATGAAGAAGATAAAGTGGAAAATAACAGAGAAGAGAAAGAGAGAAAGGAAATGAGAAAATGAGAGAGATATGAGGAGATGCGAAGGAAAAGAAGTGGAATAGCAAGTGAACAAGTTGATGAAGAAGAAGAGAGAAAGAGATGGATGAAAGAGGATTGAGAGAGGAGGAAGCAGAGAAAGAGAGAGGAGGAAGAGGAAAAGAGAAATCGAGGGGAGGTTTATGATTTT
Source organism: Prostheceraeus crozeri (assembly GCA_907163375.1). Classification (NCBI taxonomy): domain Eukaryota; kingdom Metazoa; phylum Platyhelminthes; order Polycladida; family Euryleptidae; genus Prostheceraeus; species Prostheceraeus crozeri. The sequence goes on along the minus strand of CAJQUW010002593.1, from coordinate 396,244 downwards.
TTTCCTGCTACGTAAACACAACGCATTTGTGCTGCGTAGAAGCAACCGAGCAGCAACCGACTGCTACGTATCCACAACGTTTATCTGCTACGTGGAGGCAACCGAGCAGCTACCGATTGCTACGTATCCGCAACGCTTATTTGCTACGTAGAGGCAACCGAGCAGCTACCGACTGCTACGTATCCGCAACGTATATTTGCTACGTGGAAGCAACCGAGCAGCTACCGACTGCTACGTATCCACGACGCATTTGCTACGTAGAAGCAACCGAGCAGCAACGCTCATATAGGCAAAATGTCAAGAGCCCTGAAAATATTCTGTAAGTGTAGGGTAAGTATCATTAGCTACGTAGCTGCTGCGTACTGCCACCAACCAACTTGCTACGCTACGCTTTGGAACGTTTGGCACCGACTGCTACGTATCAGCTACGTAGGATTGTTAGGCGGGATCTGGATTGTAAGAAATTATTCGTTATAGCCTAGGTTTACTGTAGGGGAACACGGGGCATAGCGGATCACCTAAGGTTTAAGCCCATCTACCAACCAAACTAGTCATATTAGAGTAACATATTTAGGTCTAAAACAGAGCCCAGAGACCACAGATTCGTAAAAAAGTGTTGATCGGCAGAGATATCAAATATATTTATCACCACAGACAAAAATGTAAAATTACAAATTGATCCACTATGCCCCACCACCCCGGGGCAAAGTGGATCAGATAAGTTGATCGAAAAAGATAAGCTTTTCCGAGTAAAATATCTCAATCATATCAGCAGAAGTCACAGACAAAGTACTCATTCGTGTTCTCGTATCCTGTGCACAGCATGTGAGCCCACTGCTCACACTTCTTGCACTGAATCCACACTTCTCGATCCCGCGATTCGGACCACGGTTCGTCGCAGTACAAGCACAGACAATCCTCCTGTGGCATCGTCTCCTCCGCATTCTTGTGGACAGCACGCTTCTGTCGTTTCATTCCCCTCTTCAAGCGAACCTCCTCTCCTCCAGCAACGGTCGAGCATTGATCTATGAAAAAGAAAACAGCATTTTCTAAAGTACCGTAAGCTTACCGGTGGGCCTCTGTATCGATTGGTACAAAACATGGCATCAATCAATAAAGTGATTTCATTTCATTCAAGTGACTTACCTTTCTCCATGCGAGTCTGATTCACTCTAGCATCTGTCGGAAATTGATCTGAAAAGATAAGCGACTCAGAGTACCGATAGGCCTGCATGTAGGCAACAGGATGACATGGATGAACAATGATGTTATTATTTTACCGTTAGTGATATCCGTAATCACTTGCTGCCCGTTGAACCTTTCGCTTTCTTTTGTGACTTGAATCACATGTCCTTTGAGGCAGCGGAGACTTTTCCAGAACAGTTTCCATGAATGCATTGCATGTTGATGTGGAATGGTCGATGTCAGGCTTAGTAGGCCTATCATCAGAAGTGACAGCTAACGATCTGGAGCTGGGTCCTTCCACGTAAGTCATATCATCAGGAATGACGTTGCTTTGATCTGACTTTTCTTGTTCGCTTTGATTTTCTTTTGATTTAACGTTAATAGTTGGAGTGGAAAGGACGACATTGGAGGGAGAGAAGTCTGAGTCAGCAAATAGATCTGCGTTGTAAGGAAATATCCCAGTGGATTCGAAGCCTTTGATACACTTTGACATCGTCGCAGTGGCAATTTAGGCCTTTGCGAACAACTCCGAAATGTCATTGAAAGTTATCCTTTTCCCCGGATTTTGCATCATGTACTGGTCAGAAAATTTGTTGTAGCTGTTCTTCAGTGGTCCGAAAAAGACACGGTCCAGAGGCTGAAGCCTGTATGTGGTATGCGGGGGTAAGATCAAGATGTCAACGTAATTTGCCTTAGCTTTTTCTATGAGCTCCATGGAACTATGACTGATGTGCCCATCAAGAATCAGAAGTTGCCTGTTACTTTTGGAAGGGTTCGTCATTTTGATGAAGTGCTCAAACCACTTCAAGAAAAGTTCCTGGGTCATCCACCCATTATCACTGTTTGTAACTAGACTGTTAGGTGGGGCACCTTTCGCAAGTGCCTCGCACATGCGTTTGCGAGGGAAGATTATCATGGGGGGAACAAATCTGTCTGCGGCATTCATGCAACATAAAACAGTCACGTTCTGACCTCTCTCGGCGCTTGTCATCTTTCCTACTTGCTTCTGACCTTTTTTGGCAAGAATTTTAGGAGGCTTGTGAACAACAGAAATGCCACTTTCGTCCGCATTCCAAACCTGGGAAGCAGTGTACTTATGGAGTAACAACTTCTCATGCAAAAGCTGATAGAAAAGATCAAACTGGTGTTTGCTAAATCCAGCAGCCCGACCTAGACTGGTCGACTCAGGCTGACGAACGCTTACTTCCGGATTTCGTCTCAAGAACCCTATCAGCCAGTCTATGCCCGCACGTTTAGTCTTCTTATTGAATGTATTATCAATACCTAACGACTCAGCAACACCAAATGCCAGCGTTTGGATATCATCTTTAGTCAATCCGTAGAAATGCTCTTGCATCTTAAAAATATGAGACTTGAGATCATTTTCTTGTTCAGGTGTAAAGACTGGTCTAAAGCTACCAAGACAACCAGGGTTTTTCACAAGCTTTTTGTGATGCCTTCTTAAAGTAGTGAATGGGATGTTATAGAAAGAAGAAGCTTTCCTCAATGACATTGTTCTACTATCAACATCAATGCATACAGAACGTATCAAGTCCGGATCAATGCCTTGACCAGTTGTTTTTTGGTAATTTCGCACCATCTCTACAATAAATAAGATATGCTTTTATATAGTCTAGTCGTCTATTGCTAAGGCTGTGCACGCTAATATAGACTTCTAAGTCTACAGACCCTATTTGTGTGAAACTAAAATAGCTTTCATTAGATATTTATACTTAATGCATTTATACTTGGATGTAAATAGACTAAGGCTAAGTCTGTTATTCAACTCACCAGATCACCGCTTCCTACAGCGCGCTCGAAGCAACTGAGTGACTGGCGAATTCACTCACACACACTGCAGGCGCGTGATGCGTTACCATGACATCAGAATGACGAGTTGCTCCCATGAGAACGTTCTACTGTGGATGTAAGTACACATGCACTTCACGTGAACGCTATGGGGCATAGCGGATCGCCCGAACCACTTTGCCCCAATAGCTATAGGTACGAAAATTGCCTCTTGCATTTAGTAAAAACAAATTATGTTGACAATTATCGATGCCATATGAAACACCATTCCCATAGCTTTCATTTGATACAAAATTTGTCTATCTGTTGCCACTTTAAGGCTGAGAAAAATGCGTTGCAATCTCACCATTTCTTATAACGAGCTCGAAAAAACTGAGTAAAAGTATAGTTCACACAGAACTGAAGGTGAGCGCTGTTCAACGACTATACCAGAATGAGGGGATACTTCCATGTAAACGTCCTAGTGAGTTAGATATTTGATAACTTCAGTAGTTTAAGAAATATTCAGGTGATCCTCTTTGCCCCGGTGAGCCGCTATGCCCCGTGTTCCCCTACATAAATCACCCAACGCAAAGAAAGAAAACGTCAAGAAACCAATGAAATCATATTGCTATTATATACTTGCAAAAGTTAAAATGAAACTGTTGCTTATATATATCAAAAAACTGTTTTAGGTTTTATTAGGTCATGGCCCAAAATATAGGCTAATTTAGGTCACAATTGCAAATTTAGGTTTTTTAGGTCATGTGTGAGGCCTGTACACTTTCTCTTAACCGGTTAAAATCGGTTACGACGTTTGATTAGATTTATCTTGTACTACAATGAAATCCGATTGAACTATAGATTACACTGGTTTTATGTAGTGAAACTAGTATCCGTTTCACAATCTATTCAAATTCATTCATCGCAATTCGTAATCCCTTGGTATTATTGATTCCCTCCACGACACGTTACTGTACATTGATCTGTAGGTGTCAAGTCCACTGTTTTTATCCATTGGTCAGTGTTGTAGTGACTCAACGCGAGACGTTATATTTCTTGACAGCTTTGCACCCAACTTTACACTTCTACACAATAGCCGCCTACGCGCAGATGCCTGCAGTCCTAGCAAGCGCACAGGCAATGGGCGAGATAAAGTAAACTAGTCATTTACATGTTCATTCATGAAATCCTACAATATGCAACTGAATGATCCAGCAGTGACTGAATGATTCGCAAGGAACTAACAATGCGTATACATGGTCAGTATATTTCAACACTTTTTTAGGTTGATGCACAATAAGATTATGTTGACATCCATATTATAAATTTGATCTTTTCTAAGAAACATTAGTCCATTTTATTCCTATAGTGAGCCAATGCATAGAGTGACATATATAACTGCGGAAATTCTTACACCAATCATTTGTAGTTTTTACCTAAAAAGTGGTGAATAGGATAGGTAGCAAATAACAACATACACTGCATTGACTATAAATGCCAATAAAAACTAGCTCAATTTGAATTAAGTTGGCAAAGAAAATATTTGTAGGCGTTACTTACAAAATCGGCTTCTAATAAAATAACATTCGTCAATTTGGAGATGTACTAATCAAGTGGACCATTGAATAGCTAGCACTGACTATTGTACTAGTAGAAACCAAAACTAGCACGCAAGCGATTGCGGTTATAGATAAAACAGGGTCCGTAGTTTTCGATAAACCTTGACAACTAAATAAATACCGGGAATCCTCTTTTAACCGTTTAACCGGTTAAAAATATAATCGGTTAACTGGTTACAAAAATATTAACCGGTCCCAGCCCTGTTTATCAGCCTAGGCAAGGCCTGGTACCAACTCGCGTAAAACTCAATTTTTGAAGACGCGAGTCATGCAATGTATCTGCTTTCTTGAATGGAAATACATATGTAAAGTTCTGAAACAGTTGGAAATTATTTAGTAGGCCTAATAAAGGTCAACCTGTAATGGATTGGCCTCAATTGGTTTCTACGAAAGCCTACCAGTATGCCGATCAATGTTATTAAAAAGTGAACGCTATTCTAAAGATTTATCCACAAAAACTTCATCAAGTCGGACTCCGGCTGTATTCGGCCACGACTTGAAATAATGAAATGGAAATGAACCCCTACGTATAAACTAAGACGCGACCACCGTCCCAAAGTGTACATCATGAATGAGTAGCTTGAATAGTCGAGTAGCTTGAGTAGTAGAATTCGTTGTTGTTAAAATCCGGAGAACTCGGCGTCTTCATATCTGAAACGAGTAGTTGATTCAACTGCGGGTAGAAAGTTTCACTGTTCTATTCAATATTTGCTTCGTTATCTGAATCAATGTTACCTTCAATGTCGGAATCAGTTAAGTGCTGAAAAGGCATGATCACGCCAATTTAGTTACAACTATATGTTACGTTCGCCAGGAGTAACCTACACCAGGTTGATATTAATCGTTTCAAGCCATTTTTTAGCTACACTGTTAACTCAAGGTCCGGATGAATGGTCCGATTTGTCACTATATGCGGACCCTGAAGATGCTACATTCGGACCTGTTTGGTAGGGTCCGTAATGCTCAAGTTAGGGTCCAGATGTCATGGTCCGATTTGTCACTATATGCGGACCTCCGAGGTCCATTTGTTATCTTAAGGTCCGTATGCTAAGTAGGGTCCGTGAAGGTCCGTAAGAAAAATTAAGCTTCAATAACAAATGTATTACAAATGAAAGACCAAATTACGAATTTATTATCTGTTGTGTACAAATGCTGTACCTGTAGTCCCGATGGAGCGGTTCGTACTAAAAAACAAGCGTTTGAGACAATGATAAGAGATTGAGATAAACAGCAAGAGCATGTCTAACAACAACACAGAATAGAGTTGACCTTAGCACTCGCACTTGATTTTTTTCGCACTCCGATGAGACAATCAAAACGTTCAATTGTATCCTTATGTGTCACTGCATAAGTTAAGTCAAAAGTGAGAAATGATAAAAACATGACGGATATTGCTTGAACAATGTCGTCAACTGGTATTTTGCAGCAATTGACAGTTACTGTAGAGAAGTCCTCTGTCAGTCTTATTCCTTCTGTTTTCCTGAAGTATGAATCTGCTGGTACTCCCAGTTTTATGGCCGCGTAATGTAGCCCACGCTTCATTTTCGTCTCTGAAAAGGAAAGGATTGCGCTGATCAAAGCTTTGAAAGCAACATCATTCAATAAATATCGGAAGTTAATAAATAGAAATTGAAATCAAATGTGTATTAGAGCCACATTAAATATAACAGGCAAATAGGAAACCGGGTATAGTCCATCGATTCATGAGGTCAAAAAAGTCATGGTAGATCACTGGATGACGTAATGTGCTATTTTTAGCTCAAAATTACCAACATGACCCCCATTTGACCCCAGTGCGCACCCCCTAAACGTTATCAGATCGGGCTAAAATTTGATATTTATCAGTTTCATACCTAGCCTCACCGTTTGAGCGCTGAGCTCCTTGACTTTTCCAAACTTCACTTTTTTGACACACCCTAATGCATATTGGCCTTTATGATTAAATAGAAAATAAACATATCAACTATGCATAGACCTATTAGTACATTCTTGTAATTAATTCCTTTGTGAAAATATCGTTTATTAAGGTCAGATCATAGATAGAATGCTAGGAAGCTTAGTTATATTCATATTAGGGACACACCGGATAATTCACCACGATGCCTTACTCTCGCTGGTGACGAATTATCCGATTTCTACTGTAATTGAATTGTGATGTGAGCCAGAGCTCAAGTGCATTGACGTGGATTACGTCAACTAGCTTTAGTCACATCGCATCACCGCACTGGAAGTTTTCCTATAGAGAAGAGCTTAAAAACCGCTAGACATAATGTATGCATTGAGTTGTGAAAAAATACACGAGAAAAAATGTCTTCACATTGAAAAAAACGAACGACAGAAAACCCTTTGCAACCGCGTGGAGAAAGTATCAATTAATTAAACAAAGATCATCAGAAGAAGTTGTACTACCGATAACACATTAGACATTTAATATACGAAGAGGATGCATGCATATTGAAAGGTTTTTGAATAATCGGAACGGGTCGAGTTCTGGTGTTTTTTGTCGGATTTGGGTTAGATATCCGTACCAGACCAGACATCGGGTTAGGGTTAATTAGACTATGAAACACGTGTGTGAAGTTGGCACAACCATTTTTGTTTTTACTGTGCCACTCCCAAAAATCAAATCAACCACACAATTCGAGGTCGCTGATTATGTCACTAGTCGACAAATCTTTTCCATCTTGTGTTTTTCTTGTAAGGCTGCCACACTGGTCTTGCGCAAGAACTTGCAAGGCTTGAATGGTCACCACTCAAGATCTTAACCTGGTCTTGCAGTTGTCTTGAAAAAGATTCCATGCTCATCTTATGTTTTACTTGTAATATCTACACTTCAAATCTTTCGGTTAACTTATCCGTTTATTGCATTAATTCATCCCCAGAATCAACTCGCCTATTAGCTAATCTAAGGCTGACCATTGTAATCAAAATTTCAACAGTGTTGACATATGAAATGTAATTACCATTATTTCATAAATCACATGAATATATCATAGATCAGGATCAAACAATTGTAAATAGTTCACAAAAACTCTCATTTGAAGACTAACCAAAACAATAAAAAACTGCAACACTTCAGAGCAATTTCCAATTACATACAAATGGATGCAGTGGTGGCAAAAAAACTTATACTCCATCTGAAAGATTTTTAACTTCAATTATTTGACTTAAAGTTATGATACTTAACAGTTCTCTTCTTTTCAAAATATTACATTGTACTGACATTTCGGTTAGTTCAGGTAGACATCATGAGAAATTTCACAGATTGCAACTGGAAACGTTCGGGGACTGAAACACTTTGAAAGCTTTTTATCACGATTAGATTTCTTTGGAATATTGTGAAACGCCGAATATATACACAGATAACAAACTTTCGTGAGTCTAGGTCTTATGGCGATCTGTCAAATATCATGCGGTACTGTCATGTTGTTTAGTTAGAGAAAAAAATCTCAAGGCCGGATGCTGGCAAGAGAAAATAAGCTTTGGTAAGCTGAGCAATTTCGGTGCGCACCGCGCATTATCTTCTGAGTGACAGTCACTCTGAAGATGATGCGCGGAGCGCACCGATAGAGCTGTTTAACAAAACATACTTCTCTTTCCAACATCCGGCTTTGAGGATTTTTCTCTAGGTAAACAATGTGTCCAGTCAGTCCCTTATTTCTAACAACACTAACATGTCTATTGGGATCTCGAATATTTCATTACAAATTAATGATACATTATCATTATTATGGATAGCGAAATTGACAGATTGTCACAAATGTCCAAACACATATTGTCCAAATGATATATCTTACCTTATTTTGATCGATGTTTAAGTATAGTAAGTACATGCACTCTCATTAGACTAACAAGTACAGCATGACTAGTACGAAATTTGTAACGCTAGGTTGTCTGTATGCGAAGGAGAATTCAGTTCACCACCAGCACTGTCCCATAACAATTCGATGACATGGTACATGCATATCAAATGTCAATTCAAAAAGCACTTAAGATGTAAACCAGCAGGATCGGTCAATGTTTTTGGTTGAAACTGCTCTGATGACCTAATCTGCGGTCACAGTAGGAACATTTTCGGGGCCAAGAGCGTTACGATCACGTCTGGCGTCCCTAATAGCTTGGTTCACTGAGAGACGTACTTTGTTGAATACGTCGACGCCTTTTTTTTTGTTTCCCGTAAACGACATTTGGAACAATTTCCAGGAGACGTTTTTTTCAGTTCAAAAATTTACCCATTTTTTTCTAGAAACCGAACCAGTTTACTCTTTATAGATATCAGGACATTTATCTGATCCCTAATTCTTATTACAAAAAATCCCTAATTACCTACTAATTTGGCGCTTAGGGGAAAGAAAAAAATCACTCTTGGATATTATATCGGGTCACTATTTTTTTTATTTCCCGTAAACGCCAAACAAAATTAATAAAATTTCCCGAATATGCTTTTTTAACAGTAATTAGTATTTAGCTATAGTCTGTATACATTCCAATCTCATGGGTCCTCCCTTGCTCCGCTTTCCATCTCTTACTCTGCGAAAAATGGGATATCGATTATTTTTTATTTTTTTTATCCAAAAGCAGCGATTTATCCAAAAACAGCGATTATTTATTTTATTTATTATTTTTTATCAACATTATTTTTTGTACTAACTATAGACAACACTCTTCCATCACTGTAGTCATAATTATCAGCCATCATTATCTTCCTCGTCGGTTTCATCCAACATATCCGTAACGCTCTGCTGGACGAAAAGACGACGGTACTCGTCGTGGTAAGCGGGGGAATGGCCCCTTTCTTGCACAGCTCCTTTAAATCATTGTACTTTGCCAAACTAATCGGCAAAGGGGCTGTGAAAGCAGGGGGTGGTAGTTCCAGCTCACGCCCGGCTGGTCGCCCGGGTCTATCCCGGCGTCCGTCAATAATGGTCGAGGTTGGTCGCGGAGCTGCAGTACTGAGAGATGCTATCCTGGACCTTGAAAAGACGAATGGTCTTCCACTCCACTCGTTCGCCAGCATCATTCTTCATTGAGGGACGGAAACTGCAGATAGAATTCCAGTCCAGAATGTCACTCTGGGCGACGGGAATAACCACATAAGGGAATGGTGTGTGGCGGGCCCACTCGGATGTAACCGTTGCCCACTCGGATGGAGCCCACACTGGCGAGTGCTTGACACTGTTTTCAATGACCCCATGGACGGAGTCGGCTCCCATCTCGGTATGTCCTGGTAATAAGAAAAGGATGGTGACTTCGATGCCCAGTCGCTTGCTCAGGAACGTGAGGGCTGAGAGAACAATCCGGTTCTTATTCTGTCCGGGACAAGAATCGCACATCAGAAAGAGTCGCTTGATTCCCTCACCTACAAGTATCTGCATGTAGAGGAAGAGTACCGATGCTATTTCATTGGCCCCCCGTTTGGCCTGGGACTCATTCCAAAGATAGCAGAGCCCCCGTTTGTGCTGGTGTTCGTATACCGCAAATTTGCGAGAAAATCCAATCGTCATGGAATTCGAGTGAGGCGTAGCTAAGACCTTTTGAAGGTCGAAACTTGCAACACGGTCGGATGCCGCAGTTCTGCTTGACTTTTGCTGTTTGACCAACGCAGCAATAGCTTCCTTCTCTCGTTTGTGAGTCTCATAGACTGCAGATGTGACGTCATTCTGGTTCTCACGTACACACACCAGACATTTATCCTTACGCGGGACATGAATACCAATATTAAAATTTTTCTTCATTATTTTAAAGAACGATGATTTCGAGATTGGACGCTGAACCTCTTCCAAATATTTTAGGTATACCCGCTCGAAGCTTCGTACCTCTCGAGGAAGGTATTTCTTGGTGTTCCCTGTCCGGCAATAGTGGGAACGCATGGCGGGTAAGGCCGCTATAAATTCAAGCACACGCTTCTCTGTTTCGGATGCCAGTCCATTCCGTGGCTTTTGGGGGGCGTTTGGGGGAGAGGAACCCCTTTGCGACGTTTTTCCGTGCTGTACCTGACCTCATCGACAGTAATGCCCAGTGTGTTCACTACTGCATTTCGACACACCCGAAGAAGAGTGCCGTCCTCGTCGGGTAAAAAATACTCCACGGAGCCTCGCTCACTGTCAGAATTCCTACGGCGCTTCACGCTCACTGGCATGATGAAGGATGCAAGCATCCCTTTTTGGGCCGCTTGGCTAGAAGCGGCATAATAGTTCTTGAAAGCCGTCTGGCGAGCTTGATCCGTAAGAATATTTTGACAATCAAACACACACTTGCACTGGAGTGGTTGATTGTGCTTGGCCGGGTGCACTGTTCCTTTTGCCGTTGCTTTTGCTTTTGCAAAGCTCGGGCTTCCAGTGCATACACTCGCCTTTGGCGTGTGGGAGGGCCAACCACGCTGTCATCGGGAGCTAAAGCCACGACGACTGCGTTGGCGTTGGGTTGTTGCACAGCGGCGACAGGCTCCTCGACGGCATCGGCAACTGCGTTGGCGTTGGGTTGTTGCACAGCGGCGACAGGCTCCCCGACGGCATCGGCAACTGCGTTGGCGTTGGGTTGTTGCACAGCGGCGACAGGCTCCCCGACGGCATCGGCAACTGCGTTGGCGTTGGGTTGTTGCACAGCGGCGACAGGCTCCTCGACGGCATCGGCAACTGCGTTGGCGTTGGGTTGTTGCACAGCGGCGAAAGGCTCCTCGACGGCATCGGCAACTGCGTTGGCGTTGGGTTGTTGCACAGCGGCGAAAGGCTCCTCGACGACATTGGCAACTGCGTCGGCGTTGGGTTGTTGCACAGCGGCGACAGGCTCCTCGACGGCATCGGCAACTGCGTCACAGTCTGATTCCTCATTTTGTTGCAGGAGAGCTAGTGCAGCTGCGGCAGTGAAGCGTCGTGGTCGAGACATTTCAAAATACGAAATACAAATGCTGGCTAACGAGTTGTATTGTCACACACACATCAAATGCGTATTTAAGGCAGAGAGACTCAATTAACGAGAAACAGCACTGCCTATTCATCACATTGTACAAAACGGCCGCAAGAAACTTCCCTAAATTTTCCCTTTTGTTTACACTGGCTGTTAGTGAAAAGCGTGTGAACGCTAGCTTCTAACGACACGAAAGCAAGATTTTCTGCGCGCGCGTTCTGCGTTCATCATTCGATGAGTTGCAAATAATCAAAAGTGTTGGAAGTCTTGGCGTTTACGGGAAACAAAAAAAATCAGTGAATCCAAATTTGTCGTTTGCGGGAAACAAAAAACAAATGTAATTCAAAAATGGCTGCGTCCATCGCTACCAAAATTTTACAGCAGCTGTAAAACGAAATTACCTATCTCGTGGTGCTAAAACCTTCATTTTCAAAAAAATGTCGTTTACGGGAAACAAAAAAAGGCGTCGACGTAAAAGCTGAAGTTTCGGTTCAATACATCTTTTAGATTATCGACTGCACCAGGGGAAAGATTTGTTTGGTTTGTAGGGCCTTTCGGATCAACGATCACATCAACAAATTTTTTCCCTAATGTTCGCTTTAGATAATGTATAGCGAAAACATTTGGTGACGTGCGAGGAAGATCCTGTGCAGAGAATTCTTTCCCCTGAGAGTCAATATAGACAGTTTCATCGCTTAAGGGTGAAGAACCCTGTTGATCAACTAGTGATGTCAAGAGATTGATCATGCGTTTATTTTGTCCAATTATAACACGTAGGTACTTATTTGTTTCATCGGTCTTGTCACTTTTTTCTTCTTGAGCACTTGAGATCTTGTCCATCATCGGTGTCAGCGGAGAAGTAAAGGAAGACTGCTGATCATTAGTTATCTTGACAGACTTTATTGGAGTAGAATAAAGTGTCGAAGGCTGCCTTGCATGAAGACGAGGGACCTTTTTCTTCTCGCTGTGCGATGGGCACCGCCGTTTCCTTACTGCTGAAGCAAGCCTACTTACTTTGCGCTTTTCTTTGCTGATTCTATCTATCAATTCAATTTGATCTTCATCTGATTCCTCCAATCCTATGGTATCAGCATCCGATTCATCATTGAGATGATCCATTCGCGCCTCTGCGTTCAGTCAGGGCGGTCGACGCCTCGCGCTGTGCGTTCTCTGCGAAACTCTTTTCACGTTTTATTTCAATTTTTTCGCCTAAACCATCATTTTTTTTTGTACCGCCTGAATCCTCGTTATCCACGCTCCGCTTTGGTGTACATAATTTATCAAGCTCTTTCGAACTCACGGAGAAAACTCCATTTGAGTACTTTTGCGCAGTGTTTCTCATCTTGGTTTCTGCTCGCTGCATCATTTTTTCCCAAAAACTCCCCTGGTGGTATGTCAACTGTTCGTCTGACCTATTCTCGTGATCAGCTCCTTAACCTACATCAGCCAAATTTTCCCCTTGCTCGCCGTGTCAAGCGCGCACTATGGCTGCACAGGATCCGACGTCCATCGTCTCAGTCTCAACTCTGCGACCGCTGCGACCTCTTTTGTGATTCCAGCCAAGTGACTGATAATCCTACCTTCCCTGTCAGCAGCAGTGATAAGGCCACAAACAAGACTGCCTACAGCGCTCGCGTGCCAGAATCCTCTTTTCCTCTCTCTCCCTTGACGTTGCCGACTCTCAGCATCGTGCACCCGGGAGACAGCGAGAGGGGATGCAATTCCCTATCAACCAATGACATCAGTGATCGCGGGTACAGGAAACTTCGACCTTCAGAGACCGCAAAACGTCATCGCACTCACCCTGATCGACCCCTTACTTTCAGTCTACTCAACATACGCTCGCTAGAAAACAAGGTGGATTCCCTGCTAGATCTTCGAACTGACCATGACATTGACATCATGCTTTTAGTGGAAACCTGGCATGATACCGAATCAGTCAGTCTCTCGCGCATTCGTTCTAATGGTTTCAACGTGGTGGATCGCCCTCGCCCAAGGTTTCGCTCTGATACAATGGCGACAAATCACGGTGGAATCGCAGCCATTTCCGTCCCTGGAACTTCTCTTGCTCAACTGCAGGTTGCTAACGTTCCTACGACGTTCGAGCTTCTTACTGTCCGGCTCACTTCTCATTCCTCGTCCTGCATTATTCTCCTCATTTATCGAACAGGTCCCATATCAAACCGCTTCTTCGCAGAGATGTCTGATATCCTCGATGAGTTCATATCCTTCGTTGATCCAATCATAATCGCTGGTGATTTGAATATTCATATTGAACGAACTGACGACCGATCTTCCCAGAAGTTTTTAGAAATCCTCGACAGCTACGGCCTTACCTGCGCTGTAAACGGACCTACCCATAACTGCGGCGGCACTCTGGACCTAGTCATCACTCGCTCTGATCTTCGTCTGCCATCCGTCGATGTCCTGGATGTCGGCTTATCAGATCACAGTATGTTACGCTGGGTCTCTACACTCCGGTCACCAACTCCCATCTACAGAACTGTCTCTGCCCGTCCTTGGAATCGCCTCGATCCTAATCGCTTCCGTGCCATGCTCGCTTCATCGGTGCTTTGCAAGCCTGAATCCTGGAGAGAGCTAGACGTTGATCAGCTTGCAGACATGTACAGCACAGAGATCATCAGGATTCTAGACATTCTGATTCCTGTTCGTTCTATCACCTGCCGGCGACGACCATCCGATCCGTGGTTTGACGAGGAGTGCCGCATTGCCAAGAGAGTTGTCCGCAAATTAGAGCGTCAGTGCCGTAGAGCTGCGAAGGCTGGTACCCCGTCTGTCGACATCGTAACTGCCTGGAAGACCCAAAGAAAATCCTACAGAGATCTTCTCCGACAAAAGCGCGAATCCTTTTGGTGCCAAAAAATACAGTCCGAATCCCACCTTCCTGCTCAGCTTTGGCGTTCCATTGATGCATTAATGGGCAGAGGACGTCCACCTGTGAGCAGCTTCCTCAGTGCTGATGAAATCCACAGAGCATTCGACAAAAAGGTTGCTGACATTCATGACACACTCTCTGATGCGCCCCTTCCAGTGTTTTCCACTGCACCCACTGGATGCCATTTCCACGACTTCGATATCCTGTCGACCCATATCGTAAGTGCGATGCTACAGAAGCTTCCTAACAAACAAAGCTCCAGCGATCCTCTACCCACGAAGATGCTGAAAGAAAATGCTGACATCCTCTCCGATTTCATTACTTTCCTGTTCAATCTCTCACTATCCTCTGGACTATTCCCATCCAAGTGGAAGGTAGCTAGAATTACTCCTGTACTAAAGAAAGGTGTCCGTGATGCTTCGAAAGCCGACTCTTATCGTCCGATCTCAAATCTCCCTGTCCTGTCGAAACTACTTGAACGGGTAGTCGCACACCAGCTTCTCGCTCACGTCACCAGATACGACCTTCTTCCCACGTTCCAATCTGCTTACCGCCCGCACCACTCTACTGAAACCGCCCTCCTGCATGTGTGCTCTAGCTTTCTCACGTCCATAGACAACGGTCAACTCT
Source organism: Prostheceraeus crozeri (assembly GCA_907163375.1). NCBI lineage: Eukaryota > Metazoa > Platyhelminthes > Polycladida > Euryleptidae > Prostheceraeus > Prostheceraeus crozeri. Next base: position 381,217 of record CAJQUW010002593.1, on the reverse strand, counting down.
CTCTCCTCGCTCTATTGGATTTATCATCCGCCTTCGACACGGTCGACCATTCTATCCTTTTACAGCGTCTGACATCTTCGTTCGGCCTGCAAGGCTATGTTATTTCATGGTGTTCGTCTTTCTTGTCGTCACGGTCTCGCTTTGTTCGTCATCTGGATTCTCTCTCTCCTGTCTCATCTACTTCACATGGTGTACCTCAAGGTTCTGTACTCGGACCCCTCTTCTTCGTTCTCTACACCGCCGATCTTTTCCATTTAATCGATCAACACGGACTTCAAGCTCACGCCTATGCTGATGATGTGAACATCTACGGTTCCTGCCATCCTGATAATACTTCACAGCTTTCTCATCAAATGGAATGTTGTCTTACGGAAGTTCAGCAATGGTTGAAAAACAACAGACTTCAGTTGAATGCTGAGAAATCAGAATTTGTGTGGTGTGCCTCTAATCGCCGTCAGAATCAGATCCCTTCTAATCCCATCTACATCAATGCGACTCCTATCACTCCAGTGACCTCTGCAAGTAGTTTGGGAGTGATAATTGACTCTCGCCTCTCTATGAAGGGTTTCATTTCAAGGAAAGTGTCGAGTTGCTTTGCCGCCCTCAGGCAAATAAGATCAATTCGCCAATCCGTCACTCATCCCGTCCTCATGTCTCTCATAGTATCCCTAGTGCATTCCCGACTTGACTTCTGCACCTCTGTACTCGCCGGCCTTCCTGCCATCCAACAGCGCCGACTACAGTCCGTGCTAAATTCTGCGGCCAGACTTGTAAATAACACTGGACATAGGCAACACGTCTCACCACTCCTGAAGGACCTCCACTGGCTTCGCATTCGAGAAAGAATTGACTTCCGCCTTGCTGTGCTTTGCTTTAAGTGTGTGAACGGCGGAGCGCCTCCCTACCTCGCCGATTCTCTTAAACCATTATCATCTATAGAATCCCGAAGCCACTTGCGATCCGCGTCCCGATCTGCACTATTCGTCCAATCTACCCGAACTTCAATTGGGGATCGTGCATTTCCCATCGCTGCATCACGTATATGGAATTCTCTCCCATCACACGTGACGAACCAGACCTCTCTCCAGTCATTTAAACGATCCCTCAAAACTTTTCTTTTTTCACGTTCCTTCCCGCAATAACTTGTATTTTTTCTCTCTATTCTCATTAATTTTTTTCAGTGGCCTTGTAGTCTGTCTTGATAAAACGCCACTAAAATATTGTACTTTGAATAAATAAAATAAATAAAATAAATAAATGACGTTTTCGGAGGCCACATTTCCTTTCTCATGTTCCTGCATATATAATTCGACATATTTTTCCTTTTCCAAGCAGTCACTTAATTTACCGCGATAGAGAACGCGAACGAGGTTGTTCCCATTCAGAACTGCGTGATCGCCCTGGAAAAAGGAAATGAAAACAATATCAAAATAAGATTATTAGGCACTTCGGCAAATACATGTGTGCAAGACGCTAATATTTACCATAGAAGAGAAGAAATTTGCCCTTGAGATTGCTGAGGTTATAAAAGAAAAAAAGATCATAAAATGTGGTCTCCGTGGCATAATGGCTAGTGCATCGGCTTAGCAATTGCAAGTTCGAGTCCAACTGGAAACTGAATTGATAGTCGTCAGGAAAAGTAATAATTTTTGATATTGAAATAATCAAAATCGCAGTAAATTAACTGAGGGAACTCAGTCACAGTTTTGGCTATGTGTCTGAGGTAAACTTCATGTCAGAAACAATTGTTGGTTGATGTTTACTTCATCACAATCCCTCCAGATATCTCCAAATGTAATCAATGATGCAAACTGCTGTTGGCGGGAGGTAGTTCATTACATTGAATTGTAAAAACAGGTTTAAGTTCTGCTTACTGGAGTTTAATTGCAGATAAAGAAAATCAGAATAGAATCAAGTAATGCCAAAATTACCCGACGGAAAAATGTTCTATCCGGAAAAAATATAATATAATATAATATATATATATATATATATATATGTATGTTATTATTTCCTAAGTACCAATTAAAACACTGGTCTGATGAAGGTGAAAGATGGTGACAGGCATCAATTCCCAGATGACACATGAGTTCTTTAACGGTTAAATGATGTCCTCAAGATAAGCACCGCTATTCATCTATAGTGAAGGTTGTAGGAACATTGGATTTTAGAATACCATGGTTTATCATCACTTCACTTCTGCATTTAGCTAGTTTCAGCTAATAACTAGGCCTATATGCTTACCACAGTAGGCCTATGTTGTGAAACTGTTTTAGGTGATGCCATGTAGTATGTGGAAATATATGTTTATCTGGCTTATCTAAAAAGTGATAGCAGTTGTCAATTATAGGCCTACATACTGTACGTATTATAATGTAAAACACAATTCATCCAGGTACCAGTATAATTGAAATAGTCAGCTGCTGTATTCCATTACTGAGTAATGGAGAAAGTTCATAAGTATCACATACAATCAAGACAATAATACACGGTTGTTGCATGCTGTATGCAGATGGCTTTTTGACACTCAGTACATTTGAAGCGAGTCTTCCTTTCCTTTACACCTTCATCCAAGCAGATCCGACAGCGTTGACGTTGCTGGTTGCTGTCGACAGCAGGCTGCGAGATGTTGGGTTTGATACCGACCAACTCCATGGCCACTTTGATTGAGTTGGGTAGACGAGAATGAGTAGCACGTTGACGAACTAGAGGGAGGGTCATCTCGTAGCCAAGATCCATCTTGAAGGAGTAATGGTTCGTAGCTGCCATTGTTCTCATGGCTGCAATAACAGCAACATCCATCAGTGCCATGAACACACCGTAGGGCCATCTCCGGCACTTCCGTTGGCTTCGGTAAGTACGGACCAACTTGTCTAGGTTATCGACTCCCGACTTTGTCGCATTGTAGCATTCCACGATTTCGGGCTTCTCATTCTCGTTGTGCTTGTCATAGGTGTGCTTTGTCGATAGAAGGAGAACGGGTGCATTGCCTTTGTCAAAATAGGAGCATAGCACCTTTTGACCAGATACGAAATGCCGAGAGTCACCTTTCGTTCTTCCTTGAGAAGACTTCGCAGACCCAAAGCTCCCGAGTGTTACGGTGCCCAGCCTTCAACGCGCCAGCAATCAGATGCAGACCTACGAAGGCTTCAAATTCAGTCATTGATAATGGTCTCCATGTAGTGTGCTTAGCAGCGGCGATACGGCGACCCTCACGATTAGTATGGAGAAGTGTCAGGTGCAAACTGTCACCAAAATATGCCTTGAATGCTTCTGATGGTGTCTGAGGATGAAACCCGACACTGAATCCAATGTGAGAAGCACGGAAAGAGTTGCGCACTGGCTCTCTGGCTGGTGGATGCTGCTGGGCCGTCTGAAGACACCACAAGAGACCAGTGGGAGCTCTTAGGGCAGGTGCCACTAGGGAGGGAGTCTCGTCGTCGTCGTCGTCCTCTTCTCCGCTAAAATCCATCTCCTCTAAAGCCTCTATACTCAACTCTTCATCACTGACATGGCCACTAGCAGCAACTTGGTCTGAAATGAAATGATACGCCGATTGTAAAATCATTGCAACAAGTATGGGTGTAACATTTGCAAGAGCTAAATCACTTACCAGAAATCTCGGCAAGAGAGTCATATTCGTCGCTGCCTGCATCGTTGTCATTTATCACAGCACTAGCTGCAACATCATCAGCTGAAATGGAGATGATTTCATTTAGAGTTACCGGCAAGTTGAATTTGCAGGGCTACATATGTATAGCATAGCGATGTACACGTACATGTGTTCATGTATACATCTGTAACATATTGCTATAATAATATGCAGTACAGTGTACATAGTCAGATGATAAGTTCAATGGGCAGTCCATAAATTTTATATCCATAAATATCGGCTGGTTGTCTGCTGATAGGTCTAAATGTAGGCTACACGCATAGCCAATAGGCAATCACAACATGGGTGACATCGTTATCAACCTACATGTACATGTCGGCTACGGCTACTCTACGGCACAGAACTTTTCTGTAAAAGCAAAGACGCAACAACTTAATACACGTAGGCCTAAAAGGAGTTGTGTAATAAACTATTGTCAATGAATCTGAATGGATTGATCACTTTACAAAGGGCTGCAGTACGTACAGTGCTGTTCGAAAAATTAGCAACTTTTTATTAAAAAGTTGTAAAAACAATTGTTTAGATAGAAACTTTATTAAAATACAATATTATCAAAGATGTCAGCGCAAAATGTCTTACAGAAAAATACAAGGATACAATCTCACACAAGATTAGGGTCTTGCCTAATATTTTGAGGGACGACCGTGATTTTTGAGTACTTGACCAATGCGTTTTGGCATACTTGTAGCCAACTTCAACAAGGTCCGTTCAGTAATTTCATGGTTCCAGACGCGGATAATCGCAGCAAGTAACTCACTTTTTGTTCTGGGTCGATGTGCGTTGACTCTCACTTTCAATATCTTCCACAGATTTTCAACAGGGTTCAGATCGGGGCTGCTCGAAGGCCACGGCAAGGACGTTATTCCATGAGATGCTTTGAATTGCGTCGTTACTTTTGATCTGTGGGCGGGGGCCGAGTCGTCTTGGAAGATCATATCGCCGTTGAAAAATCCAGTTTGATAAGGTAAAACTCGAGTTCGAAGTATTTTCATATAGTCCTGAGAGTTAACAGTCTTTTCACACAAATGAAGGTAGCCAATCTTCCTCGCACTAAATCCTGACCAGATCATGACGCTTTGAGGATGTTTCACTGTTGGCATTTCGCAGAAGGGTTTGGAGGATTCCGACGAATATCTTCTCACGCGCGTATTTCCAGAGTGGTAGCTGATCTCCATTCTCGACTCATCCGAGAAAAAGACATTTTTTCATTGTTCCTTACTCCAGTTTTTATGAAGCTTGCACCAATTGATCCTTGCGAGACGTTGCTTCTTTGTAAGAAATGGCTTTCTGACCATACGACGAGAAATGAGTCCAACAGAAATAAGACGCTTGCGAATGGTAGATGATGAAACAGTAACTCCTGTTGATTCTTGCCACTCACGACGAAGTTCCAGTGACGAATATTGACGATTTGCAAGACATAGTCGTTTTAATACGCGATCTTGTCTTAAAGTCGATTTTCTCTTTCTACCCGAATTCTTTCTTGATGAGTTTTTACCATTTAGATATCGGCTCACGGTAGACTTGTTAATTTTCAACTTGGTTGCGATGTAACACTGTTTATAGCCTTCATCGTAGAGAGCCTCAATAACTGCTTTCTGCTGTTGAGTAAGATCGCGTTTTCTACCCATCGAAGTTGTTGAGAGACTAAAGTTGAATGCAACTGAGTGTCATGTGTTCTATTATAATGCCAATTCAAATTCAAGATCGATATCAATGGTTATAGTGACACACATGATGTATGGAATAGAATAGATATCTACTATGAATAGAAACTTCACTTATGACAAAATACTCAAAGAGATTATGGCAAATCATAGCAGTAAAAAATCGATAAGTTGCTAATAACGAAGCAATTTAAAGCATCTCATGGAATAACGTCCTTGCCGTGGCCTTCGAGCAGCCCCGATCTGAACCCTGTTGAAAATCTGTGGAAGATATTGAAAGTAAGAGTCAATGCACATCGACCCAGAACAAAAAGTGAGTTACTTGCTGCGATTATCCGCGTCTGGAACCATGAAATTACTGAACGGACCTTGTTGAAGTTGGCTACAAGTATGCCAAAACGCATTGGTCAAGTACTCAAAAATCACGGTCGTCCCTCAAAATATTAGGCAAGACCCTAATCTTGTGTGAGATTGTATCCTTGTATTTTTCTGTAAGACATTTTGCGCTGACATCTTTGATAATATTGTATTTTAATAAAGTTTCTATCTAAACAATTGTTTTTACAACTTTTTAATAAAAAGTTGCTAATTTTTTCGAACAGCACTGTACATAGTACAAGCTTGGTCCTTCTTCTGAAATCTCCATTAGTCTAGTCATATGTATATCTGTGCCTAAACATAGTTCAAGATTCAAGCTGGTCATTTCAAAATAGTAACGGATGGCTCTACCGGTACTTCCACTTACAATCCTACATATAAGTACGTAAACAGTAGCTAATTCTAATCTCCCCATAAGTATTCACGTGTACTAGTATAAATTGCATTTCACCCTCCCACCATGAACAGACACTAAACAGCTCCTCGAACCCTCCCTCCCCCTCAAATCTGTTCGCATAGATTGGCCTTCAACGATCCCTCACACTCAGCTTACTTGATATTCCAACAGGAAAATTGTCTTCTTCTTCATCAGCATCGTATTGTAGATTGATATTAGCAAATGCAATAGACCGGGCATTGCGGGGCGGTAGTTGACGTCTTTCATTAGAAGATGCCATTGACATACCAATACATGAGTAGACAATCGCAGAATATTCCTTCGTGCATATAAGGGAAGAAAAATGAATTCATTCAATCAGACGATTTCGTGACTCCTATTGGTCCCTTGATTCCTTCTTATCAAATAGAAAAACAGATGGGCAATAAGCGCGCGCGTGTACTTGTGTGTGTGTGATTCTCTAGATGTTACCTGTGTTACCAAGCAGGTAATCCATGAGAAGCACACACGTTAGGTAGGCGATGCTGCGAACGATGCACAAACATTTGACCTTGATGAGTAGCTTTACAAGTACTGCAAGTACTTTGTAAGTACATTATGCTTTACAACAGTCGAGTCTAAGGTTTACAAAGTGAGAATGTAAGTAAGAAAAGTCATGAACTTCACTAATAGCGCATACTGACAGAAAATAAGACCGTTATCAGACGAGAAGATAGCCCGTTATGCCATAGACACGACTGGGTCTGGCCAGACCCGGGTTCATCATCTACCTAGTCATAGGCTCGATGTAGTAAAACAAACTATCGTGGACTCTAACAAAAGCTCTCAGATTGAGTACTCGAATAATGTAGAAAAGTCATGAAATTTCAGCCTCCTGTCGATTTTAGTTTCGGAGATATCTTGTATGAAAGATAGCCCGGGTCTGGCCAGACCCGGGTTCATCATTTAACCGTTAATTTCCATTTACCATTTTTAAATGACAAACTGTAACTTGATTAATTTACTTTAAATCCACACCTCTCATCTCAGATGGCCAACAGTCTATCTAAATGAATTCTGAAACACATTAACATTGATTCATGGTTTCTGTAGATTAATTCGCAATTTTTCTTGAATCTGTCATTTTTGCAGTAAAAATCGAAATAAAAATTTTCAGAGGTCGATTGATAGGTAAACAAATACCGGACGGTTATGTTTCGAAAACAGAAGTGGTGAAATTCGCTCCATTAAGACGATTAGAGGGATGAGGGTCAAGAATCAAGGAACCGACATCGACTTTGACTGTTACAGCTTACTACATCTATCTTGATTTCTTGAAAACCAGGGAGAACAAAATCAAATTTTACCATTTGTTTTACATTTAACACCCTCTAGAAATAGAGATATTTTACCAAATATTTTACAAGGTGCACGAAAATTATTTTACGATTCTCTGCCGACTGAGATGGATTTCAAAAAAATCCGTCGCCACAAACACTACTTAATGAACTTTATGTGCAAAAGTAGTCCCCAAAGAGCTTTATGTAGCATTCAACGAAATTAATGCTACAACTTGTATTTGGATATCCTGCTTTATAATGAGCCCAACCATCAGAAATACATGCCACTACAAATTTTCATTTTTTCTATAACATATCTCAGGTGAAATGTCATGATCAATTTTTATATATCAAGGGCTGCGTTGTGTAAAGAGCAAGTTTTGTTTTGTTACGATTATTGACCACATAATAAATCTGAAGTTCTGTTCAGTGGTTTTTATTTGCTTTGTGTTACTCAACGGGTTTCATCATCAGTCAGATATCCGTTAATTTTGATCGGAGGAATAATTCTTCGACAGAAAAAACAAGTTTATTATATCGACGCTTCACGATTATCTTCAACTGGATAAAAGTTCAGACTGTGGATCTTTGTTTTCCTGATGAATTTTCTACTGCGATCTGCTCTCTGACGTAGGGATCCTTGTATTTCTCCAAGCTTATTTTTGGTCGATTGAACCCTGGACTCGAATAGATGAATATCTCCTTGGCGTCTATAGAGAGGTCTTCAACAAAAGTAATATCGAGAATGAAGGAATTCCACGTAAAACCATATTGTATTCTCATGACATGTAGCTTTCATACTTCGCTAGATACTTATATAGCATACGCGTATAGCATAGAAAATTCAAAGTCTTTTCACGATGCAGTTTGGATATTCAAAAGTTATGCTAGATTGAGATGCAACACTTTGCTAAACCAAAAGTCTAGGATTTGCTGCGAGCATAAAGGTGAAAGTCAACTTACGTCAGTATGCTAAATTAAAGTTCTTCCAAATTGCGAAAAAGCATAGAGACGCATGGTCGATATCTCCACTAATATTTGGTTTTGGGACAAAATATTTCAACACGTGAAAGAGGATGGTATTAACATGCCTTTGATGCAAAATAGCGATAATCGAAAATTTTGACTTACGTCAGTATGTTATCCTACCGACGAATTTATGTGATGAGCGTGCGAAGACATAGGTATACATTAGCTTCAGTATCACGACCTAGCTTACCTTTTGTAATTTCTTCATCTCCTCTTTCGATAAACATGAGAACATTGAATGGTTTTCAAAAATGCTTCCTCCGTAGGTATTTGTGTTGCTAAACCATAATAAGAAATGATCGTAGGTCCTCTCGCATTCTTCCTCAAACCGATCAACAAGTTTCTTTACTCGTTTCTCATCCATCTGTAAAATAATAATTGCAAGATTAATGTGGATTTATGTATATACTGCAATATGTTTATTCAGTTGATTCAATTTCAATATATTGTTCGAAAGTTCCATCTGTCTGGATATGTACATGATGTCATAAAAGAGAACAAGTTTGTTACGGGCAAAATGCTTTTCCAATAATGCTCTAATAGTCATGTGTAAACATATGTTTCGGGCATTGTACATAAAAATGATATCCATTGACCATCAAAATAAACTTGCTCTATAAAAAAACATTTACAGACTATGTCTGACGCCTTGATCTCTACCATATCATCATTACAGAATTGAACAAAAGAGTAAAATTTCGAAAATGTTTTGTTTAACAACATGCCAACAGGATCATCTCCATAGATATTCACATTTATAGAAGTCAGTTTGTGAATAAGAAGTCGCACTCCATCTTCATCATTAGAAATACAACTGATTGAACCATAGAAATCCTTCACTTTACAGAAGGAATCTTGTTTTCTAACACCTGCTGTGTAAAAAATATTATGGTTTATTCGTACCTTATTTAAGCTCATAAGTTCTACTTTTCTGTCATCTAATTCATCAATATTCAATGTTGAGCACATTTTCTTACAAATTTGTGAGCTCCTATTTGACAGAAGGAAAGAAGAACAACTCTTGTACAAAATAACTTTGTCCATTATCTGAGAGAAATGAGAGGAGGTTCCCTTCGTTAGTCTTTTCATGAATTTAAACTGTGCTTCAAACGGAGCCATAGAAGAAAAAGCTAACGATCCAAACTTTGAAATCCTGTCATGAACATGCAATAGTAAATGTACATTTATCGTCATCTCACTTTTTGAATACAAATGTTCAAGATTACGCACAAAATACCGAAATAAACTTTTCGCATTTCAGTCGAATTCAGTCGTGCATCTCTAGATAGTGATAGACGAACGCCTAGCACGAAACACGATACATGTCTTAAGTGCTCACAAGGAAATCCGAAAGCAATGATAGGCAAAAAGACATAAAACAGGAAATTTTGGAACTCTCTTCCTGTCCAAAATTTGATATCGGAAAATGCTCTAAATTTATCAATTCCCAAAGGTGGAGTCATCGAAATCATTTGGCTTTCAATCGCGTTTAATCGGCGGCCAATGTAGTACACTCTTTGACGATTATCAAAGCTTCTCATGGAGCATAAAAGCATTTTCGTTACATTTTCGTAGAACAAGTGCAGAGGATCCAGTGTAATACCTGATGGAATCTTCATGACCTCGTTGAGAAATGACTTGCCTTTTATGCCAAAGACAATTTCTTTGGTTTCTTCGGCATATTCCGTGTATAATCTGAATTGATCGTCAGTTAAACATTCATTGTCATTCATATAAGGATATATCCATGTCCTGTTAAATGATTTTCCTGGGTGCGTGCAAAATAAGCAGCCAAACTCACCATTAAACTGCTTGATTTTCAATATACTAGCCATAGCAGGAAGATCAAACACAGCACAATGCAGCAAAACACGACATTTAACTATTATGTCCCCGACACAGAGCTCGATCACTTCATTCACAGGAATAGCATCAATAAGATACTTCAGAAAAATATCCCAAACTGGCTTTGACCGACTTTGCCAAAATGACAAGAACACAATGTTTTCATTCCTATAACGCAATTTTGGGGGGAGGTCCAGAATAACCGCTAATAATGGCCAATATGATAATTGAATAGTGTTGTAAATGCTTCCACCATCAGAACTAACTAAGAGATGGATATTTATGACACCAGAATCTCCCATCAAATCGTGATAACCAAATAACACATCTCCATTATCATCAGCGCTTGGATGTAGATCTTCTCTATATTTTTGTATATGATGCAAATTATTTGCCATTATCAATTTTAATTGATAGAAAAAATCGAAGTTTGCGAAAAGAGATAGCTTAGCACGACAATCATTGCAGCGTGGCGAGGTGACGGTTTTACGTGATATTCTGACTTCGCTACAGTTCGAACAATACGACTTGACGGTCGCTGTCTTCGGATAGTTTATCACTCCTCTTCGAAATGAGCGTTTCAACGAAGACAATGTAGTGGGAATGTCGGGGATATCCAAATTAGTTAATAAAATTGACAGGAGACAATTTAAGGAATCTTCCGTCATACTTTTCGCAACATACGCGAAGAGAAGAGAAGCGATGACTAAAAGAGGTTTTTGGTTCCTAGACGCAGGAGAAAAAATATAAGAAGTGTTCATAGGTTCTAAGCAAGAATCATCGCAACTACTGAGTTCATCAGATATTTCTTCTATGTCCATTTCCTTAGTAGAGACATCATGCACACTGTCTTCGCTATCGGTTTCATATTCATTTTCGTCAACCGATGTACCGGTAGATCTTCGACCTGGACACTCAAAGTCTGATTCGTCAAATTCACATTCACTGAAATCTTCCGTTTCATCTTTATGAGTAAAGTGACCTTTATTTGATCGTGTGTAAGTATTCATGTCATAATAATCTGAAAAACAAAATTCAAAGCAACAGTTTCCAAAATAGAAGTTACAAAATTCAAACATTATAAAATCCACCTGATGGGTGAATTCGGGCTTTCATACTTCAGGGGGTCTACAAAAAATCTATCCGGCACTTTCGAGAAGCCGGCGCGCTGGCGCTAAATACAAGCAATAGCCGAATTTTGAAATCACGTCAAACATGTCTAGGGCAGGTATTACCTAATAATATCGACTTGATTTTCCTATCGTCTCAATAAGTCATCGAGTCACGATCGTATTAATAATACTGACCCAAGTAATCTAGAAACTGAACAGCTGAAAATATTTAGACGAAGCTTTTGTAAAAAACTTTAAATGCGATCCCTTGTCACGCAATGAGTTCATGTTGGTGTTCACAATACAAATAACTAGTCAGATCAATAACCAAATCGTTTCAAATGTATATATAATATAGCTAATTTACCGAAAAAAAATCACCCACGAAGTTCACAAAAAAGATCACGGTCCTGTCAACAACTGTTGCCATTAGCCATTTTAATTTCACATACGAAATTGTATCAAACATTATTCTATCCTAATCGCTGAAAGGGTTTACCTAAAAAGGCTAATAAACGTCTGAGTTCTGTGCGCATTATTGAAGCCTCGGGTGAGATGTTGGTGACATGTTGGTCCACAGTGTTCTGTCACCTTCCGTTTTAGTTTTATTTGGTACTGAGGCAGCGACTGGGTCGCGAAACGTATGCCACTGTACAAAGTTTTGGCTATTTATCTTATTACGATATATCGTGGTTTACTCAAGAAGGGAGTGATATTTTCTGTTTCGAATCATGCCTAACTACCTCCCGTACACCACAATCAACTATGTTGGTCCTATTTAAAACTGCTTTGGTCCTAGTAGAACTATTTAGCATGGCAATATGAAATCAGCAAAGATACAGTCCCAATTGTCTCTGCACCAGGCAGTCAAAAAGTTGATAATGCCTACTTCAATACTTACATACTGCTTCTGACATAGTAATAGAAAGGATACTGCAAAATCAATATTTTTGGGGTTTGGTGAAATAAATTTGTAGAGCTTCTCAATAACTGCTACCGGGTACTGTTATATTGTAACCGGGCCGAAATATGAAGCACGACAATTGGAAAAAATGGAAAATGTAACAAGCCGTAAGTTCCACGGGTGAAGAGGTGAAACTAATTACATCACAAATCGGCATGCGAGCTCAATCACAAGATGAAGAGGCGGAAGTGGGAGTGGAATTATATCAGACTCAGGTGTCAAAAATGTCAAACGAACTTTTCCATCAAGATTGATTTATGACTTTCGACGCAGTGGACGCATCCGGTGCGGATGCTTAGGAAGAGGATGGTAGTATATAACTCAACGACTTAACAGTTGTCGTCACCGAACTGAGTATTCTTTTGCACTTCACTTTGTACGCTGCTCATCCTTTTAGCTCTTCCCCACATAGGCATAATATATGGTGTCTATCGATATCATTATTTTATCTTGAGTAAGCCTTAGTGGGTGACACTAACTCTGGGAAAGGTAAACGTGAACTTGTGATTGCTGGAAGCGCAATATAGTTGAGGGAAGGCGATTGAGACGGTAGCAAAAGAATTAATATTTCCAGAGTGCTAACATATAAATAAATAGAGTTACAATATTAATGACTTATCAATGAACGCAAAATTTTTATTTAGTTAAATTCACAAAAAGCGTGCATAATATCAACAGGATTGCGAAGCACATGTGACTGAAACCAAAAATGAAAGTCATTTCAATGTCATTGGATCTACTTACATGATATGTATTCGATGATATGATTTCATGTATCATTTCTATATAAAAAATGAGCAACTTCAAGATTTATCACTGCAATTTGGTTACAGTTTTGACATGAATTCTCATGAAAACGAAGCTAAATAATAATTTCATCATTGTCCTTTAATCGTGAGATGATGACGTCATACCGCATAGATCCCAAAATATAACTATGTTTCTTCTGTCTATCCAACAAATGAAGCACAAGGACACTATGAGAAAACATAATTCTTTAGGCTATTGTTATAAGGCACCCAAATCAGTTGAAATTTACACTACTTGGCTTTTATTTTATTGCTTTATAATATTGCCATTTTATAATATTGCCATTTTATAAGTAGTAGGTTTAGTTGATATATTAATTTGTGAAATCAGTTTCAACTGAAAACCCACTCAGGGTGTTCTGCGATGTCATCTTGGGACGTGTCTTGGAAGGTGACATGGAAATACCATCAATTCTTGTATCTCCCATGAAAGTCGGTTGTGGAATTTCACAAGATTTGCACATGAATCGCAAGAGGTGTGCAAGACATGTTGACTAGTGGTGCCACTACTCGGTTTCACGAAATTCAGCCTCCTTTGGCCAGAAAACGCAATTCAAATTTCAAATTGGTTGCGCTGTGAAGTTGGCGCAACCAATTTTTCCGACTTTCATAAGTATAGCGCATCAAGTAACAAAACCCATAATAAACGATGCAATATCCATGCCTAATTATGTGCCACGCAAAAAATTAATAAAAACAATCGATCTTCATGGTTAAAATCAAGTTTCAAAATTTTATTATACCTAGGTGTGAAGTTGGCGCAACCAAACTTCAAATCAAAATTACTCAGCACTCGAGCAGTTATGCTTAACATAAATATTACCAGCGGATGTGCCAGGTCAACATTCATCAGAATCAATCAAACAAAAGCAGTATTTTACCCGTTCAAAAAGGAAACATTAAACATCAAAATCACATGTCAAAGCTCCTAATTAAATAATGCACATTCAGCACAACCATTTTTCATTTTGAGTGTGCCACTCCTGAAATGCATGTTTCTTGTACAATTTGGGGTCGCTGATTATGTTTCACGCATCAGGTTTACTAAATTCGGCCTCCTTCACTCGGAAAACTCAATTCAAAGTTCAACTACATCACACAATAATTCCAACGGAACCACTTTTCAAGTTGAATTCTGCTCAAACGCCGTTTCACATCAAATAAATGGCACCATCGGGTGCGTCAGGTAAATATTCATCAGAATCGACGAAATACTCGTACCTATTCACTCGCTAAATCAGAAAATATCATCCTTCAAAAACACATGATTTCCTACCATCTATAGGCCTAGACATGAACTGAAGCTCAGATCAATTCGAGTCGGCGCAACCATTTTTCATTTCGAGTGTGCCACTCCTGAAATGCATGTTTCTTGTAAAATTTGGGGTCGCTGATTAAGTGCCACGCATCGGTTTTACTAAATTCGGCCTCCTCCACTCGGAAAACTGTTGCGTTCTGGCCCAATAGAGATAAGAGAAAACCAATCCGTTTTTTCGATAGCGTGGTATACTTGAGAAGCGAAAGTGTCTGTTTCATACACGGTATATTTAAACAACTGAATTAACATAAATTGACATTGTTCACAAATCTCAACATCCCCCAACAACTTTAATAACTCGACATCCACGCAATTTGAAACACGGAACGGTAATCATAGGAAGAGAAATTACTAACTGCATAACAAAAGTTCAAAATCACCATAACTACTAAATTTCAATCGTAAGTAGAGTGCAAGTTCAGTTCTTATAACCACAAAGATTGAATAAGTCTAAAAGATAAGTCTTGGATAAATCACAGCAGAGAAAACCGTCAGGGAATCACACTCTGTAACAATTAGGATCTACAAATCGTCTACGCAGGTTGTATTGTTTTCTAGGGTTTGTATGTGTAGTACTATGATTAGAAGTAGAAGGTTGAGAGGACAGATATAATCCGGCGTTGTCGGTATGTTGTGGATGGTGTTCGGTTGTTGAGTGATTCGTATGTGAAGAGAAGTGAGGTTCGGGAGGAGAGCTGTTAATGGGCAGCAAGTCGGTTCCTACTAAATCATAGGCACGTAGAGCTTCTTCAGAGGGCATCGCCTTTGCAGGTTTGATGTTCCTTTGATTATAACGTCGCAAATTACCATTAATCAATATTGCATATGTGTATCTCCCCACTTTTCGGACAATCCTGCCATGCACGGTGAATGGCTTTCGGTCACCTTTTCGAACCAAAACGTCATCGCCCGGTTTGTAGTCCTTATCACTGACTGACCATTTATTCGCATACTCTTTATAAACATTTCTAGGTGGAGAAGTAGGCTTGTTGCATTCTTGGGATGTTGATAGTAAAGCGAGTTTGGTCGACATTGGGCGGTTGAAAAGTCGCTGGAAGGGCTATTCGCCGGTAACTTCGTTTGGTGTAGACCTGATGTCTGAAAGTACGGTTTGCAATGCTCGTGTCAAGGATTTCTTTCCGGCTGAAGTCGATTCTGACCTTATCCGTTTTAACCGGTTTTTGATTGTCGAATGTAAGCGTTCAACGATGCCATTTGCCCGTGGGTAGTACACAGAAGACAGGGAATGAGCAATGCCGTAATTTTTCAAAAATTCTTCGAACTCTTGAGAAACGAATGGGGTACCGTTATCCGTCGTGATCGATTTAGGGATGCCGTACCTGGCGAAGTGAGTGATCAGAACGTCAATTATTTCCCTTGAATTTCCGTGTGTAACGAAGGTTGCCTCTGGAAAACGACTGAAGGAATCTATCGACGTAAGTAAAACATGTCCGTCCAGAACATTGGAAGGTCCTGTGAGATCTATAGAAATTCTTTTCCAAGGTTCAGTCTCTACTTCGGCCACGGGTGTAAGTGGAGCGTTGTCTCCTCGCGTCTGGTACATAGTACATGGCGTACAAGTTCTGACATATTCTTTGATGTCATTCGTAATACCAGGCCAAAAGCAATAAGCACGTAGAAAGGATTTCATTTTATTGATTCCCATGTGGCCTTCGTGCGTAGAATCAAGCAGTTTTCTTCGTAAGGGGAAAGGGATGACAACTCTGTTCGCTTTCATGATAAGAGTTCCATTGTTTTGTTCTTTTAGTGATAATTCATCACGACAGTGGTAAAAGGCTTTCAATTCTCTGCAAGAGGGATCAGACCAATCCTTTTGTACAGCTGTGATAACGCGTTGTAATAAAGGATCCTGTGCGGTCGAATCGGCGACATCTTTCAATGTAAAGGGATAAGAACGTAACATACCGCAAACGGTGTACTCAGCTAATTCTTCAGGAGTAGGATCATTTCCGGTAAGTGAATTTCTCGAGAGGCAGTCGGAGAGAACGTTATCCTTGCCTTTAATGTGTACAATTTTGAATTGCAAGTGTTGGGTTGCAATCAACCAGCGTTGAAGGCGATTCGAGAGGCAATCTATCGGCTTCTTGAAAATGCTGACGAGCGGTTTGTGGTCGGTTTGTAATTCGAAGTTGATGCCTATAAGGTATTTCTCTAACCGTTTGATGGTGAAAACAATTCCGAGGAATTCGCGTTCGATCTGTGCGTACCGACGTTCCGTATCAGTGAGGGTTCTTGAGACGAAGAGAACGGGCTTCTTGTCCTGGAGTAAAACTCCGCCGATGCCGGTACCTGAAGCATCGCTTTGGACAACAACTTTCTTGTTAGGATCGAAATATGCCAGTCTTACTGCTTCTAGAAGAGATTCGCGAACTGTGTTGAATGAAGATAACCGTGAGGCTGTCCATTCCATCGAATTTTCTCGTACCATGGACCAAAGGGGCTGAACGATAGAACTGAAATGTGGGGTTGAAGTCTGGCCAATGTAAGCAGCTAGTCTTAGGAAGGAGTGAAGGCGTTGTACGGAGTCAGGTATAGGCATATCACTGAAAGCACGTAGTTTTGCTGGTGATGGCTGTACACCATCGGAAGACCATAAATGTCCTAAGAATCGGATCCTGCTTGATCAAGTCGGTCGAGCACTTGTTTCAAACTTTTTCTGTGTTCCTCGATCGTAGAGGTGGCTATGACAACATCGCCAATGTAAATCAGTACGTTATCAATTCCGATGAGTAGGTTTGTCATTACTTTTGTGTAAATTTCGGGGGCAGACGATATGCCAAAACATAGCCGTTTGTAACAGAAATTACCGAACGGAGTTGAAAAACATAGAACTTTCTGAGTCCTAGAGGAAATAGGGATTTGCCAAAATCCGTTTCGCATGTCGAGATGACTGAAAACTTTCGGATTGCGCAACTTAGAACGTAATTCATCGAGAGTAAGGATCTGCATTGGTTCTTTGACAACGGCTTCGTTTAATCGTCGTAAATCTGCACATATGCGTAATGCACCTGAAGATTTGTAAGACACTACCATCGGTGAGCAGAATTCTACGGGTCCGTCTATTTTCCGGATAACTCCTTGGTCAACCACGCGCTCGAGTTCTGTCTTAACTGCATCATGAATTGCTGGTGGAACACGACGCGCTGCTGGTGCATAACCCCTGGCGTTTTCGCGTAGTGTGACATCGTACTCATAACCAGTAGTCAATAGTCCGTTTCATGTGAATAAATGCTGGTAGCTGCTAAGTAAGCTGTCGAAATCTGTTGCTGAAAATTCGTCTGTAACCTGTTCTGTAGTTGTAGAGTTGTGTGATGCAGTGATATTAGCTAACTCGGCTACAAGTCCTAACTCTTTAGATAACGGATAGGAAAGCAAGGGTGGACAATCACGTACATCAACGACGTAGAAAACATCAGAAACGCATTTATCGGCATAACGAACAACACAATTACATGCGCCTTTGACAGGAATGACGAAATGAACCCAAGCTTTGATGCGTACTTTTGTTTTTTCAAGTTTCAAATTAGAAATGCAATCAACCGGCAAAATATTAACCTCGGCACCAGTATCGCAAACGGCAGATACTGAAATATCATTTATCAGTACGGTTTTGCGTACTTCGGAGAAAGGATTATTACTGCTATAAACAGAGTAACACTGGTCATCGCTATTTGGGTCAATAGTCGCAACACTACGTATTTGCTTGGTAAAAGCACTTTTAGATTGAGAAGTAACATTGCCTTTTGAACGGCACACTTTCGAAAAATGACCACTTTTGTGGCAAGAACGACACTCAGCATCTTTAGCAGGACACACTACGTCCGAAGCAATGTGAAAAGATGATCCGCAACGAAAGCACACTCTATTTGAAGAATTTCCTCGATCAGCATTTCTGGAATTGTTATGAGAATTTCCTTGATCAGCACTTCTGGAGTTGTAATGAGAATTTCCTTGATCAGTTTTTCTGGAGTTGTAGTGGCTCCTTGGTAAACGGTCTGTAGGCCTAGTAGGTCGACCTTGAGGGTTGGGTAACTTCTGAGAAACAGCATTGACACTAGAAAATCCCACGGATTGACGTTCATGTCTGGCGCGTTCATACGCCTCAGCTTTTCGTATAGCAAGTTCAAATGTAAGGGAGGCAGCATCTTCGGTAAGCAGACGCTCGCCTAATTTGTCATCTTTAACACCGATGACGAAAATGTCACGAAGTACAGATTGTTTCATAAAAAATGGATCACCCTTAAACATCGCCTTAACTTCAACTTTGTATAACTCCGCCAAACTTGAACGAATTTCTCTGAAATTTGGAAGATATGTCAGTTGTGCTTACTAATATCATTGTTGGAAATTTCAAGCATGAATATTGAGTTGTTTTCCTGTTATAGATAAAAAAAGTGGTAGATAATTTGATCTTCATTTAGCAATGTAACACAAAATCATACCTCACTCTTATAAAATTACATTTGTTTCCTTTGTTATGTAATATGTTGTTCTACAAGCCAAAAGCTATCAAGCAAAACAAAAATAAAGAAAATCGGTCAATCAGAGCCAGTATAGTACCATTATTCATCAACAATAATGTAACTGCTACATGTGATTAACTGGACCTCATGTTCCATAGCTTCCTGACTTCGTTGCGGTGGTGTTGGCAGCACTCCTGATTGCTTTCAGCTAGAAATCTATCTCTTACCGGTTGAAAACAATACAAAGCACAAATGAACAATGACGAGATCGCATTCACAAAAGGCAAAGTGTCAGCCTTGCTAGAACTATGGGTTTTCTTTGCGAGCTACAAGCAAGCTGTAAGCGACTAAATGTCCCTTACACAAATGTGCATCGATGGCATAATGATGATTTTCGACTCTGTCGTAAAGAGGGCTCTGGCCGTCCACGCAAAACGTGTCACAGGAGTAGTAGAGTCAACTTATGCAAGTCTCAATTAGGGCTTAGGACATTATCTTGGCCAGCTCGTTCTCCTGATCTGAATCCCATAGAAAATGTATGGAGTATTCTAAAACGTAACGTTCGTCGTTCACTGCTACCTACAGATGGCGTATCACAACTTACGTCACTGTTAAAAAGAGAGTGGAGAAAGTTAGATCAGTCAAAAATCAACGATATCATCGAAGGAATGCCTAGACGAATTGGTAATGTCATTGACAATAAGGGTAGGGCCACAAAATATTAGCTTCTTAAGAACCGTTACTGTATCATAGCTTATTAGATTATATAAGGACATTTAAATATATTAGGGACATGAAATAACATGAAAAATGCTTTCTGTATCATACTTATGTTTTATTTAGTCAAATTTTAGGATGATCCACTTTTTATGAAACGGACTGTAGTTCATTTGTAGTACTGCCGAAGTTACACTCTTTGGATAGACGTCGTAACCGGCACGAAAATTCCGTAATTGATTCTTTCTGAGACTGTCTGGCTTGAAAGAAGTCTTTTCGCCGAAGTAGTATACTTGTCTTCCCGCAGAAATATTCCCGGAGACGTGCTGTACAGTCAGAATATGAGTCTTTCGGTGAAGGAAGTCCATCGTAAATATCGCATCCGTCACGACCCAAGCAGTTGAGTAGAAGAGGCAGTTCCATATCTGTATCGGCATGGATTATTAAGAAATAGTTCTCGAGTTGACGCACGAAGAACAGAAAGTCGGGTTCTCGCGGACATGCAGGCAGTTGAGGAGCAGTAATCGGATTCATCGTGTAGTAGGTAGAACGTGACAGCGTATGAATGACGAACAGCGCTGAGTCAGGATGAATAAATGGGAAAGCGCGTCAGTGGATTGCTAACCAACGCCGCTAGCCACCATTAATGTTGCGTTCTGGCCTAATAGAGATAAGAGAAAACCAATCCATTTTTTCGATAGCGTGGTATACTTGAGAAGCGAAAGTGTCTGTTTCATACACGGTATATTTAAACAACTGAATTAACATAAATTGACATTGTTCACAAATCTCAACAAAAACTCAATTCAAAATTGAAGTACTCTTCTGAACGAACGAGAAAGTCCCTCTCCTTTTCTTTCGATCCGTATTTAAAGATAACTTTTCTGGCCTGGTCGTGATCACGTTTTCTGTCCCACATTCCTTTGTGTTTTTGATTATCTCCAAGATGATCACACATGCATAAAGACAAATTTTCTGAGTGGAAGTGACGCGAGGGCTTATCAGTCGAATTAAGTAATAGATAATGCACAGATTTGAGGTCATTATTTACCGAGAGCCGAAGGCTTGAGGTTATTATGACAAATAATGACCGAGGAAAGCTATGCATTATCTGTTATAATGCATGCCTTTTTTCATGGAAGTCTTCATCAGGTTAACCCTTTCCTGCACGCATTATGATTAACAGTATCAAAAAATAAATTTTTCGTAGGATCTTGTCTTTTGATACCCTTAAATCAAAGAGTATCATTTAATCTTACGTACGATGATTCAGTAACTATATTCACGATGTCATTGTATAAGGACATTGAGGATGTATGTTTGTATCAATTGGAGTTTTAATATTTTATATATTTTATATTTTTTGTGATTGAACAAGTATATTATTATCTTAAGTAATCCTCATTAAAAGTTAGTGATCTGCATAATGAGAAAACGATAAAAAGGCAATTTATAAAAATCAGAAATTTCTCACAATCTTACAAATTTCTCTAAACATTACCAAAAATGATATTGAACACCATCAAAAAGTGTAACTTATGTTTTGGTATGGAAGTCCACAAAGCAGTTTCTGTTCGTAACAAAGCATAAGAAGACATTGCATTTTGTGCATTTCACCCTTGTTTTTCCGTTGCAATTAGAAACTCGACAGCGATTTTGGTTTTTGGCGAAATCTGGCCAGTGACCAACCGAATCGAGACGGATAGTTGATGCTGGTATCGGTATTGCTGCTCTAGATCTTTTTCTGGGAATTAGTTGGTGATCGGAAATACGGGTCGACCAACGCGTGATGCTCCAAATATGTCCTTTCCATGCTGCAAAGAAAAATACGCGAGCTCATTCAAATAGCATATGAGTAGGGATTTTTAATTAGGTATTCTAGATAAATGTAAGGCAGGCACAAGGCAGGCATATCCAATATAGTATATCGCAATCGCAAGGTAATCATAGTTCTCGCAAACCGAAAGATCCGTAGTTCGATATATTACATTTCATAAGCTTTCATATCTAATGGTAATAAAACGTCTTTCGATTTTAAAAATCAATATACATTATATATATTTCTTGATCTCTGTCATACCTTCAGAAGGCAATCTGCAATTTCGGAATGAAAATTCAGTAAGGCCATCGATGGATCAAGTTTCAGCAATCTACAATCCCGTCTGTATAGCAGCCATCCATTTACGACGGAAATGTTGATTAGATAGTGAAAGATGTAAGTAGTCCACTTTCGAGACTTCATCTGAAAAATTATATACATGTATAAGAATTAATTAACTTAGTAAATGTGAATTATCGTAGAGTTTTAGAGATCATGGATTTCTAATAGCTCGAAAATACGTCAATCATTATAATTATGAGAATAATGCTGTATATGTATGTTCATATATGTTACTGATGCACGACTTTAATTCAAATGTAAGCCATATTTATTACTTTACATTTTCAAAACATAACGCTGTACGATAGCCTACATGAGCAGAATGCGAAATGAAACGATAAGAGTTCTAAAGAAATATTAAATGATGGTGGTTTAGGTTCAATGGTTTCGTCGATAAGAATCGCGATTTATTATACATATTACTCTGAAAAGGATGGTCATAATATACCGACATTTCATACGAGTATAACATGCAATATTATATTTACTCAAAAATGCTACAAACGAATATCTTTTGCTAAAATGAAATAAGAATAGTGTAACTCGCCTTGATTCTATAGAGAGAAACCAGCATATCGGAAAGATCCACTCCTCCCATGTATGTATTGTATTGACGAACCATGTCAGGAACATCTGCATCAACGTGTTCCTTTCGTTTTGTTGACCATCGCCGAACGATACCGCTAGACTCAGAGGAATTGGGGTTGGAAGCGATTATCACTAGACCATTGTCAAACCATCTTATCACACAAATACCGGAATTGGCATCACAGATGCTGTCCATCGAGCCTCTGCCTTCAGACTCAAGATCCTTTTTGGATTTCAAATGCGTATCATCGCCGTGAAGTCTATTTCCCCTAATGGTTCCGGTAATGAAGATTCCTGATTGCTGTAAAAGTGACATCACCTGAAGATCAGTAAACCAATTATCCATGAATACTTTATAATTCACATTTCTTGGAATATTTGCAGTCATGCGCAAAATTACATCTTTCACTTTTCCATTAGTGGTTGAAGTTTTACCTTCATAAATCTCTAGATCGTACACAGGACCAGAGGTTGCAGCTCTAGTGAAAGCCTTAATACCCCATTTATGAGGTTTTTTCGGGAGATACTGCTTCAGAGATGTTTTCACTTTGTTTGGGATCATTGTTTCATCTAATGCTTGCTGTTCTTCTTGCTCCAGATTACGAAATTTCGAAACGGCTGAATCCAGTATTGGTCATATTTTGTACAATCGATCGAAGTCGTCCGTTCCTCTTCTTGGCATTCTGTCGTTGTCATTGAAATGAATAAGTGACTTTATTTGTTCAAATCTTTTAAGAGGCATTATATCCGCAATGCATTGTATTCTCGTTGCCGCTGCCCAATACATGCGATACTGAGGCATCTTAAGGACCGCCATTTTTAGAAAGATCCCAATATACTGTTGTACTTCAACCACGTTGACATTAATTGCCCCATTTTCTGTGCCTCTTTGTTGGAAACTGTATATGTTGGTTTGCCTAACAATCAAATCAATCAAATCGTCGTCAAAAAACCTTTGAAAATATTCCAACGGAGAGGAAATGCCATCTGGAAATGTAAATGATTGATGAAAAGGATGTGTTGTTGTAGGGGGTGGTCTCTTTCTCCAGCGGAATTCTTGATTATTCATACCCCATTCATTGGTCTGTTCTTTATTCTCAGCATCGTCTTCGCTTTCAGAACTGTCATTCTCGACAAGAGGTATTTCATTTTCTTCATTCTCATCTAAGTTTTCGTCCTCAGATAAATCTGCACTAGGGACAATGATCCTCTGCCTTTGAAAGAGGTGAACAAAGGAAGATACTCCTGCTGTATTAGGTCGAAGCTTCCGACGAGTAGCGTTCTCCATCCTGAAAAGCAAATGCTTAATACATAATTATACATTCGACCAACAGACATCATCATGATTAACAAGCATTGAAATGTAAAAGAAAGGTTATGAATAAATGCATGATTATGTAATAGAGGAAGTAAAGACATACTCGTACAACAGAATTTTTTGGGAAGTTTCAATCCTCCTATCATGGCAATTATCTATCTTGTTGACTCACGATGTTCAAAAACAGCACAAAAACAAGTGGTAAGGCGACAGGCAATATTTCATCTTGTGGTTGATATAGTAGATCAGTACAGGACCTATCATGCCGTGCAAGGCTTAACACGCTTACTATAAATAACATATATAAATATGTCACAATGAAAGCCTAAATGTGTTCTATTTACTTTACGATTAAGATTTGGTTTCAGAAAATTTACTCTCCTTGTAAGAAACCGTGTTTCTTTTGACCGTCCTCCTGTGAGGTCATCGCGAATGTACAGTAAAGTATATACCATTAAGGGCATTGTCATTCTCCAATGACAGTCGATTAAAGTTGTTAGAATGTATCCCACATGCATTCTATGGTCTATAGATAGTTTATTTGTTAAATTGATAGTATTGTGATCATCTCATAATTTTATCGAAAAACGTCTAAACTGTTGACCTGCATAAAGTCGTTGTCAATAATGGTGTATTTCAATAATTGAAAATGGCTTACCTTGTCACAGAATACGATTGCCTTGCGAAAATTGTCTTGTCAGCACCGTCGAAAACAGTCAAATGTCACACTTTAGACAAAGTCTTTGTGGAAGGACGCTGTGCAGGAAAGGGTTAATAATTTCCAATCAGGAAAACAATTACCTGCTTCGTGGAACTTAATAACCTGTGGACATAGAAAGCCTCACAAAATCATGCATTTTGATCAGTTTAAAGTAACAAAGTTCAGATACATGTGTACATCTAATATCTGAGAGCAACTTCTTCTCATGTAGTTTTACTTCATGTGTGGATTTTAATTTTTTCGTAAAAGTTCTTTAAAACCACAAGGTGATGAGAATTTAATCTGATTCTCTACATGCGAAGTTAAAAAATGGAAGATACAAAGTCATCTATTGTGGGAGGGAGGAATTTCTCCGCCTGCAGGTCATCAAAGAGACCTTGGTTGGTCAGCACCGTCCGGTAATGACGTGTTGCTTCATTGTAGAAGTTAGTTCCTAGCAGGCGGTACCTGAAACGGAAAATTGGTCAATGTATTGATCGCCAGACATGGTGATATCCATTTGTCATCAAGATTTATATTCACTTTCTTGGTTTCTTGAAAGTTTTATATTCACTTTCACTTTCATCTCCGCTACTGATCTAAAATTTGTTTGTTACGTTTGTGACTCCTATTATCAGGCAAACCATTTGTAGCATTATTTGAACCATATCTTATTACAGTGTCACCTACTGTGGCGCAGATCGATCTTCTGCTGAATAAAATTGGAATATTCTCAGTGAATTATTACTGACATTCTAATAGACTTGGGCTACATATAGGCCTATGTGACTCAGCATTAGTGATGCAAATGGAAAATTTTGAAATTTATTTTTCGGTGATCGGCGTTTTTCCTTTGCTTTGGAGACTTATTATAGTCGTTTGAAAAGACTGCAATATTCAAAGACCGAAAACTTCTCTATCATCCCTGAATGTTAACTTTCGAACCTGCAACTGCACCTTTACCATGTCTATTTCAGATCTTTCCAATTGAATTTCAGACATTAGATGGATTTCAGATTTCTCTAGCTGAATTTCAGATATCTGTCAGAAGCACAACTTTGAAAATATCTTAAATTCAACTGGAGATCTCCAATTCATCTGGATTATATCTGAAATTGAGGAAATCTCAACGAAGATATCGGACACTACGCCAGAAGATAGAAGCTATCATAGATATTCTTTTATTCATCACAGATATCTTTAGTTTCCAAATATCTCACGAGTTTACAGTCTTTATATCTTCCAATATGGTCGCTCATGAATGCTGCGTTGACTGTGTGCTTATACTTCACATGTTCATCAACACATAGAGAATTTGTATCACTATGATCAACGCTGCATGATAAAGCTTAACTTTCAAGCTAACAATTAGCAAACTCCAAGATGAAGCATATTATTTTTGCTCCAGATCTTTCACATTGCATGAAATTATACCCCTATTGTAAAGTAAGATTCACGTTATCCCAAACGGTGTCTGTGTGATAATTAAAAATGCTAACAAATTAGCACAAGCCTTTGGTGGCAAAGGAATGTTCAAAAATCCGCGGACGGAACTCGTATTGCTACAATCGCTTTAATCGAAATAATGATGAAATCATTCATTTTTTCAGACCCAATTTTTTGGAACGTAGCTGCCTCGGCAGTGGAAGCGATCAAATTAAAGGGCCTATCAAAAAAATCAAAATTTTCCATAATTTTCCACGGAAAATTTTCATCACTACTCAGCATGCACCGAAGCCGGAGCTCAATTGACTACTCGGCCTATTTGTAATGGATGAAGAACATTTTTAATTACAGTCAAAAATATGTGATGGAGAACAGACAACTGATTATATTCCACTGATGCCTACCGTGCACAGCAGTATTCCATCGTGTTAGGAATTCTGTCCCAAGCCAGATGCTGAATACCCACGTCGAGGATGAGGAGCGGGGGTTGGTTACTTATTGTTAGGGTTCTGGTTCCACTGAATGGAAAGAAAAACTGCTCACAATTCCTAAAAATCTTAAAATATGCCCATATATATATATATATATATATATATATATATATATAATATATATATATATATATATATATATATATATATATATATATATATAATATATATATATATATATATATATATATATATATATATATATATATATATATATATATATATATATATATATATATATACTCATTAACATAATTAATGAAACAAACTATCATTGGCTTGAATTGAAGTTTGTTTCATTTTTTTCTCAGGTATGATGCAATATCTCGCTTTCTATGTATTACCATTCAACACATTAGAGAATGGAGAAAGATCTATGGTAGTCAAATTTCAAATTTTGATATCGATACAACTGTCACAATTGCTTTTACAAATTGAACATAAACGTGAACTGAAATCCAGCTTTTGTAAAATAAAATGGCACACGATCAGTTTACCAGAGGTATGGCTATTGGAATGATTCGTTGTGGTAGAAGTTGTGCGAGTGTTGCCGAAGAGCTGCAACTATCGAGAGTCTTTGTTTGGAGGTGTTGGTGTCGATGGAAAGCAGAAGGAGGTGTTAAAAAGAAGAAGGGATCTGGTCGACCAAGAAAGTCTGCAGGAAGGACAGACGCACGTCTAGTTTTAGCTGCAAAGAGGAATAGATTTCTGTCAGTCCCAAGGCTAGTCGTACACTGGAAGAGTGCCTCAAATATAGACTGTAGCGTTCGAACGGCTTACCGAAGATTGCGAGAAGATGGAATTCAATCGCGACGACCAGCTGTCCTAATTCCATTGAGTTTTGCGTACCGCAGAGGACGAGTTGCCTGGTGTGATGCCCATCGGTCATGGAATGACTATCACTGGCAGAGAGTCTTGTGGACCGATGAATCGAGATTCACTCTGGATTTCAAGGACGGTCGTGTCAGAGTGCATCGTCTTCCAGGTGAACGCTTTGCCCCATGCTGTATTAAAGAACACGACAGATATGGTGGTGGAAGTGTTATGCTGTGGGGTGGCATTTGACATGGCGGACGAACGACGGCAGTCATCATCAAAGGCACGTTGACTGGAGAGAGGTGTCTCAATGAAATTGTGTTTCCTGTTGTTGCCCCAGTGGTCAGGGTGGAGGATCTCGTCTTCCAAGACGACAACGCAAGACCACATCGCTCCTTGGCTGTCATTGTCACTGTTAGGAGATTGACTGGCCTGCACGGTCACCTGACTTGTCACCCATTGAATAAGTCTGGGACGAGCTTGGGCAGCGAGTGAGAGACCGCTATTCACTTCCACCAGTGTCCCTGAAGATTCTCTCTGAAAGACTGACAGAGCAGTGGCTTCTCCTTGAAACATCCTTCATTCAGAAACTTCGTGAATCCATGCCATCTCGGATTACTGAATGTATTGGAGGTAGAGGGGGCACACGCGCTATTAAAGTTGAATCTGCTACATGCGTTGTTTTTCTGTGCTAGCGACTTGGTGGAGATTTTGACTACATTATCAAGGCATCATACATACATGTATATATACCAGTCAAAAATGAAAGAAGTTAAAGAAGTAAATGTTTCAAAAATTTTGTCAATGAGTATATATATATATATATATATATAGGCCCTATATATATAAATATATATAGCCTATATATAGACTCGTTTGATATGAGCTGTAGTATCGTAAAGTGCTAAATGCAAAATACAGAGCTATTTATAATAAATCAAAAGAATTAATTACGCAACTTCGAGTATACTAAAAGTTTCATGTTAATACAATCTTCAAAGCGTAGAAAAGGATAAGTTATTCAAAAGATGGTGGAGGATACGAATTACAAAAATGACCGTGATATTTGATGACGGTATAGTTATAATGTTTAATGTGTACCGTATGTTGAGATATCATTTCACATTTGATAACAGGAATTTACGTCTATGTCTACATGTTGATATCAATTCACTTTTTTTGTTCAGCAGGTCTTTTTCTTTATATGTAAGGATGTAGTATTTCTCTAAGAGACATAGATTACATCGTCTTGTTCCACATTTGTATGGTGTCGTTTGGTCTAGTATTTCCCATTTCACTTTGTATTTTTTGTTGTTGTTATTTAGCGACCATATTAGTTTGGATAATGCTGTTTCGTTCTCATAATTCAAGTTGGTAAAAGACGTCTTGTGATTTCGGTATCGTGTTTTAAAGTCATTTTCTGTTTGCTCAATATATACCATTTTTTCATTGTCATCTGTAGTTACTGTTGCTTTATAAACTACGCACCTTGTTAGGCATTTGTTTGGTAGTGGACACTGTTGTTTGTTTCTACAATTGCATTGACTTTGGATGGGTTCATTGTTTCGTTCATCTTTGTTTTTGATTAATATCTTTGAGTTATGTTGTTTGATAATATTTTTCATGTTTGGCATACAACTATAACTGAGTTTTACATTGTTCTTGTTGAATATAGTTTTGTACTTATGATTGGCTGGGAAGTGTTTGTTTATTAATGATAAAAATTTATGTCCAATATTCGTTTTCACGTTCTGACTAAAGGGTGGGTTGAACCAAATTATATTTCTCTTTCTTCTACTTCTGCTTTTTGATGGCTTGAATTCTAGGTTGTAATTATATCCACTTTTATTTAATGCATTTTGGTAATGTTGTTTCACTTTGTAACTTTTAGTATACTCGAAGTTGCGCGTAATTAAGTCTTTTGATTTATTATAGCCTATATATATATATATATATATATATATATATATTTAATGTACATGCATATGAAAAATGAATAAATTAAAGCAGAGCAAAATGAGCTTACTGAAGTTCTTCTATAGCATATACAAGCCGCAGATACAGCGCTGCACGCTGAGTTGCGGCACGTAAAGTTGATAAGTTCTTACATAGGCTAACATTACAACCTACGTTGTTACTGCTTCTCATTACCGACGAGTGTTATGTGACAATTTGACGCCGACGGAAGTGTCTTCTTGACTAATTCCCCATTTCAAGAGAATGGAGAAAATAATGTTAGGATGAAGCGTGATAAGATATTCAGTATGTGCTTCGAATTTTCATTACACTTGGTCCTCTACTTTATATAACTATTATTATCATAAAAAAGACATAGGCCTACTGGAATTATTGCTCTACAGTGCACGCATAAATCTGCTAGGTTCTGTCGATTTTCGGTTCGGAGGAGCATAGCAAATGCAAAATTGGCTACATCTAAAGTCTTTATGTTCAGACATTTTTAATAATCATAAGAATAATATGCCTAATAAAAAGCTTTATTCCGATCTGACAAGCGCATGACGGATTGCAATCGATGAAGAAAAACAATTATGTAAGTTACTAGTAAGTCAATCAGATAAAAGAAATGGTAGACTGAAGACGGAAATGTCAAATGGTGAAGTCAGTGTGAAGTATTCGGTTGAAAAAGTTCCTTCCGATGTTGTTGTTGCTCGCTGATCTTTGTAATGAATGCGGTCCTCTTCTAAGATTCCGGTCGCGGTGTATCTCAGGTCATGCATATTCCATGAAATTTTGGAAATAGAATTGTTAGTGGAAACGAAGACGAATATGAAAGCTGTAGAAGTTCATTTCATAATTTGTCTTCAGTAGGTAATTTAAAAATTAAGTAATTAATTACTTTAATTAATTAAATAATTTTCTGGGTAAAACCCGAAAATATATAAATATCTTTCATCATACTAGAAGATTTGTAGGTGGACGTAGGATTATTGCAATCAAAATTACATGATTCCATAGAAAAAAGATCTTATTGTCTTTGTTATGCTACAGAAAATCGATAGAAAGGTGTGTCAAGCAATCACGTGTCGTCTGTAACGCAGCTTGAAGTCGCATTTAGCACTTCAGAAACTCGACCAAATGTTGTCTTAAAATACAATGTAGTTATGCGTTACGATGACTTCTGAACCTGAATCATAAATTTCTCCACCAATGCATTATTCCTTATTTAATGAACATATAACTGGGAGATTCTTTTACAAGGCATTATGCGCTTGGCATAATAACTGAATCAACATAGATTGAAGGGAGCTACGTGTGGGAGAGGTCCCGTCCATAATAGTATGTAGATTTGGTGCAATTCACCCAACGAGGAGTATCTGAGCAAGAAAATCCTGTTTCAATTGCAACAACAATAACTCAAACAAGGACAAACAAGAGAAAGTTCACTGAAAACATTCACTGAAGCAAAAGCTATTACACACTTGAAGCCAACAATCAATAGAAGACATGAATTACCTTGCTACAGTCTGCCTTCTCACTTTGATCACCTCACATTCAACAAGCAACACAATTCTTAATACCATTCACTTCTTTATAAATCTTCACACCAAGTATGCTGACCGCCATTTGACTATCGACCGTAAGAAGGCGCTGGACGCCGAAGGCCCGTCACGCTGTGCGACGTGTAAATTTATAACTTTTTACTTTCGACCAATAAATTAGATCGAGTCAGAAACTCTCTTTACTTGCCTGTGAAATGCATCGCCTGACTCGCAAACTGGTCAACTATGTCAAGAGAAAGTTATATTAACACGAAACGATTACTGAACAGATTACGAACCTTTTACATTCATCACACGATGTGCGTGAGTCTGAATTGAGCTTGGAGGCGAGAGTCTCCTCGCTATTGGCAGAGAAAGTGCTGAAACGTGTTGTGAGGGAAAGGTCTAGGTTATTAGATTCCTATATAGTGGGTCTATTTATGATTACTAGATTACAAGCAGCCTGCAGGTGGAGAGTGTCTTTCTGATATAATGCATAGCTCATGTATCATTTATCCGTAGGTCATGCTATAGCATATCAATATCGCTGTTAGCTTAAGTGTCATAAAGTCGGACACACAAGCTGATTATGCAGCTAGGGTCAAATTTAAGAAATGGTTTCTTTTCGGAATTGGCTGTGAGTTTCAATGTTTCTCGTCTTGTTCAATAATAATTTTTATTCAGTTAGATAGTCAGGTCATGAAAAATACATCCAGATCGATTCCTGATAATTCTACATCGGAGCAAATGCATGCGTTGCGCCCCAGTTCGGTTCAACACCTACTTTATTATGTTCTCATATTGCATTATGCACAACATATAGCAGCTAATTTAAGAAGCTGCTTTGTCTTGAAGGGAGAATACCTGTAGGTACAGCATGTAACCTTGCCATTTTGTTCATTTATTAAAAGAAAATATTCCCTATATCATTCTTATCAATGCAAATATTCACATACTTCGCCGTAGGGATACAAATGGCGTCACCGGCTGTCCATCGCATGTCCGAATGACACCTTGTATTATCGCAAACCTTTTGATATTGAAGCTCCATCAACGGCGCGAACAATGAGACTAGCAGGTCGACATCGTTTCCGAACAAGTTGATCTCAGCTAAGTCCGGAGAAACATTGTTAACGAAGCCAGGTATACGCTTCTCGGAATTCAGCAAGAATCTAGCCCTTGCTTCGCACATTTTTGTACGATCCGTCGCTGTTTTGAAATCATCAATGAGTTTGCTCAATATCCAGTCGGATACATGATCCAGTTCCGAGGTACTCGTGGATTTCGCGACCATTTGTATAGCCATTAGCAGCCCATCAATCTGGCAGGCATTCGTCACCTTGACCTTTTTACAGGGTTGCCAACCTATCACCATCCCATCCCGTGTGAAAATATTTTTACACATTATATACTAGTAATATTTTTGTTTTTCCAATGTAATTACCAATAATACGTGATTCATTGCACTTTTTTGCAGGTAGGACTAGCGCAAACTCTTAACGGAAGTGCGCGAAATTATTTACCAAATTATTTCCCTTTAACATTAGATGCTTTTATAAAATAGAGCAGTATATACTGACCCATATTTTTGCCAAACGCCGTGTATGTGTTCCATGTGATTACTGAGGTCATATTTGTCCTTAAAGTACGAAATATGTGCATGAGACTTAGTAAACCAATGTCCCTTCAAAAACGCTGGTCAAACTAATTTTATTGAAATCCAATTAAAACAACATTTATTAATTTCATGTACACAGAATCACTGATCAGCAAATTATTTAGCCCATAAACGTAACAGTGAATGATTACAAGACTAAGAGGAGTGTTCAATGTTATATTCGCGCGTCACTTTGGGTACACGGTCAAGTAGCGCAGCTGTCGGCTCGTACTTATAGCACGGGCTGACTTTTCTATCCGGATCTTCACGGTCAGTGCGCTTGTAAGTGTGCCGTCATAATTGAACCGATTGCGCTGGTGTTTCTGTTCACGCGCACTAGGCTAAATACACGCTCGGGGCCAGCGTTCGAGTGTGGTATAATTAGCACTAATCTGGCAATCTGGCTCAACTTGGCAAAACGAGGTGCACGCGCGCCAGGCTCCTTAATCTCCCCTATATACCACCAGAGAACGTCCATACGGTACTGGGCGTCACAGTCGGCATCGCTCTCACGCGTTGTGGCCTCGTGGAAGGCGGTCGTTCCGATCTCGTCGTCGCTCAAGGTCTGATAGTCCACAAATTCTTCGTGCAGACGAGCTCGGTCCATATCTTTAAGTAACACAGAAAAATGCTCACAAAAGTATTCGACCTGGTCAAATTTTGCTGTGAGCCTGTTGGTTATATCGACCCACACTGCGTTTGTTATGACTTGCTCGTTAAAGGGAAATTTGCGATATATGTACGAGAGCGATGCTTTGAGAACCCCGCTTCGTACATTGTCCACCTGTCGTTCCGTCATGTCTCCATTATCCAAAGCAGACTTGAGTTTCTTTTTTGCAGCAGCGCCAATGAAAATATCGTCAGTGGACAAGTACACGTTGCAGTCCGCGAGATCAATATTGAGTAGCGACGTTGAAACCAGGACTTCCGGCTTCACGATTCTTTGTGCAATACGTTTGCACAAAGACTTGATTGCCGGATAGAGAAGATGAATGCACGGATCTTCGCGCTGCATCAGTAGGTTGAAATGAGTGAATATCGGAAGTATCGACGATATCACTAGGAGGTGGATCTCTTCCTGTGGGTCTGTCTCGTAGATCGCCTTTAGTCTACGAAATTGTGCCTCTGAGTGATTGGCACTCAAGAAGTAACTCTTGAGGCCCTCGTGTTTTTGTAGGCACCGATACACAGCTGCTTCGAGAGATAGCCATCGGACGGAGACGTGGCGAATAAGGTTAGTGTATTCCATATCACAAAATGCGTAAAAGTCATTGAGTACACCCTTTCGTTTAGTATATTTCTCAAACCAGTAATACAGATCAATGGCGAGATCGTCGGCGTTGAAACCTGTGGTACTCACATACGCGTCGTTTCCATTTGATGCCGCGATGTGCGCCAGATGGCACGGACACCCATTGAAGTATATGGCAGGATTATAACTAAGGACTCTCGACTTCATGCTGTTGCGAGAGCCGACATTAGTGTTCGTGTTGTCGACACCAACAGCAACGCAATTCGTCCACGGTATGTTGTCCTTTTCTAGTTCATCGTTGATAGCCGAGAAAATGGTTTCGGCCGTACCAGCATGTTTATCCCCGTCGTCATACACATGTCATAGAACTTGATATCGACCGTGTGCGACCTATTCACATCGGAGATGGTTATCATGGCAGGATTCATTTCCTCTAAACCGTTGTCATTCGATCCGTCCGTAGACAATGAGAACGGATGAGTCCTTATGTGTTTCACGAGCAGCGTTTTAGATTCGGGTTGCAATGCACGATTAAGAATCTGTGTCGATTTTGTCCGCGCGCAGTTCATCGACTTCGCGATTGCACTATCAGGAAACATATGCTTATACAGCGGAATGAGGTGGTCGGCGGTACTGATTGAGAGGTTGTGCTGCACAATAAATTCTACCGTCTTGGCCTCAGCCCGATGTGCAGATTTCTGGGTCCTTGTGGTCTGTCCAACACGGGTGAATTTTAAAGTCGTTTGCGTCCTTGAGTTAACGCTCCTTTTGTGCGTGTCCGTGTCGCAGTGATTAGAAGCGTCCTTCTTTCCTTGGTGATCACACGATATAATTCTTTGACATGGAATGCATCTAAATTTATATTGTTCTCCAGTGACTTGCCGTATTGGATATTCGGTTTCCCACTCTTTTTTATACCAACACTTGTATTTTGCTGCACCCGCGTACTTGCGCGACTTATCACTGACACTGGGTGAATGTTCACGTTTCGGCATGGCGGTATTCTACAGAAAGAAAACCAATAATAATAATAATACTCGTCTATATTTTATTTCAATTAAAAAGAACAAATTTTATTACACGTATAATATTAGGCTACAACAAACAATCTATAGGAAAACGTTGGAAAAGGTAAACTAAATGTGTTCTCACATCTGAAGCTTAACGCCCACTTTGGGTGGAATGCCATGGTTTTCCGGTAAGTGGGCTGAAACCCCCGGGACAGCCTTGTGTTCTGTGAGTCAAGTTGGGTTCTGATTTCCCTTAGGCGAAGCGATGCTCTCATCGCTTTCATCCTCAGTCTTATCAGCCGGCAGGTCTCTATAGAAGGTAGGGAAGCTCCTCGAGGCTTTACGCGCGTGCCGCTGCCTTCAATGCAAGGGTGCAAGTGACAATCAGGCTGGCGAGATAGTTTTAGATACAGACGAAAGTGGTGTTTTTTTTGTAACATCCACCTATGTTAAGGGGGTGTTTTGTGCGGTGCTCTTTCTTGTTACCGATACAAATCATAAAGAGACACATACCGGTAAATGAAAGATTGACTAAAATATACCGTTCCATTCATGACTGCGTTGGGCATGCGGCGAATGCATCGCATCTATTGACGGCACGCCACTGACTAATAAATAAATAAAGATATAACAAATCTAAAATTTGAAAATACTTACTTTTTAATAGCAAAATCCAATATGGCGTGTAAAATTTAAAAATTCTGCCAATATTGGAAATAAATTCAAAAATAATATGAATAGTTTATTTAAAGAAGTTAAATATCCAATCTTGGCTTAGTATTTCTGATTATCATAAAATTAATGACAATTTCGTGTGCAATTTAAGTAAAGGGGAGTTACCGTATGTATTTTTTGGTATCACTCGTGTGACCGTGTGCAGCAGGGCCAAACCGTGTGTACACACGGGTAAACCGTGTGAGTTGGCAAGCCTGTTTTTGTTCCCCTCCAGGATGCTCCTGCTCGTGTTCGGGAGGAAGATGGGAGTTCCATCCCGGGGGAAATATCTGGTCGGCCGCGGTTTGATGGAAGGACGACGCAAAAATAACAAATACCGTACGTTTCAGTTAATGGCTCGAAAATGGGAACTGAGAATTGTGACAAGAATTTTGCTTTGGTCATCAGTCGGAAACGCTACGGCACATTAACCCGTTAAGTACCAGACATTGAAAGCGTTACGCAAACATGATTATTTTTTAAAAACATGCTAAAAGATGTTTCACTAAGAATGTATATCATTGATAACTTAGCATATTTTAGTTCCGGATGTACGGCCCGGTGCGCATTTGCGCACCATGTCACTATGTGTATAATATTGATCAGTTGATGAAAATATGAACCTTGTTAAATAATATGTGAATAAACACTTATTTATCAAAGAACTTAGAATTATTTCATTCGTAATTTGTCACGCCAGTAGTAAGGAATCCTCCCAACTGCTCATAGCGCCCCCCCTCTGGAGCGTGAGTTGGTTGTTGTCGCTCTGGGTAGACCGTCCGGGTGGGTCGTGGTTGACCGTCCTTGTTGGTCTTGGGCGGCGGTCTACGTTTTTGGTGTGTAGGAGTGAGTTGTGTTTACATTTGTCTTCGTGTTGAACTTCTGTGTGGCCCTGTTGAGTTTCATGGGTGTAGGTGTAGGTCTTGTGTGCTTTAGGTTGTTTAAGAGGGTATTTGAGTGAGAAACGGCTGTAGCGGCTAAACGAAGCCTCGTACGTTAAAATGGACGAAGGATTTGAGCTTTTTAGCCAATTTTGGGTCTAGGAGAATTGTTTCCAGCGTCATAGGGCAAAGAACCACCCCCCCTCGGCAGCGTTTCTTCCAACTTTGGTTCTAGAAATGGTAGAGTCGTGCAATAGCTCGTTTGAAAGCTAAGAGTGCCACAAATTCATTGGAAAGCACAGTTTGGCCATACCTACCTTTACCGAGGCTTGAGAGTGACATTGAGACTTTTGGCCATGTTAGAGAGCCGTCAGAGGGTTTTGAGTGAGAAAATGGCTGTAGCGGTTAAACGAAGCCTCATACGTTAAAATGGACGGCGGATTTGAGCTTTTTGGACAATTTGGGGTTTAGGAGAATTGTTTCCAGCGTCATAGGGCAAAGAACGAAGAACTTCGACCCCCCCCCCTCGGCAGCGTTTCTTCCAACTTTGGTTCTAGAAATGGTAGAAAGTCGTGCAATAGCTCGTTTGAAAGCTGAGAGTGTCACAAATTCATTGGAAAGCACAGTTTGGTCATGCCTTCCTTTTCCGAGGCTTGAGAGTGACATTGAGACTTTTGATCATGGTAGAAAGCCGTCAGACGTTTGTTTTGACGTCAGAGTTTTGTGTTTTGGGCTCCAGCGAGCGAACGAAGCATCGGACGAGAAAACTGAGACCAGATTTGGAATCAGCTTGATGTCATTGGCCAATGAGGAGCACATCCAATGAGAATCCAGCATTTCTCTATAAATAATGAGGTTTTCAGAGTGACAATCAATCTATCTTTGAGTCGGTCACTCTGTCCTCTCGGCTGTCCTATGAAAATCACTCGGTCCTCTGAGCTTGGAAATTCTGATGGGGATGAAGTTCGTACTTAGGAAGTCTCAATTTAAGAGAAATGCCAAAGATTGGGCAACATTATTGGACCGCTAATCACACAGACGCTCACGCAATCAGAGTCAATCACGCTAACGCAAAATAGCTCAAACGGATCGACACGCACTAAATCTTTAACGACTCGCCCACTTCAATCTCCTCCGCAGTCGGAAACATATACATCTCAGCAGGGCGCTAACTCAGCGGCGATACAACGATACACGATACACGGAGATACAAACGAAAAAACGGTATCCATAAGCAAGTGGACGGCTGCCAACACGCCAATGACCAAGCACTCAAGTGGACAGCGGAAATGTTATGATATTAACTGAGCCGCCCACGGACTATCCGCAGCTGACAGAAGGAGAGGCAATAAAAATATTTACAAATAATCAGCATGAGGAAAATTGATATCTTGAAATCAAACGAATGCAAAATAAGCAATATGTATTATCTGTTGCAGCATGTATGATCAATTGTGGCAATATTTACAATTTCTGCTTTACAAATGCGAGTTACCTTTATGTCACTGCGTGTAACGTATTTAACATTTAGGCTAAGTGCGGCTAATACACGGGTATATACGGTACACTTTTCAAATTCTGAACACAAGATACGTCCCATGCACGATTTTCATAGCAAAAATTCGTTTAAGTAGTACATGAAGAATAAATGTCATAGCAATTATTAGTTGCATAGAGTATATTCAGTAAAACAAAAAAAATCTGCAAATATGACTTGTTGCGAGGGGTATTATATAAAATCAACGAAAACGTACGTCGCAAAGGATAGAATTATTCTATATTCTATATATTCTATTACTATTCCCATGAATTTCAAGGTGCATTTAAGAGTTAAAACGTCTGACTCACTAGTGACGGTCAATTTGCCGCACAATACGACAGAGGAAAATGAGAAGTCTGTAACAATTACGAAAAAACTGCTGCTTTCATGACGATTCATCAAAGCTGCATAATTATGAAGGACAAATATAGACATATGAATCATCAGACACGACGCCTACGTTTGTTTCTGCTCAAATATGAACCCAATTGATTAACTGCACTAATGACAGTCTTCATTTGATCATCGTCCTCATCATCATCGATAAAAAATCTCTGCTTCACGGATCTCACAAATATATCTGTTCGCTCGGGAGATAGTTCCCCAGATCTCCCAGAACTCTCTTGCGAGTAATCGTCCATGAGAAAGTTCACTATCACTCCATAAATACCGTGCCACTTTCGTAGCATACGTGCTTACATCCATATTGTTAGGTTTAAGGCGAGTTAAGTCTCTTCCATTGTATGTCACCGATTCCATTGGCTTCGACCAAGTCTCCGACGGAGTCTCAACAGGTCTTGATTGATCAAGTTTGTTAGATCTTAAACGATTTATAGCTTTTCTCATCTTGATCACCTCTTTGGTAATTTCAGTTTGATTATTCGTCATCAATCGAACACAATCTACGAGGGTTGATAATTTCCGCTCCATCCAGCACTCATTCGCTGTGTCTGCTTTCGCGGTCGCCAACGCAGTGATATCGTTGAATACAGAAAGACGGTCATCCGCTTGTGCATTTCCGTCACCATGTATTCGATCCGACTGTGCATGATCAATTGTTTGGTCCAAGAATCCAAGAGACGTATCTTTGGGTATTACTTTATCCCTATCTAGCGTTCTCTGCAAGCGAACTTGCTTAATCTCGATTTCACTTCGATTTTCGGAATCGCAAATGTATTCTCCTTCGAATTCAACATCATCATCTCGCAACGTGAATGCATCCATAGAGTTAGCGGTTCTGAAGTTGAAATCTTTCGGGAAAAGTGTAGATGCAGTCGAAAGAGTCAGGTACTTTCCTTCGTCACTGATATAGAACACGACATATCGCTGACCTCGATGCTGCCGTGGCGGAGATATTTTTCTCTTGGACATGGTCCTGAAACGGAACAGTAGCTGGTATCACTAAACATTGCCTACTCACATGATTGCAAAAGCAAGATGCGTGAAATAACCATAAGTAATAGGATTATTATTTGCCCCTCAAATATACGTGTAATTAACTACACTATATGGGAAAAGCTATTCCCCTGCAACTAAACGTGGGAATAAACCTGGGCTTTCTCTGAAATAAACTCAATGCAGATTAGCATGGGGAGAAGTTTTTGCAAATTTGCGGCAATATCAGTATGTTTGCCAAATCGTCGTCAAAAATCTTGCAGGACATTATCTAACATCGGAATGAAATAGTTTATACGATAATAGTCAAAAGCTGAACATTCATCTGGAACACAGCTCATCCGATGAACCGAAATCTTTGGTATTTTTGGCATTTGAATACTTATTCCGGTTTGTTCAACCACATTCCTACACTTCAAGAATATTCCGTGAAAGTAATCCTCAGACTTCATCCGAGATTCTTCCAAAACCTTTTGAGTATTATGTAGCAAGCTGAGAGCCATGTTCAAGTCATTGTTTTGAGCCTGTAGAGCAACGGAGAGTGGCTTCATCAGATTTGCTACATAGTTTAGACAACAGATGCCTACCAAGTTTTCAGATCTTGAAAGAGATGAAAGCAATTGATGAGATTTTGATCTGACTTCATTGTCGTTTCAGGTCTCCATGATTTGTAATGTTGTTATGATGGCTTCAAATGAACTACAAAATCGAGATACAGACTCATGGCGTTCGATAAATCTTGTGTTGCGTAGATTTGTCAACTTTTTGAAAGAAATTTCATTATCTTTGCAAATTTCAGTTTTGAATAAAGCCACACGTTTTGCGCTGGCGTTCATTATCCTGATCGTATCACAAATGACGTGAGCACTTCGAATTGGCCGAATGGTAAGACATTTTGAGCACGACAGATTCGATGCATGGCTAACACAGTGAAAGTAATCTGCTTGAGGTGCTACTTTTTGGATATGGGTAGCGGCCCCAGTATTAATGCCGGACAGCGATGCAGCGCCATCATAGCATTGTCCGACGAGGTCATGAAAATCAAGTTTACAATCTCTCACCTTTTCTGTTATTGTCTTTGCTATTTCTTCACCACCAATACGAACCTCGATGTCGTGGTTTAAGCATTTGCTGTATAAATGATGAAACATGTCGACAAGACAAAAAGGATCTTCGCGAATAATGTAAGAATTGGTCTTTGAATCCCTGTCGACATACCGGGCAACTAGAATCATTTGTTCTCTCATGCCTCTATCCGTGGCTTCATCGGCTAACAGACTCCAAAACCCAGCATCCTTCACTCTTTGAACAATGTGATGTAATTTCTTCACCCATTAATAAAAGCAATTCGTTTTGAATATCCTTACTTATGTAAGTAGCATTTTTATCAGCCTTTTCCACGAAATTTCGAAGATCTTCATTGCCATCATAGATGCGTAGACGAAGTTGATGTCGGAAATTCTCGTCATTGTGTTCAGTATTGATAACTTGACCATCGCTTAGAAGAACATTTCCGTCATCTCGATGCCCTCTCAGTGCCATATTCTGCACTGAACAAAATTTCAACGTATCTATAATTGCAGCAAGTCCAGCTCTGTTTTCACGGACCTGCTTTGCATGGGAGCTTGAAAGAAAACTTCGAATGTCGCTAGTCGGAGAATGGTAAGTGTTCAGAAAGTTAGCGGCAAATTCAGCACTTGGCTGATGGTATCCTGATCGGTTATGAGCAGATAAAGCACCACACTTCCCAGTTAAGTCATCAAATTTAGTTAACGGTACTGACAACAGCTTACCAAATTTCTGACCGCCACCGCCACCTATTCGCGCAGACCAACCACCCGCTTCTTGTCCGAAAAGAACACAATACGAACACCATGCACCTGAGTATTCCGACATGCGGCTTATTGCTAGCCATGGAAAGGCATTTAGAAGGCTGTTATTTATTGATATCTTTTCGATTTTTCGTTTTCTTTTCGGATGTCGGGAATTCCGATTTCTCTGCTGGTTTCCAGGATGCTATTAGACTCGCATGGATTTCTTGAGAAGTTAATGAGATGTTCCTTATCTTTTTCATCAGTATTGTACCGAAATAGGCGCTCAGCTGTATGATACTCTCGACGTTCAGACCCGTAGATGACGATTCGACAATTCCGCTTTCACAGTGATCGTCTGCATGTATTTCTTGCTGCTTTTGTCCGCGATTGTCGATTGTAATAGTCTGTTAACTTCCTGATCTTTGAGGAAGGTTCAGAAGACATGTCGCGAATTTTATAAAGTAAAAAGAGACAGGCACACGAAGCGATGAGATCGTAGACCAGACTGTAGTGAGTGTAGCCGCCGTGCTGTGAAACCTGAATGTATGTGAAGTTGAGAAACTGTTTTAACTATCCTGCTTGTTTTTCACGTGATGCGTGTGAGTAATCGATACATACGATGCACAGGCAAAGGAGAATCTGGCCGCACGTGTAGCTGACAAAAATGCTGACTCAGCGCCAGCTGCTTGCAGACTTATCGACAATTGCACCGAATTCCTCTGCATCGAGTGCTCTCTGATTTGACTTCCATTGACACCACACGTGATAGTTGCTGCTGTTCACATAATTGCACGAATCGACGGGAGATTCGACTAGTACATATACATGTATGTAATTTACCGACTCAAGGAAAGGTGATGTTCATTGTCACCTCTTTCTTGTGGGGGGGGGGGCGACCGCCTATTTCGCCCCTCCCCCTTCGATCCGCCAGTGGTGTAAAATAACACTTAACTAGCAACCGTTCATCTGTTTATGATCATCTAAATACATGTAATAGCAGTAATAATAACAGTAACAACGACAATATTGAAATTAATGTAATCGGTCACGATAGAGACAATTCCAGCCTTCGACTCCGAGAATCTGTTCTCATTAAACAACGGCAGCCAACAATCAACAACAGAGAGAGCTGAATGAATTTTCTTTTTTTAGATGATTTTTATATCTATTGCATTTGATATTAGCTTTCTGTTATTACTTGAGCTATGATATTTCTGTGATGATTGTAAGACTTTTGAAATTTGCATTGTTTATTCATTCCATCTGATGATGCTCTACAGGGTAGAGTGAAATATATCACGGCTTTTAGACATCAACATTTTACCATCAAAAATGCTTAACCATTCCCAAAAACAAAATAGTATAAGTTTGTGTATTTAGATCCTCGTGTCGAATCAAGAAACAAGTGAATCCGATTATGTTTGCAATCTCAGGGCCAAAAGCACCTACAGCATTGAATGTTAAAGTAGCTGACCAGAGGTGGAGAATCCACCAACGCTATGTATATTAAGGGTCAACCTGTGATAAAAAACATTTGACATTTTGATGAGATAGATCGTTTGATTATTCTAAGGACAGATGAAAGTACAATACAGGAATCATTTCCACTTCATCGTTGCAATCAGCAATCTACATCCTCATCTGCAACAATGAGGATCCCAAAAAATTACTTTTTTAACTAACAAATTTTTTTAGTAAACTAGCATCTAGTGACCGATTATTGAACAGGAAACCCCCCTGACAACTCTTACTTAATGTCATTGTTATATTGTCATAGATATTGACGTGTTAGGGATACCATACATTCACAAGATTACTATTGCATTCATAAGATGACATTTGCTGGTTAAGCGCACATTCGATAGTTAAATTATCAATTTGAACCTGCAAGTAGAATCACATTGGTTCTGATGGACATAGGGTTCATGTTCACTGATCCAGCTCTTGGGTAGGGTGCGGCGATGTTTTATTTTCCCCAACGATCGATTTAATTTCGATTTTTCAGAAAAATTTCGATTTTTTTTCCGATTTCGATTTTTTTGTAAACCAAAAAAGAAATAATTTCAAAACAGTCTGAGTTTTATTTTCTAATTACGTGTAAGTGGGCGATACATGCATGACAAACGTCTCAAAATATCGGCCAATACTGAATCATATGAAAGCATATTGTGAAGTCTAATTAGAAAAACGCATTACCCCCTACTCATTCAAAACTTTACTGTTGCGTCTGATTTTGATCAGTTGCCGTGCGCGCAAGCCACTCAAATTTTCACGACTGGGCGTTATGGTATTGCCCGTTACACTTCCTAGTCTTTCCGAAGCCGTGTTTGTTGCTGGAATAGACAAGAATTGTCGGGCAATCCTGGCCAAATTTGGAAGATTCTGCAGTTGATTCTTCCAGAAGGCAAGAACGTCAAATTTCTTGTGGTCGGGTGCAGGATTTGTTTGCTCCACCAATTCAACATATCGCTGCCACTCCATCATAGCTCGGTCTTTGATGTTTTTGCTATCTGATTCCACCGGAGATCTAATTTTCATCTGCGACCACAAGGAAACACGTTGTCGTTTCTCATCAGATTTTTCTTGGCTCACTCCTGCAGTAATCACCTTCTCTTCTGTGTAAGATTATTTCTGCATGAAGTCGACAATACGCGCGACGATAATGTTCTTCGCAACATCAACTTGTGTGGAAGAGAGAATACGTAGAAATCGTGGATCGATCGCAGAAGCGACCAACAGAATTGGTTGTTCAGTACCAGTTGTCACTTGTTCAATTCTGGATTTCATCGAGTTCAATATTGTGACTTTGAATGAAGTCAAGGCGGTGGGGACGTCGA
The DNA here is from genome assembly GCA_907163375.1 of Prostheceraeus crozeri. Classification (NCBI taxonomy): domain Eukaryota; kingdom Metazoa; phylum Platyhelminthes; order Polycladida; family Euryleptidae; genus Prostheceraeus; species Prostheceraeus crozeri. Next base: position 337,385 of record CAJQUW010002593.1, on the reverse strand, counting down.
TAGATCCAATGAATTCAGTCAGGGTTGACAGTAGAAGCAGGATAAGATTGATCGAAGGAGACAGTTCACAACACAAGACACGAGTAACTTCCTCAAATGGTGCCAACAATGATGTCAAGGTTTCGAGTAATTCCCACTCACTGTTTTGGAGAATCGGTGGAGGATTGCGTGAATTCCGAATTTCGAGCAATGAGCGATTGATTTCTTGACGATTTTCTATCATCACTGACCAAGTATAGAAAGATGAGTTCCATCGTGTTGGAACATCTTGCGGAATTCTTTGAACCGATTTTCCAGATTCTTGCTGCAGATTATTTAGAAGTCGAACTCCAGGATTGCTACGATGGAAGAAGCCAGCTATCGCTCGACAAGATTTCCGAAGATCATTAGCTGCCTCACAGGCTGTGAAGGAGTCTTCAGTACACAATTGTAGTGTGTGAGCCATGCAAGGCATCCAAGGAATTCCAGTCAATTCAATACCTCGTCGAACATTGCCAGCGTTGTCGGTCACTCCAGCTTCGAATATCTGATCATTAACATCGATGGACATTTCTTCCATTAATCCACGCAGACACTGTGATATCGTTTCTCCAGTATGGTCTCTATCCGACGAATTGAAAGGTTCAACTCCGATGCAATAGGAATGTAGCCGGTAGTCGGCGTCAATAGAAGATGCAGTCACTTCTAAGAAACTCTCATGATTCTTAGCGTCGTAGAAATCGAGAGTTATTGCGTATGACGGGAAATCATTCTCTTGGAAAAGTTCTGCATTTTCACATCGATTTCTCGTTCCAACGTCGGAGGCACAGTGCGCCGCATTTTGGTCTCACTAGGAATGTCATATCTGTCGTTCAAGCATTCGACAAACTTGAGAAAATGTTCATTTTCGACGAAACGAATATATAGACATCCCTCAGCGATATAGTTTGAGCAAGTAGACGATCGAGCTTTAGAGCTTTGGCACTACCATGTGGATATTTGTGATGAACAACAAAGGAAGTTTCGATGGTTGATTGACGAGATGGAGATGGCTTTCTTTTCACCGCCTTCTTTGCTTTCTCCTCTGACATCTGCTGAAGATCGGAGTAGATTTTCGGATGATTGTCTTTCAAATGTCTGAACATATTGGTTGTCGATCCATCCTTCACCTTTACACTCGGATTCCTACAGCCACCTGTGAGACATTTCGCTGACGTCTTGCAATTGTCTTAAGTAAAATGACGATGTTATTTGTGATTTCTGTTTCGTGGATATAACGACGGTAGGGGGAGTGTAGAATGCCGAAATTGACTACAGCATAGCCCTCTCGATCGAAGGCGATCATGATAACAATGTCTAACTTTAAACCAATCAGCGTTCCAACGAGTTTCGTCACCTGCTGCTCACCTTAAATCAACTATTTTTATAGTGATCTATCAACTAAGAAATAGTGCACGGAGTCAAGGACAATGCCAACGTCGCTGACTCGTAGCTTCAACCACAGAATTGGCTTCAACTGACATCACAGATTTGTCACACAATAGACTGCCTGAGCCGATTCTGGCTGATAGCAGTAGCAGTCTAGCACAGCAACTTGTTTGATGATCAAGTAACCATCCTACATGTAGCTAGCTGGGAGGAATCACAGATAATTTCAATTAAGAAATCGTTCTCGTGTATTGTACATGAAATGAATTGGGTTTAACCACTTCCCATACCTGTATTGACTTGAATTGGGAAATGTAGCATTTATTTATCAAAACGAAAAAATCCAACTGAAAATCGCGATCTCTTTTGATTACCGATCGATTTTCGATTTTTCAATTCCGATCGATTTTTTCCCGATCGATTTAAATCGCCGCACCCTACTCTTGGGTAATTGGTCTAATGCTAGAAATGGTGATTTCTATGTTATTTCACTGGTAATCATGCATTACAGTGTCGGTTGCATATCAATGTATCAAGTTCCGAAAAATTATGTTGCTAGTCGATATAGTTGAGTCATTATGGTTGGATAACAATGACAAACCATCGCTTTCATGGAATATCAAATATCAATATGTCAGATTTCACTCATGAGTGATCGATATCAATCCCGTTTTGCGGTCGTGATATCAGACAGTCATTCGTGTATTTCATAAAATCGATGGGTGATCATCATGTATCGTGAATCCATGCTTGAATGTATAGTATGTATAAATTGAGTTTGAATGGGAATGGTAACTCCACGATAGCTCCAAGATCCCAGAAATCATGAAAGCTAGAAAACGAAACACTGCTTGGTTCACTTACATCATCAGGACTACCTGTTATAGGGAACTTCAGCGCTGTTAAACACTCCAAATAATTTGCCTGTGCTCGAATCTCTTCTCTTGAGCTTGCCATTTGTCTGATAATCGTTGTATTATCATTTGCTGCTTCATCGCAATCAACTGGCATTTGTCTAGGTCAGAGCTGGAAAAATTCCACTGAATTTTTTTAATTCCAATTCCAGAGCAGAAATTTCAATTCCAACTCCAATTCCAATTCCAGTCGAAACAGTTCAATTCAATTCCAATTCCATAATAAGATTCAATTCCGATAATTTCATGTCGCGTACAGTGTATTATGCTAATGTATCTAACATTTGTTCGTTTCAATCCAACCCATGTGCCCTTATCCTATCCTCGTTGTTCCTGCGTGCCGTTCTCTGCGTCGTTCATATGTGCGTTCTCATGTTCATAGTTCATATTTCTTGTGTACATGTATATGTGTAACCGGTCAGTCTGCGCCATTTTCGTTTCGTAAACGAGATATTCAATATTTCGTAAAAAAAGAAAGAAGAGAAAATTAACGGTCAGCAAAGAATCAAACGCTGAGAGAGAGAGAGAGATATGAGATGCGAATAAATCGATTAATAAACTGACAGAAGAAAGAAATTCAATGTGCGAATAACGTGATGGTTGATGACAGAAAAAACCACGATAGAAAGATATCATGAAAACTGATTAATGGTCCATGTTCAAAAAGGAGATTATAAAATCCGTGATAAGAACGAAATGAAGTCGGGCCGAAAGCTAGCGGGCAGAGATTAAAGGAAACTCTTTCAATTTTTAAAAGAAAGTGGATTTATCGTCAAGTCTCAAAAATTGGTATAAATTAGAAACGATGAGAAATTGACACAATCACAACTACCAACAACAACACATACGACATCTTCAGCAGCTGTTAGAAGAACTCCGGCCTCTCGCGGTGCAACTTAACTACAGAAATAATTAGTTATTGTTAACAACAACAATTGCCCGCCAGCGAACAACAACACAGCAGCGTATACAGCTCGGGTGCGCAACCTTCTACAGTTTTCTGCCGTCATTTCGAAGGCCGAAAGAATCACGGTCGCACTTAATATGTGTGCAGACAACTAGGTGAATAGCCAATCCTTTTTATATTGCACCACTCAAATTAGCTTTCCATGATGAATGACGCAATGAAAATCGCATACAGGCCTAAAGGCATAAAGGCAAGTTAACCGATGTACGACCGACGGTCATTTTTGACCCGAAATGATTTTAAGCTTAAGGTGTTATCACTTCAAAAGTTGAAAGCATGTTTTTGTAGGGGCAACCGAAGGAGAAAACACTTCATAAGCTACTATAATAATTCATAAAGGAATCACGAGCAGGTCTCTTCTAGGCATTCATATATATATATATATATATATATATATATATATATATATATATATATATATATATATATATATATATATATATATATAGGCCTACGCATTTCTAGAACCCCGCATATAAGCCTGCCTACCTGGCGTTATTATTGAAGTTATAATCTTATTATTGCCAATCATACAGTTCTTTCGCAACCCAAAACGTAAGCCTTAAATTTGATGATAGATGCGAAATAAAACACAGCTGAAATTTGCACATATTTTATTTATGAAAATACACAAAATCTAACTAGGTAGAAATACAATATCTCGTGAAAAATCTACTATATCAGTGTAAGACTCAGTGACTAACTTGCTGTTGTCCGTCGTTGACCAAGCTTCGAAAATCAGGCACTTGAGAGGATGTCATCAAACATAAACTATTCTCGAGATTATATTTTTGTCAAGCGCGTCCGATACTTGTTCTTTATGAAATTTAATTTATAGAACGCTGCCTCGCAGGTGTATGTGCTTCCAAATAGAACTAAAACGTTTTAGGACAACTCTCGCAATCATGGATATTCCGCAGCTGATTTTCATATTTCATGTAAAATGCCATCACTTTTGAACTGCTTCACAAGACAATCATTCGCCTTCAACTCGATCACTTCCATTTATAGTTTGAATGGAACCTCTCCTATCTGGATCAGGTGCGGCGAGGCAGTGAACTTTATTTTAGGAGCAAGTGCGTTGAAGTCGTTGAACCACGCAGTAAATTCGTGGTTGAGCGCATCAAAGATTGTAGCAATGTGACAGAAAGGAACTTCTTCAGGTGAAGGAACAGTTAGAAGATGACTACTATGCTATGACGATTGTTTTTCGATTGCCTTGAACTCCAGAAATATTTGCAATATACATGCACAATATTCTTTTTCATTTGCTTCTCATTGTCACGGCCGCACTTTGCCTCTGCTACGGCCGCAGGTTGCGCATCCCTGGTATACAGCAACTAGTCAGCGAGCGCAATTGAAGATTGACGGTATAAGTGACACTGATATTTATGATATTATTTTGGTATAAATGAGTCCGATCGAATTGAAGTGAAGTCAACATTAAGAAGTGAACTGTAAGTTTAAAGTTTTTCTTTTATCGTTGCGTATCCTATCTATATAACTATAGTCTTAAGAATTAATATTGTTAATTGTTGTGATTGGACGTTGCGATTTCAATTTTTGTACAAACAGATTTATCACAGGTCTATCGAAAAAGTGGAATTGAGGTTTATCAGGGTCAATTCCAATTCCAATTCCAGTAGATTTGAATATCGTCAATTCCAATTCCAATTCCGACGAAAAATGGAATTAATTCCGGATCAATTCCGACTTTTCCAACTCTGGTCTAGGTTTCATTAAAGTCAGACATCGCTCTATCTTGTCAACCAGTATGCTTGCAGATGTTTTGACAAAGGCACACATCCTGAAATTCAAATTTCAGTGCATGAAAAATAAACGAAGTAGTGCGATCTATAATTAGTCATTATTATGCTAGATAAGCACCTGCAATTCAATTACACATGTCAAGTGTATAAAGTAATAGGTACTTCAATCAAAACCGATATAGACCTAATTAGTAAAAAAATTTTAGCAAGTAGGTTTACGATACTTTCAGCATATTTTTCATTTAGACTAGAAAGCTTTTATCATTGCCAGAGAGGCACCAAGAGTTTGGTGTGCCCCGGGATGTACACTTATTGCGCTAGAACTGTCAAGCCATCAACGATAAAGACACAAATATGAATGTATTATACGTGTGCGAAGTTAGCGGAACCACCCAGCGCAACCATTTTTTTTTGTTATAGCTTAATTCTAATCAAAACAGCTGCTATGTTGTCAATTTCAGTCTCCTGATTACGAAGCTGAGCTCAGATTTTACAAATTCACAGTCATTTTTGAGCAAATCAAGTTTGAAGATAAAAGTGGTTCCGCTGTGTAGTTAGTGGAACCATCCAGCGGAACCAATTGCTGAGTCTCGCTGATTGACACAGTAAATCAATTTCTTTTGGTCATTACCCGATCAATTTTGTTGTGCTGATCACGAATATGTGCCTCATCTTTCAAAACAATGCAGATTTCACCCGGAAATCTGAATTTCACTTTTTCTGCAAGCTGATTGTGAAGTTAGCGGAACCATTTTTTAATACAAAGAATTTCACAGCAAAATCCATCCTCTCCATAGAAATTGATAACAATAAAACCTCTAGAATGGAAGTAAAGCTTCATGCAATACACAATAGTGGCACATAAATCGCACGCATTTTCACCTAGATTCGCTTGTCAACGGCTGTATGATTGGGTTAGAATCAGTCACATGTGCCATTCTAAGCTTTTCATTGGTGGTTCATGCCCCAACTTAGTTCTCCCGTATGTGCCGCGACCTTGAGTCAATTTCCATTCTAGTCAACTTCAGATAAAGAACAATCTATTTCTATGACCCTCTCCTACTAATTTGAAGCTCCTAATCACAAATCTGTAATCAGATTTGCAAAACTCGCCCGCATTGCAAAGATATTCCTCTATCTGGGTCCGCTGTGAAGTGCCCGGAACCACCTACTGGCATTAAAATTTCAAATTCTAATTTTTGCACAGAATCACTGCAATAGACATACCAAGAGCATGGAATTGCTTCACTGATCACGGTTTGCCGTCCGATTTCACGGGAGGATAAGTAGCCTACTTGCCGAGAAAAACTGATTTTACGGTTTTCAAGGATTTCATCGGAATCTCAGCAAAATTCAACCCTCTCCAGATCAGCCGAACCATAATTTATTACAGCACAATTCTATTGCACCATCACAATGTGGAAGTTGCTCTTGTGCGCTTCCCTTCTCGGCGCATGCTGCTGTGCCTCAGAAGTCAATAGATGTTTGAAGAAGACGGTTTACAAGTGTTCGTCCATCGGATTCCGATGAAATCCTTGAAAACCGTAAAATCAGTTTTTCTCGGCAAGTACTTATCCTCCCGTGAAATCGGACGGCAAACCGTGATCAGTGAAGCAATTCCATTCTCTTGGTATGTCTATTGCAGTGATTCTCTGCAAAAATTTGAATTTGAAATTTTAATGCCAGTAGGTGGTTCCGCGAACATCACAGCGGGCCCACATAGAGGAATATCTTTGCAATGCGGGCGAGTTTTGCAAATCTGATTACAGATTTGTGATTAGGAGCTTCAAATTAGTAGGAGAGGATGGAATTTCCTGACTCTCTTTGAATTGCCTTAACTCTTTTTCATGTACAATAGGCATAATTAAACAACCCACTGCTTAATTATACTATATTACACGTAGGCCTGACAAAACGACAGACGGCTTGCTCACAAACGACATTATCGAAAAGCATCAATCAGCGAAATGATCTTTTTAAGATGGAGGACATTCATGTTTATTCACTACTCCTGTTTTTAGGAAATATGCTTCAACATCAAGGATCGAACTTTCCATCTCCTATCAACGATCCTAATGAATCACGCGATTAATTCTTTAATCAAATACATATTTTATTTTGTAACTTCAGGACAATTAGAATGGTTGACTTAGAATCGGTTGCTATACAATTTACCTATTGATGCGGGAATTTATTCGCCTGATTTACGAGTACAATTTATTTGCTACTCACATGTCTTAATATTGTTGACGCACCATATACACTCCATTTAAATACTCATATATACGCGGTGATAATCTTTAACAAAGGATGGCAACATGTATGCTATCTTCAATGAATAGAGAAAACTGCACCGTCAGCTGTTCGACGAGTTGATTCACATCCACACACCGCATGAGGAATCCGTGAACTGACTGATAGATGTAGCGCGCGGCGAAGAAATGCATTGCAATGTTCGAATTCGGGAGGCTCGCCATCATGAAGACATGATTTAATCCCTTTTAGAATAGGTCAGAAATACAGATTAGATAATTACAGTGGTCGGGATGCATTAGAATGAAGTCATGCTTTATAAATAATCATGAAAGCTGACTATCGTACACACATACTCGTGAAACATCGGAAAATGATGGCATTTCCACCTGAGCGCCTTATACGGACATCTAAATATAGTACCCAATACAGGATTCCCGTCACAGTGCGATTAATCGCTATGTTCCGAAGTCAGCCACGTTTTTCGTGTTGCCGAAGTTCTGCCGAAAGTCGATTGACCGAATTATGACGCACTTGTGCCGACATTCATAAAAATGCGTGGTTATAAAAACATTTCTATTTATTTCATATTAAAACATCTTTCGGAGTTCATATCATAACACAGATAATATAAATTACTGTAGAAACTTCATTTGAATTAAAACTGCTGAAGATGGCCGAAGAGTCGCACTTTGCTGTTGTCGGCCCGGACACGGTCCGACATTTACGTTTGCACAGGGATGGCTCTAAACTGAAGCCAGAAAACACGGTTTTTCAACACAAACTGCGTCGATCGTGTTTGAAATGCTTTTACACGATTGGTTCGGTCGAGGCAAACTTTTTCGAACGACAAATCCATTGATAAATCAATGGGGACTTGCCATATTGTATGAGAACTGCACATATCTAGACTTCAGATTTCTATAGACTTGACTTTCACACATCATGTGAAAGTCAAGTCCAGAGAAATCAGTCCTAACTCATATAACAACTCTTGAGGGTCAAACGTGAGTGAAATAGAAAACGAATCCCACGGCTTTGATTGAAATTTAGTAATTAGAACATGAAATTTGTGTGGGTGTGCGACACCCATGTGTGTACTCTAATTAAAGTGATGATCATAAAAAGCGGATCACCTAAAATTTGTCTGATTTATCGAAATTTTGTCAATAGATAATGTATTAATATTTACTAATTTTGATTTATGTTTAATTTTTATTGATAGTTGTAATTTATTACCGAAATGTATTTTTTCCGAAATACCGAAATAAAAGTTTCTTTGTTGTTCAGTGGCTCTGTAGAGCTAGGTGGACCTTAAAAGGGCACATGGTACGTTCGCTGGTGGTCACTAATATTTTGTAACCTCATCAGGGAGTTCTCACCTGTCGAATCCGGAAAGACACCTTTTTAATCAGTTGGTTGATTATTTCTTCTTGATCTAGACTCTCCCACTCTTGCCTTAGCAAAGCTTCAAGTCGAGAAAGACCATTACCAGAAAGACTTGATCGTCTCACACCTCGCTTCAGTAGACTCCAGACATTTTCAATTGGATTGAGGTCTATATCCAATGATGAGTAAGCGGGCCACTTCAAAGTTAGTATGGCAGCTTGAGCTTTGAATGAATCAGTTAGACAGCTCCTGTGACAAGTGGCATTGTCGTCCATGTAGATCCAGGCGAATGAAGGATCACCGACTTTGGAGGACAATGGAAGAATTTGACTTTGCAAAGCATTCACACATCCATCGGAATTCTGTTATCCCTTTGAAAATGGAGTTCAGTTCAGTCATTCATCCATATCGCAGCTCAAATCAACAATCTTCCACCTCCTTGATTCACAGGCAATGTCAAATTATCAGGAATTCCATCACCTGATTTCATCCAAACTCTCAAACGGCCATCGCGACCTCAAACACGCAGATGTTTCATCACTCCAAACAAATTGATTCGATTGAGAATTCCAGTGACAATCTTGCATCACCCACTTCAGTCTCACGCTCTTGTGGTTGGCGGTCAATTCAGTCCCGGATGGTCACTTACGGCTTTTGAAGTGCACACTTTTCAGGCGACGTCTCACTTGTGGTAGAAACCGTCAGCTGTCGAAGTGAGCTCCTCAACTCGTCTGAAGACAGAGAAGGATCGTTTCTTGACAAGCGAATAATCATCCGATCTGTTCGGAAATTTTCCTTTCTTTTCCCACCAACTTTTCTGTAAAGGGAGAAAAATAGTTTTTCACCTTTTGACGGTGGTCTTTGGGACGCCTACTTTTCGGCTAACTCTGTTTGGACTGTCCTTCCGATAAAACTGCAGAAACTTTGCCTTTCATAAACACTTTCATAGTCTTCGAATCAGTCATCATGACATCAGATGAAATCAAAACTGAATGGAAATTTTGTTTACAACTTCTCTCGATCAACACTTTGATCTGGCTTTGCAGACGTCTATACACCTTAATGAAAGCCTGAAAATGACCTTGTTAGCGACAGAAGAGGTAAACAATTTTTCAACAATCAACAGAAACAGAAAATTATGCAATGAATTTAGAACGTCACAACTTCCCTAAAAGTACACCGATTTTGACGAGCAAAACATCAAAAACTCTGTTCACTTTACACATTGACGGATACAAATGTATAATGGCTCATTGAAAAGCTGAGAACATAAGCTCTTTAATAGTGTATGGCTTATCAATGCAAAATGAGGCAGGAGAATCGATTGAAGCTTGACACTATTTAGGTGCTCCTTTTTTATGATCAACTCTAGTTGTTTCGTGTAATTAATTATCAAAGCAAGGGATTTTTCTAAAAAACGCAATACAGTCGAACCTCTACATAGTCAATTTCAAGGAACCAGATAAAAAATTCACTATGAGGAGAGTTCACTAGAAGGAGGGTTTCTGAAATTTAATGTTATATTGGTTTTAAAGTAAGCATATAAGGTCAAAACAATCATACAAGACAATTGAAAGTAATACGATTAAACAAATTTTATACGGGTTACCAGTAATACAGTATTGTATGATTGTATCACAATGTCATGTTAGATGATAATGTAAACTCAAGATGCAAAATGTAAAAATAATATGTACTGTATATAAATAATGTATTATAAAATAATCAGTACTGCATTCAGTATAAGCTACATACATCAGTGATTACGATGAAAATAGCTGTCAATACGAATCTGTACAATGCATCGCTCGTCAACAGAAGCAATCATGTTTTCTATACGATCAAAAGCTTGTTGATCAAGCTACAAGGTTACTTTTCCTTTCAAAGAATTCCCTGATCTGACTTAACGGTACGCTTGAAAACGCAAAAAAGTGCACGTTAACTTGGAACCATTAGCTTCATTAACTAAGCTTATTCACTTGCATCTAAATTTAGATTGCAGACTCATGGACTTTAATAACTTAGGAACTTTGGAGTAGTAAGTATCATCGAACTGCTCGCTTCAATAAAAGTGGTACATGTGCATGGAATTACAAAGTATAATTAAGGTTCAATACATACTCGATGTAAAATATTCATTATATAGAGGTTGAAACAATAAATGGACAAAATAATATATTCACTATGAATAAGTTCACTATGTAGAGATATGTAGCAGGCGCAAAGTATGCCATTTTTGATGGAATCAAGAATTTAATTCACATTGAGGAGAGATTTACTTTGAAGAGGTTTACTCTACAGAGATTCGACTATATATATTCCTTTTATGCTTCCTAATAAAGTCATGAATGGCGATTTGATTACAACAAAAATACTCAGATTTATTGATAGTTTTTCTTTTCATGTTTGTCGGACACCCATGTCTGTACAACAACCGTTCAACAATAAATTGAAAATGTGCTTTTTAAATGTTTTTGTTTAACTAGGAGCTTATCGCGCTAGTGTAAAGTCAAACACACAATGCTGAACGGTTTTTAATACTACTTACATGCTAAAAGTCCATGTCGATATAAATTTGCGCAGAAAATATTAAATTTTAATTGCTACGTTGACTAGATACAGACGCTTTCAACCAAGCCTACTCGTATTATGCTATTTCAAGCAACAAACTTGTATGAAATTATGACGCGCATAAAATGGGTAGGTGGGTTACGAATGTGCCCTCTCGATTCACATAACCGTATTCATCTTATTGTGAATGAATCATTCAACGCCCTGTCCTCTGAAAGTAAATCAAAACAACATCTCATTTAATGAACATTTAATTTCGTCGAAAGTCGATCAGATGACATGTTTGATCTTCTTTTTTGAAATAAGAAGGAGAGCATGTTGTGTGTACGAGCAGATCGCTAGAGCAACGGTTTTCATACACCAAGGACACTGCTTTTCCTTCCTCACTGCACTTCGACAAATAAAACATGCTTAACAGCTCGAAAAGGTCAATCTTTTGAAATGCATTCCGAAAGGAAGTAAATGACTCACTCATTCAAGTCATGAAATATCAAACAATGAAAATACAAAAAATATTTTCACCTAAAAAACACAGCTGAATATTTCATAGAGATCTAAAAAGACAGGTGGAACAAGTGAAAAGAAATACTATGAAAGATACACGATGAGATACTTCCCTGATAATACAAGTTACCTAGGTAACTAGTGTAAAGTCAACTATGAACTGATCAATATTCTGGAACACATGTGAATGTTGTGAATAATTGGCGCTGTCGTAGACATAGTATGAGCACTTTGTCATTGCTTGCTCAAAATATTCGTCAACAGTTCATCTGTGATGTAAATACCAAGATGTGCACGTACACAGGATGCACCAAGATACAGGATGTATCTAGTGATGCGTCTTATCCTTTCTACTCATCTTCTGGTTGTCTAGGAGCGCTCTGTTTTCGTGTTTCGAAGCACAGCTTTGCATAACAAGATAAAATACTTTGTCACTCTCTCAACCGGTAACTTGTCCTATAGCTACACGTGTTTCTGGATAGGGATCGGATTTCTGTGTTCATTGAATAATACTGACAGATATGAAGTCACTTCCATATTGAAGTGTTAATTTGAATCTTCGTCTTCCTTACTTTGAATCCTTAATCTCTCCCGCTTTGCTGACACTGTAGATAAGTATGTGTTCCATACTAATGCAACAGTAGCTAATGTTGAAGCCCTGTGATGGGCAGGAATGACCAGAAATGCAAGTGTTGTGGCAACGGGGAAGACTTTGTAGGAATTGACTGTCACTTCAACACAAGTAGTCTTATAACTCTGCTCAAGCTCCTTCCATGAATAATCTTTGGAGACACCCATCAACGTAAAGAATAAGAAGTTGAAAATCGGTGGCACGAAAGTTTGGTCAATCAGCATCTTTTTCATCGCTCCAAATTTCGTTTTGTCTTTCACCAGAAATTCGATTAGCGGATAACGGACGGAATTAATTGGACCAGCAATTAAATAGCCGAATGCAGCAAATCGTAGCGTCCTCACCCAGTCAATATTTTCTTGCTTTTCACAAATAGTTTGTGCGATAATGTCCGAGAGAGTCATTAATGTACCAGTGGTTGCCGTCGGATAAATGTAACTTGATCTCAAATTTTTTGAAGCCTCTGATAGACGAGAAAAAATGATTTTGTGAAATCTCGGTCGCAGAATAATCTTGGACGTCATTTCGCGGCGCTAACAAAGTGATAATGAACTCAGTGATCAGGCAGATGGTCAGTTATAATCTCGGCTGCTGGAAAATTTCAGTAATGACGTCACCGCGTTTCCTACAATCACCGCACAGTTGACAATGCAAGCTAGATGACTATTCTATTTATGGTACACCATGACAGATCGTAGCGGAGTAAACCGATCGTGTATTATTCATCCATCGTGATCTTGAAGAAGATCAGCATACAATGGAATTCTCTCTGACGATACGTGACACGTGCAGTGCGTCTCGTGTCTACTGCTCGTCCCCGAGAGAATTGCGTAATAGAAACTAATAATTGCTATTATCTGTCATCAACAACTTTTAACCGATGATTGAATTTTATTTGCTGTGCAACTTAACCCTAAAGCGGGTGGATGTATACATTTTGTTAACATTTCAACTTATAGGCAATGTAGCTACTACAATAATTATTCAGTGACTTTTATATTTCATGTCCATGAATAGCAACATCAAATCAATAAGAATTGGTATTGATTTCCCTTTGAAAATCTCTTATCTTGCCGCTATGTACTTAGGGATCTTCAACCGGATGGCTGTTGACATTCTGTCAACAATAAATATTCAATGTATGATCAGTATAAATGTTCGTAGGATTCCAGGCCGAACTTACATTCCCTCAAAGCCCCGAAAATATGGATTGAAAATTTTTTGGTTATGCGATGCATCCAACGGTTTTGCTTTGAACGGGAAACTGTATACAGGTCGCGAGAACAAGACTGTGCACCGCAACTTGGGATTGAAATTGTAATGGAACTTTGTAGACCATATTATATATAACACTAACCGTGAGATAGCAACGGACAATTTTTTTACGTCTCATTTGTTGGCCTGCAGTTTACTTGAAAATGGTCTAACTTTGGTGGGGACAATGAGAAATCATCGTCGGGAAACACCCAATACATTGAAAAGTAAGCGATCTTTGTCATCGACGATCTTCTCACATGATCATCAGAACAAAATTGTGATGGTTTCACACATTCTTAAAAGGAATAAAAATGTGATTTTATTGAACTCATCGCATTCAGGAGAACAATGTGATGAGAAAAACAATCCTCTTCTCATACGTGATTGCAACTTTGGAAAGAAAGGCGTCGATTTAATGGACGAAATGATAGAGGAGTACACATGTCGTCGGAAGACTGTGAGGTGGCCACTTTTGTCGGCATTCAAAATGATTGACATCACATGTTTGAATGGGTATTTGCTTTTGAAAAAAGATGGCTACGTGAAAAGAAGAAAGCACTATTTGACAGAAGTTGCATTACAGCTTGCTAAACCATTTGCGGTTCACAGGCATCGAATGAACAATCACTTGCCGATGGCCACTAAACGGGCTGCTACAGTGCTAGGCTTCAGAGAAGATCAGGAAATCCCAAGTTCTCGTACAGTCAACGCGCCACGCCGATGCTTCATGCGCAGCAAACATTCCCGCAGTCGTTTTGATACATGTTCCAAGGCAGTATGTCCAGCTCATCGACAACTTTTGAAATTGTGCTAATGTATCGACTGTATCGACCAATAGTCAACTCTTTTTTTGCGCATAATTCAGTGAATGCTTGTAGACTCTTCTATTTTGTGTTAACGCCTTTTTAATGTTTTCTATAATATACAGCATCATTACTTCAACTTTCATTGTATCATTTTAAATGTAAATGTCAAATATGATATCTTGATTACCTGCGTTTCATAGAAACGAGCAATTTTGAAAAGTAAAATTCCTAAAAATCTTAATTTTTTTTGAAAAATTGCATGATATATGTATATACTGCTTACCTGTAAACCAAACATACTAAATCAATATCTATTTTTTTGAAGCGGAAAATGGCACAATCATTCACTTTTTCATCCATATTTTGAGGAAAAGATGATAGAAATATCAATATATTCGTCTTAGCTTTCATTCCGTTTGAACAAACGAGCTGAGTATTTCTGTTTACAAAATGTTAACAAGCAACCGGATGAAGTGAAAAATATAAGCACCCGTTTTAGGGTTAAAATTACTTGGAGTGCTTACCTCAGAATTGGATTGTTCAAGCGTGTCCCTTTGCTATTAGTGAAAACTGATTCAAAATGATGGGACATGCTGGAACTTACTAATAGTAATAAATGTCGTTTATTGAGCACGAAAAATACCTCAGCAATGCAGATCGTGAGGCTACGAATTCAAGATCATACAGATAATTATCACATAGCATAATTATGTTCTTTCCAAAACAAGTTATTAAGAAAAAAAGTAATCAAGTGACACCTCATCAAATCTTAAACCCGTATGAAGTTTACTCATACTCATAGACACGAAAAAGGACTTAGAGCGAGTAACAGTAACACTAGTGTGAAGTTGAAATTTCTGAGATTGTGACATAACTGGAAAACATTTTCAGGGAGACAGTGGTTCTCGTCACAAACTATTTTCAAAAATAATCTTAAAGCCAATTTAGTGCGTCTATAATCAAGGGGTGCAAAATTAGAACATGAGCAGGAGCTTTTGGGAGCAAATCAACCGCTGACATCGATGTTGTACAAGTTCATTAGTTTCTGATTGATACATATGCAAGTTGGTGAATAGCGGTGCACAATATTCAAGAACAGAATGAATAGATCTTTGGTGAATCAGAACAAGTGACTCTGCATCTAAAGAAAGGTTTCAAACAACGAATGACATTTATCCTCTTTGGCTTTCTTTGTAATAAAATCAACAAGAGATTTCCAACACATTTTAACACTGTAAATAACCGTAAGAATTTTTGCTTCAGTTTTTACAGGAATGTCATTCAGGTGAACGGTAGAAAAATCAATATCATTTAGAGTAGATAAACATTTGTGAGCTCCTGGCACAATTGATTGACATTGCATTGTAGTTAGTGTTGTGCGCACAGAATTAAATATTTTGTTTATCTGTTTCGGTAAACCGAAGCGCACGTAGATGAATCTAATTCTGTGGTTGTGCGGATAGACAAATTTCTCAACCGTAACCGACCGTACAGAAAATTTCCGTAAACGTAACCATGGGATTTTTAACCGCAACCAACCGTAACCGTTGGATTTTTAACCGTAACCGACCGATAGCCGCAAAAACATGTATATCCAACTGTTAATCGCATGAACGTAAAGGCTCGCTGAGTCAATACCCTAAATCAGTTATATTACTGTCGATCGTAATAAACCGCAACTTATATAATAGTCTTGCATGATAGGCTATGCTTCGCTTATCGACAAAAAATACTGACAGCAGCCTAATAGACTTGGGCCAGTTTGGCTTACCTTACCTTGCTATTATCATACAAAGCTTCATTCTTGTGAAATTTGCATAGCTAGATCAGTTTATCATATAGTGCATGTACACATGTAGTCAAATACAGTGGCTTTGCATAGGATACAAATGCAAGTCATGGACGTATAGTCACCGGTTCCATTGACCTATGGTACAATAAATGATTAGGACATTCTTTTGAGAAACACTTCAATCACGATAAGCTTACTGATAATTTACCGCAATATACTGTGCTTTACTGCACAGGATGTCACATACCAGAGCCCTACATGTGATTTCAAGAAATATTTGGGTTATCGTCTTAATCTTAGTGTGTAGTCTAAACCTACATCCCATTAAAGTGGCCTTAATACGAATTATGAATCCTCCTGGTTGAGTTTTGAACTGTTATCAAGTGTTAACGCTGATATTGTAACATAGCAATTGTTAATTAAGATTAGAACATGTATCCAATTAGGAGTTGTACCTCAATGTTTAAAACTGGCGAATGTGTCCCCGATCCCTAAGGTTGATCGTCCTCGTGTTGTATCGGACTTTCGTCCTATATCTCCTGTACCTGTGTTATCTAAAATTTTCGAGAAAATTGTGTGTACAAGGTTTTGATGCCTTTTGTAAAAAACCTAATTCATGAATCACAATTCGCCTTTGTTTCGCGCTCCGGAGCAGGCACTGCTCCAGCGCTAGTACTAACTCATCACAAGATCTTGCTGTTCTTGGATAGTTCGTCCGGCGTTGTTCGTTTGCTTTCAACCGATTTTCAGAAAGCGTTTGAAAAGTTACCGCATCATGTAATCGTTGAATCGCTGCAAAAGTTTCCTGTTTCATCATCCATTGTTAAATGGATTTCGAGTTTCCTCACCTGTAGGCATCAGCGTGTCTTTGTTAATGGCGAATCTTCCAGCTGGGTCCCTATTTCCAGTGGGATACCACAGGGAAGTGTAATTGGCCCCATATTGTTTGCGCTTTCGCTAAATGATTTGAACCCGATTTGTGACAACACTTTCCTTTTGAAGTATGCTGATGATATGCTTTTTGTTCACTTTGTCAGGGGCGCCTCTGATGATTGTCTTCAGCTCGAATGGGAGAATATTGTGAGATGGTCAGACAGTATTCATCTGCAATTAAATGATTCCAAATGTAAAGTCATGGATATCGTCACAAAAAAGAATTTTTCAACCGTGCCAATTTGTATCAGTGATGATGTAGTTTTGCAGCAGGTTGCCTCTCTAAAGATCTTGGGTGTTACATTTGCGTCTGATCTTAAGTGGAAGTTGCATGTTGATGTCATTGTCAAGAAGGTCTCTAAGCGTATTTTTATTTTTCGAAACCTAAGGAGGTCGCACTGCCCTGTTCCTTTGATGGTGCGATGCTATGTAACACTGATTCGCTCAATTTTGATGTATGCATATCCATGTATTTGCAACATGTCAGAACATGTTTTCAATAAGCTTTTGTTTATCGAACGACGCATCTTCCGCATAATTGGTGTTGATGTTTCTCAATTTCCTGGTGTTTCGATTGCTATTTTCAAGCATTCAATGTGTGAAAAATTGTTAAAGACTATTGAAAGTTGTTCTGATCATCCCCTGAGAGAAATGTTTGTTTCTAAAGTCCAACATCGTGTGAACCGGCATACAAAACCCAACTGTGCTCTTAGCAGACCCTTCGCTAGGACAAAGCGCTTCGCTTCGTCTTTTATTTGCTATTGTAAATAGTTTTGTTCAGTGTTTTATTTTACTTTTTACTCACTTTTTATGATTCTGCCATGTAAGCTCTTCTTTGCATTCTTATGTTTATTATTGACTATCGTGATATGTACTGCGCTTACCGATTGTAACTTGTAGGGCAATGAAGAGATTCTTATCTTATCTTATCTTATTGTATAATGTGTCATGTTATATCCGTCTACTTGTTTACGCAGCCATCCAACAGAATTGCCAATTCTACATGAAATCAATATATAAACCTAACGTAACTACCCAAAAAGTCATTTTCATAATTTCATTATAATCATGACATCCGTCAGATTTCGCTCAATATCTCGTAGCCTATTTATTGTTTAACTTTAAGGAAGCATTCAATTATCACTCATTCAAGATCCCAAAAGTAAAAAAAATAAGAACAAAATATATTCCAATGCTCATGTACTTGCCTCCTCATTTTCGGTACGATCGTATGACCATAAGTTCATTAGGGTGTTGGGATATTCATCGATTACGTCGGTTACTAATGGTGGATCCAGTTGCCAGTTGAAGAATTTTGTGTGGCCGGTGACGCCAAAATTGCTCGTGCAATTTTTGAGATGAACGGGTATTTTACAGTTCCATTTCCTTTCCAAAAGGTCAATGCACATTTCCACGGAATCATCTTTAGTTTGTAGATACTGTTCCAATTTGTCATGAGTTTGTTTTTGTGTAGAGCTCAAAATTGTGATTTCGGTATCTGACTCATCTTCATCAGAATCTGGCATGAACCTAGCCCGTTTCTTTGGAGGCTGATTTGCTACGCAGTCCTTGTATTCCTCAAACAAGCTAGATTGATACTTAAGAAGATCTTCTCTAGGCACAAGGCGATCATTGGAAGAAATAGAAGTGTCATCTTTATGCTGTGGCTGAAGCAATATTGCAAGGACGTGGTAAGATGCAAGTTTGTTGATTCATTTCTCATCAATCCTTTTCAAAAGATTTTTCGTGAAGTGATTAAATTCAGATAATTCAGAAGTCTTTGCACATTTTTCAATTGCTCCTTTAACCTGCGATAAACGGGTATCACCAATGGCAAGGTGACCGTTTTCTCAGGTGTCAACATATTTGTAGAATGTTCAAATGGTTTCAATATCAGCTGCTCTGACGCTTACTGAATGTCACAGCGTGTCCTTCGTCCCTTTCGTTGAGAAGTTCAATAAGCGGCTCCCATGATGTCTCAATAGATCGCAACATAAAGCAAATGGAGTTGAAACGAGTTGGAACGTGTTGCACAAGTTTTGCAGGGAGCTTTTTGTTCAGCCCACAATGCTTGATATGAGATGTTAACTGTTTCGCGCAATCAATTATGTTTGAAATAGGTTCACTCCCAGTATCTCTAACTGCAGTCTTCAATGCAGTCGATAAATCATGAGCACAGCACGAAAGTCGATCGAAGTCCTTCGCGACGGCTGAGACGAGCTTATTATCACTATCACTGACAAAAGTTGGTCGCGTGCCATTCGTTAGCTTGTCATAATCAAAAATATCGCCGATATTTCTCACCAAGTCACGTCGAATATTCACAGAATGCTTGACGGTATGGCTGCACACAGATCACTCTTTGGGGATAGATCCAATTGGAATCGATATAACATACACTAATAACAGTGTAATCGATATCACTGTACGATTCTTTCCGGTGATCTGCACAAAATGAGAATGCTGGTATACACGTTAGTGTGGATTCAAGCTGTCGGACAAGGTCGGCCTTTATATCACACAAAATGTCACCATAAATAGATGGCAATAATCGACGAGATAACGTAGATCTATCGACAAATAAGTCGTCAACACTGACGTTTCCGTAATTTTGACCGATTTTGATGAGCTTCCTCGCCACTTCACGAAATCCAGAATCTTTGCTGATACCCAATGGTCTCAAATTATCGGATATTCAGTACACAACTGATTTGTTCAGCTCTTCTTTTATTTTAGAAGGTACTACAGATGTAGGTCGTGGAATAACTTTGACGAAAGTATCTAAAGACGTTTTACTAAGGTGTGAGATCGAGGCACACTTATGACACCGCAGAGTATTCGTCCTAGTCGTTGGTTTGTGATTGTAGACTTTCAAGTACTTATTACAGGCGACGAACCCGGAAACAATCTTGTCAGAGTCCACAATAGAATAAAGCGTTTCCCAGATGTCACTTTTGCCGTCGATCTTTTTCAAAGAAAATTCTTTGGCTAAGAGCCTTTGTCCAAAGAGCCTTTGTTTATTATAGACATACGACCGAAACGCGATGATGAACTGAGTGACTAATACTCAGAAATACTGCGGATGAATGAGAGAAATCGATATCGTGCGATATGTCGTCGACGATCTTACTGTTACACATGGCTAACTGCTGATTTGATAAAACATAAACATCTAAACACGCATTGACAAAATTTCGTAGTGCTTGCACGCTATGAAGTGCAATTAAAGAGTTACAATCAATGATTCTCTTACGCTTTCCTTGCAATGAGAGCTTTGGACATTGGTCGGTAAATTAATTACTGTTTCCTTCATGTTTTGTAAATTGTAATGTGCACTTGTTGCTTGCCGAGAGTTCTGAAAATTATGAGACGTAGGATTGAAAGTTGATGATTTTGTAAATTCGATCATGATTCGATTCTTCTGTGGGCGGCATGCTTTTGTGAAGAGTGCTTGAGTGAACACGTGCATGCATGCTTTTATGAGAATGATTAATGACTTTCTGCAGAAGAGAGCGGCAATGGGAAGAAAGCGAATGCAACCTCTGATTCTTGACCGTGTTCTACGCTAACATTTTGGCTCATAGAGAAATCCCTAAATACTCAGGTTTACTAACACTTTAATTCACAAAGAGCGATGGCATGATAACGCAATAGAAATCAATTCTTCTCACGAGTGACTAGTCACTAGTGAGATAATTGCCATTCGCAAAAATTTAATCGTGATTAACCGTGATCACTGAGCCCGTTAACCGCGACCGACCGTAATCGTGGTGCTTTTTAACCGTAACCGGCCATTAACCGCGGTTACAGCGGTTTACCACGGCTAAACGTAACCACGGTTATAACCACACATCACTAAATTTTGTAGTCCAATCAACAACGGTTGATAAATAGAATGTAAGGAGGAAACATTCAACTCAGAGTTCGCAACACCACATAACGTAATATCGTCGGCGTATTTTACAAGTGTGCATATTTCACTGTCATTTAACCATTTTAAATGAGAAATGAAAATACATATACCAAAAAGAAAGGGCCCAAAGCAGGAACCCTGAGACACACCACTAGAGACAGTTGTAACAGAGCTGTGATTATATTTCGAGCACATACATGCACGCTGAGATCGATTGGTCAAATAATGCTGAACAAAGCTGATTAAAAAAGGGCAAAAATGAGCAAGAATCATCTTATTTACCAACAATCTGTGCGAGACACGGTCAAATTCCTTTTCCAGATCTAATAACATATACGATATGCAAATACATTTCTTTTATCCATCTGTCTTGAAACAAATTCCTTCACGGTCAAGAGGGCACATGATGTGGAGCTGCCAGGCCGAAAACCGCATTGCGCTTCATAATGCGGTCAAGGAAGTCAGATTTAAACCGTTTTTAAGGCATTTTGTAAATAGTTTTTCTGGGAAAGACAATTTTGAAATCGGACGAGTGTTCGGGAGATTTGGCGGTGATGATTTGGGCATTGGGGTGACATCGGCCAGCTTCCATGTTCGTGGCTTATCAGCACCCTGTAAGCAGATGTTAAATATATGACATGAGGGAAGAGGAATACACGAGGCCAATTCCCCGCAATAGTCAAAAGTCAAAAATGTTTATTTCCAAGAACATTGGAAAACAGGAGCATGTGTGCTCACATACACAAAAAAAATAGTTGGCAGAAAACAGCGTGCGGTCGGTGTTGTTAAAATATATTCTGAACAGGAAGGAGAGGAGCACTGACGAAAATAAATTTCCAGATTTCATATTTATTGATTAGTGATTTCCTTAGTTATCGTTCGCAAGTCGTTTGCTTTTTTGAGAAACCTCGCGATGGATTTTACCAGTTTCGGAGTTAAAATATTCATCAATTTATTGAATTCTGTTGCATTGCTACAGTTGCATAACAAAGGCGCTGTTTCTTAACAATAATGGAAACTGCATCAGGACCAGAGTCAGACCGAGGATTGACATTCAGCAAAAGATCACAGATCTCATTTGTGCAGAATTGAAGTAGAGTAACAAATAGTTGTGGATTTTCATTTATAGGATCATCAATCAAATTAGAAGCATATTGAAGATTCAACTTTTCAAGTTTACTTTTGATATCCTTACTTGTATTACAAGACGGAAGCCAATCGTCATTCACTGAGTTGTTAATCACTTTCTTGTAAACTTCACAAGGAGATCTCGTTTCACTGAATATTCGTTTGCTCACTTTTGTTTCGCTTCATGAAATAGCTTGACCTTGAATATTCTTGACCTTATCTCTGAAGTGCTGAAACACTGGCCATTTTTTTGACGGCAAGCCTCATAGCGCTTATGAGTTATTTATCATCCTTTATAATATTGAAGTTATCCAAGGCTTGTCCCGTTCAGTGACCTTTATCAAATCAAAAGGAAGCTTGCTTAAAACGTGTGTGAAGTTGGCGCAACCACTCAGCGCAACCATTTTTGTTTTAACTGTGCCACTCCCACAACTCACATCAACCACACAGTTCGAGGTCGCTGATTATGTGCCACTACTCGACTTCACGAAATTCAGCCTCCTATGGCCACAAAACGCAATTCAAATTTTAAATTGGTTGCACTGTGAAGTTGACGCAACCAATTTTTGCAACTTTCATAACATCAGCTCATCAAGCAACAAAACCCATAACAAATGATGCAATATCCATGCCTAATTATGTGCCACGCAAAAAATAATAAAAATGATCAATCTTCATGTAAAACATCAAGTTTCAAACATTTATTATACCTAGGTGTAAAGTTGACGCAACCAAACTTCAAATGAATATTACTCAACACCTAAGCAGTTATGCATCACACAAATAACTCCAGCATGTGAGCCAGGGCGATATTCATTAGAATCAATCAAACACAGGCAGTCATTCATTCGGTCAAAAAGAAAATGTGAAACTTCAAAATCACATGTCAAAGCTCCTAATTAAATAATGCACATTCAGCACAACCATTTTTCATTTCGAGTGTGCCACTCCTGAAATGCATGTTTCTTGTACAATTTGGGGTCGCTGATTATGTTTCACGCATCAGGTTTACTAAATTCGGCCTCCTTCACTCCGAAAACTCAATTCAAAGTTGAAAAATGAAAAATAGTTGCGCTGACTCGAATTGATCTGAGCTTCAGCTCATGTCTAGGCCTATAGATGGCAGGAAATCATGTATTTTTGAAGGATGATATTTTCTGATTAAGGTAGTGAATAGGTACGAGTGTTTGGTCGATTCTGATGAATATTGACCTGGCACACTTGATGGTGCTATTTATTTGATGTGAAACTGCGTTTGAGCAGAGTAATTTCAACTCAAAGTGGTTGCGTTGGAATTATGTGTGATGTAGTTGAACTTTGAATTGAGTTTTCCGAGTGAAGGAGGCCGAATTTAGTAAACCTGATGCGTGAAACATAATCAGCGACCCCAAATTGTACAAGAAACATGCATTTCAGGAGTGGCACACTCAAAATGAAAAATGGTTGTGCTGAATGTGCATTATTTAATTAGGAGCTTTGACATGTGATTTTGATGTTTCACATTTTCTTTTTGACCGAATGAATGACTGCCTGTGTTTGATTGATTCTAATGAATATCGCCCTGGCTCACATGCTGGAGTTATTTGTGTGATGCATAACTGCTTAGGTGTTGAGTAATATTCATGTGAAGTTTGGTTGCGTCAACTTCACACCTAGGTATAATAAATGTTTGAAACTTGATGTTTTACATGAAGATTGATCATTTTTATTATTTTTTGCGTGGCACATAATTAGGCATGGATATTGCATCATTTGTTATGGGTTTTGTTGCTTGATGTGCTGATGTTATGAAAGTTGCAAAAATTGGTTGCGTCAACTTCACAGTGCAACCAATTTAAAATTTGAATTGCTTTTAATGGCCATAGGAGGCTGAATTTCGTGAAGCCGAGTAGTGGCACATAATCAGCGACCTCGAACTGTGTGGTTGATGTGAGTTGTGGGAGTGGCACAGTTAAAACAAAAATGGTTGCGGTGAGTGGTTGCGCCAACTTCACACACGTTTGCTTAAAGCATAATTAAAAAGAGAATCAAGTGATAGACTGTCAAACTGTTTGCACCAATCAATAGAATTTAGGTTCTGAATTGCCGGCAGCACCACAGATTCATGAAAATCAATCATTTTTACATACGAATGACGGGATGAAAAGTCGGAAACAGGCTTCATAGAAAGAACATCGCGGTCACTCAGACCCAGAGGATAATGAAAATCTTTATGATGATACATCAATAATCTGGTACAAGAATATCAAGGATGGTATCTTGCCTTATAGGCCTCCTAGCGAAGTTAGTCAGACCTAAGTTGGATTCAAATATTGCAGAGCTAGCATGATAGAAGTCTCCGCAGATTGTAACATTGGAGATGGTCGGATCGTACAAAAGACAATAATCAATTAAAGACAGGACATAATCACAGGCTGATGTTTCCAATGACAATCTTAAACTCTCACCTTTTGGAATATATGCAAATGTCAAGAGCATGCAAGAATGTTTCATCCTTGCGACCAATTCTCGGTAAATGAAGAAACTTTCTTTCAGGACTGGAAGGGTTCAATGCAGCGATCAATGAAGTCACTCCTTTCTCATCATGAACCTCATCCAGTTCATCAGTGTTCATATTCTCCGGAGACCAAACACCCAAACATTATCATGCTTCTCATCCCTCGATTGGGTCTCTTTTAAAGCATTAACAACAGCATTGATCATGTCTGCAGAAAAATTGCCATGGAATTGGTCTTTCAATGTCAATTTTTTTCGAATTAGGAAAAGCGCGAAAGGAAATCCTTAAGTTAATATTCTTGCAGTCCGTACAGGTGTAATGCAGATGGTCAGAGTTTATGACAGATTTCCCAATTGACGCAGCTATATTACAGCACTCTTTCTTCGAATGAACAGATCTTGGACAGTATTTACAAGACACGATCAATAATCCACTAAATAGTGTAGATCACAGGAAATGATTGCACTCGATTACTCTCTAAATATAGATTGCCGAAGGACACAATGGAAATCCAAGCAGAAGCGATGAAAATTGACCGAAGTGAGCAAAGATTACATTATGTTGAAGCAAGGAAGCCACAATTGAGCGCATCAGAAGGATCACAGACAATAATTAAGAGCTCAGTGCTATGGTGGAGGTCGCAATGATGTCGCAGAGTAAAAAACTGAATTTATGGATGCCTAGCACCAGATATATCGAAAACTTTGCGCAGACAATCAGCGAGAGACGACCGACCAACAACCATGCGCGCGGTACTAAGTGGCAAAAAGAAATTTTTAATACCTGGCAGAGATTGGAAAAATCGTCGTGGGTCGCTTGCGGATTGCTGTGAATTCCGACAGAATTCTCGAATCGCCACGATTCCTTCAGATTCGAAGAATTCATATAATTTCGCACAAGTTTTTCCGATAATGTGTGTCCTTCCGATCATCATTGAAAAAACATAGCAGTATCACGAAAAAACCTTCACAACTTCCAATGAGAGCTGAAAGAAATTCAACAGCAGAGAACAAAAAGAAGAGCACTCAAATGGTTATGCATAGGTTCATTACCAATGGATACACGAAACCCTTCTTGGAGATTGCTGTCAAACAAGGAGACAGGAAAAAGAAAAAAGAAAACAAACAACCAATTACATTTGTCAAGTTACCTTATTTCAACGAACAGCAGAAAAGGAAAATAATTGAGGCGCAAAAAAGAACAGATATGCTCGGTAAAATAAGAATAATTTTTCAATCCAACAGACCTCTCTCTAGACAATTCAACAGAAGAAACCCAAGAAACTGCCAGAATAATTGCAAGACCTGTCAAGCAGCTTGTTTTCCGAATCAATGCCAAACAAAGAATGCAGTGTACAAGATCTCTTGTAACATATGCAATAAAGGATACATTGGACAGACAAAAAGAATATTACGAACAAGAATATTAGAACACTGTACATCCAGTGATTCGCATGTAAAAATACATTTTGTGGATGAACACAAAGAGGTCAAGCCAACAAATTTTAAATGGAAAATATTGAAAACATTGTTTTCAAGAACAAAAATGCCCGACTGTCAGCAGAGGCCCATTTCATGAAAATTTCGAACAATCTCATGAATGGCTGTGAGGGGATCAAGATAATGAACCTATAACATTGACAATAATCAGGATTCTCAAGCATTTGTGATGACAATACAGTACATGTACATTCTTTATTGCATTTATCCCTACTAGTATCAAAATTCCGTTAAGATTTCTATTTTCATTGCATGATGTAGCCAGCATCAGATATCTTGTCTGATCATTTTTTCTATCCATGATTTCCCAACATAATTTTGACTTCTATGCATTTTCACTATAATCTTCACACTTCTGTATAATTTGTACCTTTCTTCAATTTTTGACTTGTTCCAAGTTATATACATAAGGCAATGTTAGCCATTGTGTAATTCGTCCTCGTAAAAGAGATTCGAAACGTCGAACAACCCTAGTGGTTTTTATTTTCCTGGTTAAAGCGATTACGCAATTTATTTTGCAAAGACACTTCACAAACCTCTCTGTAGAGCTTGACATCGTCTGCGTCTCTTTGCTGTGTGATACGGTTGATAACAGTCACTGAAACTTCGGACAATTTGGCGTGTTTAATGTGTAACTGGCCGCTCATCGTTCGATTGCCATGATACTATGCCAGCACATTGTACCATTTCATTAACGCTACATGTTCCAATGCTTTCTTTCTAGTCAAACAGTTGAAGAGACGACCTGTCTAATTCTGTGGTGCTAACACTGCACAGAACGAGGCCGACAATAAAATGTATGACATGCCAGATGGCGGGAAGATCATACTTCAATCTGAATGCAAATTGGACTCAATTCTCTTCCGATACGTTTAATGCCAAGTAAAGTAAATTGAACTTAAAATATCGCCAGACGTTTCGAGTCCAGACCCTTTGTCAATGGCAGAACACTTGATTGAACAGCTCCTGTTGTTTCGTGACGCCTGTTCTTGCTTGGCTTGTTCAAGTTGGTAAGTCGTGATTCACACTAAACTTGTTTCAACCGAATCATTCAGACATCTCAAATATTCAACGCCAAAATAATCTGTGCTACTGGTGTGATCTGACAAGGCACTTGTGCTGTTTTTAAATACTTTTGTAGTGTTCATTATATATATCTTACGTAATGAGGACGAGAAGTTTTTCCTATGTATTTACCATTGAATTTATTAAACGTAAATTGATAAACCACGAAAGTCTTTTCAGTTATTTCTCAGGAAGCTTGTTGCATATTTTACAATTATCGTTCAATTTATGCTTACACATTAAGTAGTTGACTTTCCTAACTAAGGTATGTATCACTTATGTAAGGCGATTCTAAAACGCACTTGTCAGTATTGTCTTTTTTATTGCTCCTAGCTGGTCTTTTTGCCGTGACAAAATGCTTTTCACTATATCCGCTAGCTTTATTAGGTATGTTTGCGCATCATTTTTCCGACTGAGTCACCAAATCTTTACTGAGTGTTTCACTACATCTCTCATAGACGCTCAAAATACTTTGCTTTACGAAATCTGATTTGACACTGCTAGGTAGCCAACTGTCCTTCTTTCATGTATTTCCTCTTTAGCATCTGAAAATAAAATTTGCTCATTTTGATAGTTGAAGCACAAAGCAAACTCTCTTTGATTTGAAAGTCGATCGCTGTTAGACTCAAAAGTGTAAAGCACTTCAGCGTCCCGCGCCTTTAAAGGTCGATAGAAGCAGGTCGCGACACACTTTACAGCGGCTACTCTTAAATTTTCTACTCATAAAGACTTTTTGCAATGAATTTATGTATATAGATGTATTCAATAATAATAATAAATGTCGTATATTTAATCAAAACCTCAATAATGATAATCGTGAGGCAACAATGACGTTTTACAAGTGACATACGGAAGTTGAAGTCAATAACAAAAAAATAAAAACTGAAATTAAGAAAAACCACTATTAGATAGCCTTAACATCGTGACAATAAATGATCTATGACGGTAGAAAGAGATCAATTTAAGCATGCGATACGATCCTGAGTATGGATTTACTTCGCAGGATAGTTTGTACAGAGGGTGAGTAGCATCATTGACGAAATTGTTGAATAATCGTAGCCCCAATATAAGACGACGATAGTCCAGCGGAAGGAAATTGTTGCAGACACAATTTGTAGTCCCACAGATGATTTTGTGTGCTCTCGACTGTACCATTTCCATTTTGTTTCTTTCTTTAGCCTGAAGATTGCAAAAATCAGGCGCTGCATATTCCATGATTCCTCTTATGCAATTGTTGTATATGACAACCAGATCATCCTTACTTATAAATGGCTTCAATTGCCTTAGGACCGATAATTTAGATGATGCCCGCTTGGCAATATTTGTAACATGAGAATTCCATTTAAAAGTTTCATTCAATGTGACACCAAGAAATGTTATAGTTTTTGTTATCGGAATGTTATCAACTTCTAAACTGCGAAAATCTTCGGATTTGGAGGATCGGATAAACATTTGAGCTCACTTTTCTTGCTTTATGATCATGTGATTCTTTACAGTCCACTGGGTTATTTCTGCAAGCGCAGGGATAACTGGACTCTGACTGCAGTTCTTTTGGATAGATCCAGTGACAATGACATCGTCCGCGTACTTTGTTGATAATAATTCCGGACAATTCCTTATTACCTAGTCGGCCGTGAAATACCCAAACATTGAGGGCCCAATAGATGACCCCTGTGGCAAACAGCTTGTTACAGGAACGGACTCACCATGAAAGTCTTTCCATTTGATTATTTGGTACTTTGACTTTATATATTTTTTAATGAAACAAACAATGTATAGATCAAGTTGATCTTGAAGCATCTTATGAATGAGAAGTCTATGAGAAACCTTGTCAAAACCTTTTGGAAGTATGATCAAACTTGCAACAGTTATTTTGGTTCAGTATCGAGGTACAGAATTTCAGTGGGACAGTTGTGCATGGTGCTTCTTTTATCTGCTGCAATTTGTGGGTAAATGTGAAAGAGACACTCTTAACTCTTCTTCAATGTTTTCAAAGTCACGCGCGTTTTTTTTACTTTTAATGTTGTTTAGGTAAGAAATCATTTTTTTACCGAGAAATCTTTATGACGTCGGCTACATCGAAGATCATCACTCATTCCCCCAGTTGACGGATTATGGCTTATTGCTTAACCTGCACGCCAGCTCTCATTGAAAGTTAAATGTTGGAATTCCATGAACGACTTATGACTGGGGCAGTTTTTTATGACCTAAAAATCGAAAAAATATCACCGAGCAAAGCTTAAAATACAATGAAATATGACCTAAAAAACTTAAATTTTAGGTTGAAAAGATCTAAAAATCTTAAAATATCGCAAAAATTATGTTTCCATTTTCAGGCAAAGAAAATAGTTCAATTTGCGACAAATAAAACGATTTACTTCAAACTTCTACCACAGTATACCCATTTGCAACTTGCTGTACAAAACATAAATGTTTGAAAAAGTCTGTCTTTGCATGGCATTTATAACATGGAGAATAACGCTCTACAGAAACAGCGGTTGGCTGACAAGGAAAGGCAGACGACAGACGAGCCAATCGCTGTTGAGAAGACCAATATTGCGTTATTCTGCAAGCATCGGTCAATTTCTATCCCCTCTTCCCAGCAACTCTAGCAGTCTAAAACTACAGAAAAATGACCAAACTATGACTAAATATAATGAGACACAGAAAATATGACAAAATTATACTTAGCCCTAAAAATATGTGTGTGCCTCCGGTCTTATGATTGTGGGACAGTGAATGAGGAGTCGGATACACATGCCTTAGAGGTTGATTCTTATGGTTAATGCATGCCGCAAGCGGTAACAAGAAGAGGTGAACCGTTTACTAGAGAATGACACACGTGAGATATGAAACTCACGTTGGACACATAAATGCAACTAATTTTGCCGTTCCGTCGCACTTTAATGAACAGGTGATGTGCTACTGATCAATGTTTCTCAAAGTAGCATCAGGAGTTCGAATCTCCTCTCTCGGTGTCTTAAAGGGAGCCTTGGACGATGCAAAAAGTGACATTGAAATGCCGTATTTCTCGAGCAACTGCTCAACGAAAAGAGAAGCATATATTAGCGTCTGTTTAGCGCCTGTTTTGCGTCAATTGCTCATGAAAAGTGATTGATTACAATTGTAGATTACTCCATTTTTCTTCAATTACTTTACAATTAATTCAGATAACTGCCGGTTCTTAATTTAGATTTTGACAGCAAGCTCAGTCTTAAATTTCTTGTAAAAAGTTGCAAGTCACCCTGGTACACAATGACGCATTATGAGCAGATATTGTAACTCATTATCGACGTGGAGAATAGAGTAATTTATACTGCATGTTGAATTTGCAATAACCTCTCGATTGCATGACTAAAAATGTAATTGATCACAATTGCAGATTATTCATCAGAACTAATTACAGTTATTGCTATTTCAAATACGCCTTTGTAATTGCAACTACAATTACAACACCAGTCGGATAGATAGCAGTTGTGGTCAGTAGGCCTTCCGAAAGAAAATTGAGCGTTTCTTTCATACGCGATTCTAACATGGAGACGACAGAATTTTTAATGAAAATTGAGAGACAGTGTGAGCTATCATTCAGCTTCATCATGACGCAAAGATCTTGGGATTCGTTGAATGCACAAAAAGATGCTGTACTTTATAAGTATTACCGAAAAATGATGCTAATAATGTCTGACATGAATTTTTCCTTGATGAAGATGCTCAGTCTCAATAAACTTTAGACCATGTGAAAGGATGTGTCTAATACTTTGATTTGGCAGAGCGATTAGGTGGTGTCTGGTCAGCTGTGTTCAGCAGAATTAAAAGCATGAATGCTAAGTCAATTCATTTACCGATGCCTACAGACGAAACTACGCAATGCAGAAAATCAAGATTATCACCGTTGAATCAGGCTCGTGTTGAGCTTTCAGATGATATAATTTTTTCGAATTTCGACAATCTGGAACATTTGGTGCAATTTCATTCTGTTTACACTTTTACCAGAACTGGCAGAATTAGGCTATCTGTTGAATAAAACAATATTTTTAACGGTTAACTGCACACAACTTGATAACTTTCTTTGAATAAACGCTGCAAACTTCAAATTTGTACTACATGTATTGCCATCCTCAGTCATTGGGTGAGTCATCATTTCCCTCACTTTAGGTCAGTCAGAATATGGAAAAGACAAAGGATGGTCTCCTCTGCAGTCTGTTCCTGTTGACTACAGAATAAATAGTATTTTCTTCACACCGTAGCCATGCTGACGCTTGCGTCCGATGAATGGATCGACAAGAACAACTCATCAATGAAGACAGTTAGTGTGAGACAAGGGCCAACATGATATCTGAAATAACACTGTAGAAGTAACAAAACAAACGATCACTAATTGCTTCATTCAATTAGGCAAACCACACTGCTTCCTATACCAAGTGTCTCGTCTGACTAAGTGAATAAGTCAAGTTAATCATCAACTTACGATTAAATTGGATGAGAATATACAAAAGATATAAGAATTTTTGGGCTGCGCAACGATTTAGGAAATGGACTGTGTATAAATGTATAAATCCACAGCTCTGGAGACCAATCCAGTTTGCTTTAAATTTACTTGTCGTTTTTTTCTGATTGAGTTATGCTGAGCATAAGAAATACCAACGAATATGATTTACTGACGCATGGACATATACTGCATCTCGCAAGACGTTCGCAACCCAAAAGTAAATCTTATCCTTTCATTAACCTCATATTCAATCGTAAGCTCATAATTAATTGAGTAAAAATGCAAGGTTAATTCACTTTGTCAATCGATGTTGTACCAACTTAGCCTAATAATTGATATAATTAGTGATTGTAAGGTTGCTTTGTCACTTTATAGTGTTCATGAAAGCCCTTTTGTCACTGTGCTGTCATTATTGATGAGTTGACAAATATTGTTGATCCACTTACTGAACAGTCTATGGCAGAAATGTTGACCAACTGAAGAAAATCCTGTTGCTTGTCAGCACCAGGCTCAGGACAAGCCCGTCTGCAGATCTGCACTCACAAGAGGGATAGGAAAATGGGTTCATTAGCGGATTGTTGCATTAGAAAGAATTAATCAGAAAGCAATAGTTGCGTTAATGACAAAGCGTCTTTTGTAAAAATAGACACAAAATTGATTTTCTGACTTTTCTAGTCACCGCATAGCGTCGATCGAAGTGTTAGTAGAACACTCAAGAAGAAAGCTATCCGAAATTTTCGGGGAAATTCCTAAAAGTTTGAATAGGCAATCGTGAACGCCAAAGCTAATGAGGAGTTAGAACCAGTCTCGTGTGTCTATCTGTACCTGCCGGGCATGTGCGCCGGCAAAGATGGGGCTATGCTGGAGAGATCCTTGCAAGAGCATTTTAACAATGTCAGGCCGAACGGTGAACTCTTGTTGCCGCACCCCTTGTTGTCGTGATAAGAATTGTCAATATTATCAAACTATTTTGATATGAAACAATTGACTTTGTTCATGTTCACGATTCATTTCTCTTTGTCTGTGAAAACATTTTGATAAAATAGCTTGCAACAAATCGCCCTGCGTCAAGAATCTACAGCTGTTACATGTTCCAGTAATTTGATTCCTCTAAAATTCTAGCAATCGCCGCATAACCGAGCAGCTAAAATTGCCGTCAACAAACTGCTGTTGTCCACTCTAGTCTCAGTAACTTAAACAAAGTGGAAAGTCTGATTTCTATGGTACTAACCTATCATTGAAGACTGTAGTGCCAAATGGATCGATGGGGTATCAGTCCGGGAGTTGCAACGGTGACCAATTCAATTTGAGTAAAACAGGGACCTATCCACTTCCTTTATTTTAGCACTGCAGTTCTCATAGTTACACTGAGAGATAAATCTTACATATCACAGTGCACTCCGGATAAATGGGACGGTTTGGGAGCGAGATTTCTATCCTGCTTATCCGGAGTTCCCGCCTAAGCGGAGCTACACTGTTCGAGCTCATTTTAACCCAAATAATTACTATGTGAGCTAAATTTTGTTCTTCTATTGATAGTAACCCTTGTACAAAAGTCTACATGCTCCCAATACCTTCCCGTTATAAGGTTTAAAATAGAAAATTATCTGTTTATATTGCACTTGTTCTGAAAATGAGAGACAATCCATCGTGCATCAGTTAAAGAGTTGTAAAAACACGGAACAATAGTTGAAGCTCATTGGTCAACAGTGAAAGGAAATCAAACTTCTATCTAAAGAAGAAAGGAATCTTATGTCATCTGCTCTTTATCTTTCGCTAATCGGTGATCTCAGAAACCCTGATGAGTTTACCTTCCTCCTCAATAGAGAGCTCGTGTGAGCTGGTGCATAGATGCATTCTTAGGAACTCTGTATATATGTATGAACACTTATTTCTTGTAAAAGGAATAGATTCTTAATGGCCAAAAGAAAAGTGATAGCAAAAATAAAAAATCTGTTTCGATCGCATCCA
Organism: Prostheceraeus crozeri; assembly: GCA_907163375.1. Taxonomy (NCBI): domain Eukaryota; kingdom Metazoa; phylum Platyhelminthes; order Polycladida; family Euryleptidae; genus Prostheceraeus; species Prostheceraeus crozeri. The sequence continues at coordinate 303,630 of CAJQUW010002593.1, read as the reverse complement.
ATGTGACCGTGTCTTGGAGCAGGGAATGATTTTCATGCTACGCAGCACTGACACAATGCATAAGAATAACAAGTGGCAGGAACACTTATGCGGATTTGGTTGAAACATAAAAGAAAATCACTTATTGCAGAAGTTCAGATCCAGTTATCCACAAAAATAGCTAAGTTGTTAATAATGCAAAATAGTTCTCCCGCTTTAGCGGCGTTACTTCCAAAAACTCTCCCTCTTAACCGGAAGGTTTTTAATTCGTAGATTGTCACCCTACATCAGTAAAACGACAATTCTTAAGTTGTGATTCCAGTCGTCTTGCAAGTTATGGAGGGTCAAAGATCATTTGTTTATGTAGATCCCTGTGCTTCCGTGTTTGATGCACTCAATAATGTGATGATACAACATTCGAAATGAGATTTGTCATTTTTATTATTATGATTCCACTTCTAGGGCACAATTCTCCAAAAGCAGGCAGAAATACGACATTCTTCGCAACTGGTACCTTGGCTGAATTGCTGTTGAAGATAATGAAAACGTCATGACAACCGATGTCGCACGTGCAATTCCTCATGCCCACGTTTCTGCACACACAGTAGTGATGAGAAAGGGAAGTTCCGTGAATGGAGTCATTTCATTGAGAATCTCAGGGTATTAAGCGCTGTCGAAGGAGATGAAAATGTCTAAAAAATGACAGAAAAGATAATTAAATAATGAAATTGGACAATCAGCGCATTTCTATGTAGTAAATTCATTCATTCACTGGAAACTGTACACCGTTAAAAACAGTTAAAATAACCGTTAAACTTCACAGAAAAGCTTCGCAGAAAATATCCGTAGATATCTGTTAAAATGATGACATCATAGCATGATGAGTGATGACGTAACAGCTAAAATCTGCTCATATCAGATAAAACAAACGTCTTTTTTGCGGATATTTACTGTTGAAGCTGTAAAAAACCGTGAAAGTAATTTTAGTTGCTAATTTTAGCGGATATTTCGGCTAAGACTCGATTTCGAGGAAAAATATGACATCAGAGAGTTATCACAACTGTTATCCGTCATTTTACTCTCACGAATTTTTCGAACCCTGTTACGCGTAAGCATTTTTACATGATATGTTTGACCCGTCTTTGCTCTATACATACGATGACGATGTTTTTCTTTCTCTCTGAATCCTTGTAAATCTTTATTTTTCGATCACTCAGGTATCGTTTTTGTTTCTCAGCAGCTGCTAATGGCATGTTTGACAAATATTGAGTAAATGGACAATATGCACTTGACTCTTGATAGACGCAGCGTCGAAAAATATTGTCATCAACTTTCCATGCGCGCAAGAATGTATCCTTGAATTAAATATCTATAATTTGAAAATAGTCAATGACATCGATGTATCGATGGCATTAGCATTTGCATAGAAATCAATTGTGCTTACTGTCTGCTTGCTTTATGAATGACGTTTGTGTCAAAGTTCGTCGACGGATAGCATGGTAACTCTCGTTATTTCTATTCCTCCATTGCCTATGTCCCCATGTTAATATAAAGTAGACGAAAAAGTGTATAAACTACCTATTAATCCAGATATCTATATTTATCCATGTGTTATTCAATTCATACATTGTTCCTTCTTCTCGAGAACGAAGTTAGCATAAAGTAAAAAGTAAAAAAAGCCTGAGGAAGGGTGGATCACCCGAAAGCTTGCCAATAAAGAAATTTCGAAGAGAACTATACCACTGAAGAATTTTTTACTTTATCCATGTGATAAGATATTACATCAGTAGTATTGCAAAATGCAAAATTGAATTTCATCTACTGCTTGAAAGTTCATCTACTGATGTGATCTCTGATACTGCATCCTTTAGAAAACATATATAACAAAACATAGTTAAAATGTACAATTGTTAAATGAACAGTTATTAAATATGATTGTTTTGTTTGGCTTGGTAGCTTCTTGCTCTGACTCTGACAAAAAAGATGTAGACGGGACAACAGAGGACACAGGCTGTGGGTTTGAACCAGAGAGTATGCTTCCCATTTCTCTTTCCATCAGCTGCTCATGAATATAGACCTCATCGGCGTCTGATATATGGCCCATGCGTTTCTTTACCACCTCTTTCGGTATCCCTGCCTTCACCAACCTTGTCTTAGCTGAGCGGCGTAAGCTTGTATTCGTGTAATATCCTGTTTTGCCAATGCTAGACATGAATCGCTTGGTAACACCTTCAATCTGAAGAATTCCCAAAGGTTGAGCTTTGTACCACACTGATGAAGTCAGATTATTGATCCTCGCTAGGTAGAAATCAGGCAATTTACATTCAGTTGGTCTATGCGAAATGTACAGTTCATAAAGGTTTATCACGCAGCGACTGGGGTTTTCTTTGTTAGGGAATATTCTTACAGATTTTGGATCCAATGTCGATTGCTTCAGACCAAAGTTTTTGCATTTTGATACATGTTCTGTGTATCGAAGGACCTTCTCTCCATTTTCTGTTATTAGCTTCAGTTGACTGTTGTTTCCAAACTTCAACTGCTTATGTTCTGCTGCTGCACGTAATCCCAATTGAATTCCGAGACAGTAAATCAGACTTTCTTGGAGTTGAGTTGGTGTACCAGATCCTAGAATACCCTTCTGCCATAATTCCTTTTCATCATCCTCAGATATTGGTTCTGCGCGTTTTGGGGCTACAACATTTCCTTCTTCTGCGCTGACTCTCATTTCTGCGTCAAGGATATCGCGTGCCTCTTTGAACTCTGTAGATTTGAGCAATGACCAATATCTGCCGCATTCGTATTGTAAATAATGTTGTATCATTGCAAATATAGACTTTAACGATTTTGGCGGGTATTTCGTTCCGTCCTGTTTACGCACATCTGCCAAAAAAACTTTAAGCAGTAATTCAAATCGCTATCGCTCATCTCTTCCAGCTCATGGAACACCTTGCACCCATCCAGTCTTATTTTCCATTCACTATGCCATGATTTGAACAGCTTTACACATGACTTTTCTTTCTTCTTGGTTCCCTCAGGTACTCTTCTTTTCAAATGTTCTTGTATTTCTTCTGATGATGTAGCAAATCTAGAGGTTGATGCAGAAGTAGCTTGTTGTGTACAGTCATCATTGAAAAAGTCCATCATAAGAGAATCGAATTCGTCAAAATATTCTTCTAGAAATGAATCATTCATTCTTCGTAGGCTTGACAGTTAGACAATAGTGAAATTGTGGCAGAGAATTGATTTCTCAGGCATATTATATTATTGAAAATTAGTTTAAAATTTAGAAATCTAAGTATTACAGATTTCCATGACTATGTTCGGGATATAGGATCAGATTGATCATGGACATCGATAGATCATTGATAGATGCCCATTTATATGATCGGAATAGAAATATTGATAAACCACTTTTTTCGGAGTAAACCAAGACATCTACTCGTGCTTCGCACTCGTAGATGATCCTTGGTTCACTCCTCAAAACAGTGATTTATCATATACATCAACAAGTGTAGATTTTTTAGAGACGATGAGTCCGACGTGAATTGAGTTTTTGTTATTAAGTGTAAGTTACTTCCATCAATAGATGAACTGTAATATCAGATAAGCGCATCATCGAATAACATAGTGTCAATATTGAAAAGTAGTGTTTTCATGGTAACGCTCGTTACATCAAAATTGAGAACTTTCACAAGCATATTTTCTGTAATGAACTGTTTATGTACAAAATCGGTGATAGTTTCCGAGACAAGACACCTAACTATTGCAGAAAAGAAAGAAAACATGAATTAATCAAATCAAGTTGTTATTGGAAACCCATCACAAACTATAGTGCATTGATTTACTTACTGTTATGGCTTCAACCTCATCATTTGAATGATGAAGAAATGCATTGTAGGTTGTTATCTATCAATAAATTTTATCATAATCTGAAGATTGAGTGAATCACCTAGCTAGAAAATGTATAGAGACATGCATCAATATTTTTTGAATTTGAAAAAAATCCATGTAGTGCAACTTCCACGTGGCCTTGCTCATTTGGTATTTACTCATTATTTTTTCTATTTTGTGATGAAGCAAGATCCTTTTTTAGCAATTTTTCAATTCAAAATTCAATGCGCAATTTTCGCTCGTAATAAAGAACTAATTCTAATCTTTAATTTACATGTTGAAAGTTGATTATTTTTTTCTCACCTCAAGTTCTGATAAGTCGATGGCGTTCATTCTCCGTCCGTTTTCGACACACACAAATGGTACTCTTCATGTAAACACACACAAGGATTAAGTTGCAAGTTGATTGACTGCTATCTCCAATGCCCTGAAGGGAACATAATCAATGTTGAAATATGGATGCAACAAAATTCATCAACTTATCACAAGTTCATGTATTTGAAAATAATGAAGTATTTCGCTGATGAAAACATTGATGCACAATCCACAAACCAATGACAAGTGGTCATATACTAATCGAAAATGAAGTGCAATATATATGTTCATTGATAAACTGTTGCACGATACTGTTTAAAAACATGTACTATCATCCATAAATGGGGGTGTGTCAAAATGCTAACCTGTTTCATTAGACAACCAGCAGACTTGTCTCAATGTTACTGTCTATTGAGAATACCAAGGAAGCTTTTCCTTGTCATTATCTTCTCTCATTTTTTTATCGAGGAGTGCGGAAATATACCACGTTTTTCATTTTCCGCCAGGTGTGTCAACTATTTATAGCTGCGATAATTGATTACTTGACTTTCCTATCCGTATTTCCGACTACTTCTCATTCAGCATAGATTTTTCTAAATCCTTAGATTGCGTACTTCTCATAATTTTTTAATATTTTTAATAAATTCTTTAATTTGCTACTCAAGAAATGAATGTCATTCCCGAAGAGCTGCTATCCTGGTTACAGAGCTGCTATCACAGTTGTTCTCATATTGATCGCATCGGCAATTTCTTGCAGGCAATGCAATTCTACAGGCGGTGCATACAAGGTTCTGTCTTGGATCCGCTCCTTTCATCACACTGGCATACTTCAATCGATTTTCCAACCTGACAATAGAGAAGGACGATTTTCAGATGCCCAAAAACTTCAGATAATTAAGAAGAATCACAAAATTGACGATTTTATTGTTCCAAAATATTAAGCGTTTTGATAAGTAGTACGTGCATAATATTTCAATTGAAAATACTTTATTATTGGCTGCGCTTATGAGAAAAGTGACGCGGGGATAAGCTGACCAACACAATCTACAGAGCTTACTTGGAAGAACATAAGAATGTAGTCCATTGTCAATAACGCTGTTGGCAGAATTCCATCGTGTGTGATTTCGTACACATTTAGACCAAATCGTATGGTTCCCCAAATCCGAGCCAGAATGAGACATGCAGGTATCCAAAACAGCATCTTGAAAGTGATGGTTTCATCATGTTGTATTTGTGAGCTCGTCTGAGTCGATTCTGATGATGTTTGATCTGATGGCATTTCAGTGTTTCCCTCGGAATATAATTCGTCATCAAAAAATGAAAGTAGCCTCCTCTTGCGCTGCAAGAAAAGCACTGAAAGTAGTAGGTTGAGCACGAAAATATAATAATGTCATTCAACTTACGTTAGAGTGAATCTTAACGACCTTCAGCAAAATCAGATTAGCAATTGTAAGGTAACTGAGTACTTCCCACAGCTTTCCAGTAAATAACATCCACAATATTCGCGATTGAACACTAAAAGTATCACATGACATTATCCAGCACCATCCTCCACTGGTTTTCGACTGGTCTGCTCCTAATACACCAGACATTAAGGCAGCAAACGTGATAGAAACTGAAATATTCAGAAGTACTTACATTTATCTTTTGTGACAACGGCAATTCGGACGCTCTGTGCTATCGAGAGATTAGGACGAGATTTGTACCGACACTATAGTCGTCACATCTTGCTCCGTCTTGCGAAAAAGCCAAAACATATCTTACACCGTTTGCAAAAACTGTAGCATCTTGCGGACTTTCTTGTGCTTTTTTGGCAAGATGACTTATCGTAATTTATCTTGAGAAAAATGAGGTGCTTTCTTGCGGAAGAATAGCAAGACATCTTGCAGTAAGGTATCTTGTGAAGAAGAAGGGCTGATATATCATACCGAAAATTGTTTTGACGACACGGATCAGTGATTGAAGCATCTCCTTTGTGTAAGTTGTAATTGACACAGTTTAATCCCGCCAAAACGAACGACAAGAGGTGAACAGTTGAAATTCCAAATCACATGTTTTTCTGTACTTAAATTCAAATTCCGCACCTTGATATAATAGATGACGGTTTAAAGCGCTCACATTGAAATAAAGGGCATTTATTTAGTAGCATTTAGCACATACTGCTTTACTTTTTTCTAAACCATTTTGAGGTGTTTCCCTTATTATATGGATAGCGCCGGTACGACTGACGATTCCTTGCCGGTATCGCCGGTGGATGCCGGAGGTACCGCTAATTAAAAACTCACATTACGTGCGATGCAAATGTGCATTTGGTTATAGTTGTATTAAGACAAACATTCTTCGCCTGGTTATCGTCCTTCCTCAAGTTGACAACAGTACTTATTGGTGAATTGTCTCTTAACAAAAAGAGAAATGCAAAAAGAGATCTTCATAGTGATAGGTCTTAATTGAGTCACTCGAAATTCAAAGCGAGTTTATCAGCGAGTAACGTGTCATTCCAATTGCAAGAAATATCAAATGAGAAATTATTTCTTCCTGTGAACATGCTAAATTGTAGAATATTACTGAAATCACTTCGAAATCTTATCCTACACCATTGTAGCAAAATAGTGCGATTGTGGCTAACCAAATCGTAAATAAATCTAGTGGGAAATCTAGTGCGAAACTGTCAGAGATAACTTAATCCCCCATCTCAATTCTCAGATCCGTCAATATTCCGCATCGCGGAGAAAGCATGGAAGTGCCTCTATGTTCGAAATAGTTAGAAAGGTAGCTTACTGTATGAAGGGTAGCTGCAGATAATGACCATAAGCAAATAAATATATGAAAGTTGCAATTCGACACAATGGACTCCCCTCCCTCATGGTGTTAACTCCCCAATACCGCAATTACTAAGCTACGAAACATTCAACATATTGCAGAATTTAGCTCGTTATTTAACGTGTGATGCTCTGACATGATTGGTTGATGCTCCGCTAGCTAGTGCGAAATAAATGTGTGCATTCTGATTGCTGCGAACATCCGATATCTTATTTTAAATTGCCTCATTGAAATAAAGCATGTATCTTGCAAACTAATTCCTGCACTGCGCTGTGTATTGCGCGTAATTTTGTAACGGCATCTCGCCATGATGTATCGATGCATCATATGTGAAAGATATTTCAGAAATTTCAATCATCGTATGTATATTCATAGAATTGATGCCCGCTTTTCCCACACTGCTCACTAGTCTATTTCAATTACGCACAAAAAATTGATATGCAGGTAAATTTATTCGGGCAACGATTTAGGACATTCTCAGGCGCTAACGCATAATGAACACTTCCATGTTAAAGTTATAGTACATTTTTATTGCGCTTTTTTGATCTCATTACTAAGGCAACCCAAATTTATCCTAATATTTTCAAATTATTCATTTTTTTTGACCAAACGAAATTGGTTTTTTCGTAATTCAAAAAATTGTTTTTTTATTGTCATCAGTCTTAAATCGTCACTCACACACAAAAATCAACTTATTCCAGTCAATGCTTATCATTAAATGGAATTCATTAAAAGAATTAAACCCATGATCAAACTAATGTCATTTTCTATTTTTGTTTCGATATCTCGAATGGTAAAACAAGTATATTGTTATAGATAAAATTACATGTCTCAAACGACGTTGAGAATGAAACTTAATAATTATTGGAAGACGAACAGACAACGAAATATAATTTTATTATGTAAGGATGTGGCAGAATGGATGAAAAGAATAGCATAATTTTGTAAATTTTTCGGAACAAAATGACAGTCATATGCCAACATTTTGTTGAGCATGCTGAAACTCCGCTCAACCGCCATTGACGTCGGCTGAGCTCCAAGAAGATTCACACAATCGTCCGGTGTAATCGAGAAATATTTATAATGTCCATTAACCCATTTCGAACAAGGAGTCACTGATTGTACGTTTTCAGTCCACGTACATCATTTCCGAAAGAAAGATGATTCATTTCCTGGAAAGTTTCTTTCACAGCATAAGATGTTCTTTCCATCTTTTCCATTAAAGGAATTAACTGAATAGCAAGATTTAATTGTTACGAGAGAAGCACATAACATTGGATCGGAAACGGTTGCCTTGGCATTTCTCACTGTAATCCCACTGTCTTCGAAGCTTGCAACAATCTCACATATTAGAAGTAAATTTGTGGAATTGTATAATGTCGCTTCCAGTCAAGTATTCCATCTTGTTGGCACTGGCTTTGGTGGGGAGCCAATATCATTTTCTCGTCTCAGAAGGACAAGAAATGACAGGATAGTAATTAGCCGGGATACATGAGTTATTTATTTCTTTATATATTTTTGAAGAAACATAAGGCTTAACATAATTCAACATAATTATAATATCAACCCAATTCCTTAAATATTAATTGACATAACCTCATTCAATCGTAACAGATTGAGCCCAAGCGCTTCGGAGAAATTCGCTTCATTCTATCAGAATCTGATTTCATTGCCGCTAATGACAGGTCTTTATTGTCAGTACCATTGTTTTTACGTTTGCAACTTCTTGGCTTTCAAAAATTTCTTTTTGATTGATTTTAACAGATAATTTCAACAGATTGGACAAAACTGATTGATTTTAACATGTGTGCTTTTACATTTAAACCACTGATGAAGAAGACATTGTCTTTGTAATTGCAATTTGATATTAAAACTAGTAAAATGATAGAATGAGACGAAGTTCTCCGAACTTTATTCAACTTTATTTAACTTTAGTTGCCCTACTCATTACAGGTAAGTCATTTGCGTTCTATCATTTGAGTATTCTTCACAATTCATAATATATCATTTTTACTCTCTACTTCGGCCGGAAATGTGTGAAGCGCATTTAGCTTTAATAGCTACATTTTGCAGAAGCATTTCACTATTTTCATCATTACTATTACATTTTTGTCATTACGAAGGAAATTCATCATATATGTATCTGCAAAATCTTCATTTATGGTTTTATTTGCATGCAAGCCTTAATTGTCTTTTCTTTCGAAAATAGTCTTGTCTGTTTATCATTCTTCATTTAAGTTTTGCTAATTTCGCGCAGTTATCAAAAATATATCAAGTCACCTCATTGTCTATGCTTGTAGGCCTTTTGTGTCAGACGAATCTCATGCATCACAAAGTCAAACATTTTCGAGTTCTATGGATAGATGGTTTGACTCCGTACATTGATGTGCTTTTATTTATGACAGTATGTTGACGTACGATTCGCCGTTCTGCTACTGTAGATTAACGTCATTTCCATCATCGTAGGAACTACATGCATATTTGTACAAACAACATTATTCTCTGGTGTTGGCTTCCTGGAGAATAAGCAGCTAATCAGGGACGGCTATGAACCCTGTCGCCTTCACGCTTTCTTTAATGAGATAATAGATTTTGACGAAACTTCGCAATATGCATACTTGCTTTCGATATCATAATTGCTAACGCTGTCAAAAAAAAACGATTAGAACTAGGGATGACCTCGAAGTACGATAAAATGTGCGCATCATTGTTATCGTGACGCTTTTTTTAAATACACGTGCTACAAATAATGTCAAAGATTCACGATTAGCTATTTTTCTTTAAACATTCAAGAATTTTAATTACTCGTTGTAGTTGTGCAATCGCCCATAAAAATTATGAACATTTTCAAATAGCGTGCCGAGCAATACAATGCCTACAGTAAGAATCTACAACTTCTATACCCTCTCCAAATCTTCCAACAAACGGAAGGAAAGCAAACCTTCATATACACGGTGTCTCGGCGGATCCTGTGTCTTATACTGCAATTTTTTAAAATTTGTTCGAGTTCCATGGCGAGACTTGATTTAATGCTGAATAAACTCGTGCGTTATTATCATTTTGAAATTATCATCACGAAACAGCATCCGATGGTTTCTGATTCTCACACCGAAATTTTGAGAGGGAATCGATCGACTTTTTGATTGCTTACAAAGAGATGTTGTCAGCTATTGGTTTCAGTAGCTCTTTCAGCTCCGGAATGGCTGATGATCGGAGTTTGCCATAATGACCATCTCGTGTGTAGCCACACTACTGTACAAAAAACATTAATGAAAAGATCAGTAGATCTCAGAGGTCGATCATGTTATTGAGCCGCCACGTACAATCCACTAAGGTGTTCGTTCCATCGTGTGCTGTTGTGTGATGACAATTCGCAAACGTATGAGCTTGAAAATTGAATCAAACCCCGACGTAGAGCTGAAGCATTTTCTTGAAAAATGGGGTCAAAAAATCCACAGGATCAGCTGAAACACCATGCTTCATTTGAAAGCTGAAGTATACTTGTTATTTCAATACAAGAACTAACCCCGAATCAGGATTGTGCTCGTGTGTACATCTGGGCTGTATTTTGTGGCTCATGTATGACCTATGTACTTACGTGGTAGAATCCAGCATATTACGGTAAGAATAACTTTGGTCCAGCGAGGTATGAAAATTGTGCTATTATTCCTCCAAAATTTTATTGAACAATTCACTTCGATAACTATTGTCCACAGAAATGTCACCATCGAAGACCACGTGGTCACAAAACCTTGTATTTTGCAGGCAATGGTAGAAGTACACGAAAGATTCTGAGAACTGTTGTTGGTAATGTTGATATGGTTCGCAGATTTGCCAATTTCACGTGACACACCAAAAAGAATGCTTCCAGCAGTCATCATATCTGCCCATGTCAAGAACAGAAACATAAATTGAAATTCTTCTAGATTTATTTTTTGTCGAGCCGTAAATATCAGCAAGCATAATCCACAAGTGAGTGAAATGCAGCATGTAACTACTGTGAGATAAAGAGATGACTCGAAATGCACGGTAGAATTATGACGACTCAATTCTATCGACGGATAGTCAACAGGCGACATGCAGGCCAGTCTCAAATAAAGTAATCGAACAGAAACTTCATACCAAGTTATATAATGATGCCGGACTTGATGTACTTCAACATATCTGTGATCCTGCCCGTCATTGATAAATTAGAATGATACAGAATGTGTCACCCAGTAATATGCTGCAAAGACATCAGTTATATTCGAATATCAATTTGATCAGCTGCCGATAGATGGTTGAACTTTGAATATATGACATTGAACAGTTACTGCAGAATCACACTTAAAACGAACAGCAACTAATCCACTTGAACTTATCATCAAATGTCCTGTATGGCGGATCTGTAAACACAGCGTCGCAATATAGGCTAGGAAGAAGCAATTTACAAATACATTGGTATTTATTTGGATACTTGAAATCATTCTGAACTTTGATTGATCACGACTGAAAGCAGGATGTTCCAGGGTTTCACTTATTTATAGCATAGTTCGGGTTGAGTATGCAAATTGAATTTGGACTCAGGTTAACTGCAAAATTTTCGGGTTATGAATTTATGATGCCTTGAGATTTATAGACATGCTTATGCTGGTTGTCTTTCTTTGCAGAAATACATGTGCATATGTAGTGCATGTATGAACATTATAGAATGCTTACCTCAATCACATATGTATTGGGAAGCATTGGGGAGCATGTTTTCCACGGGCGCAGTAACTTGATTTTTCAATATTTTTTGCACTAGCCGCACATGCGCGCAGCATTTTAAAAAGTTACCCTGAATCACTTGTTAAAGCATAAACGAAAGAAAAACTTGTTTCGCGTTTAGACTGTCGTGTGATTGTCAATTAAACTTAGAAAGTTTGCACGCAGGGTCTCATTCCTTCATGCTAGACATTATTTTTCTCATGAATTCAATGCAAATTGAACAGAATAATCGGAAAATTCTAATACTGCAAAACAACTTGAAACGATTTGCAAAGGGACCAAATAATGGCGTGAAATGCAGTCATTCTTCTCACTTCTTCCTAAAGATCTCCACAGCAACCACCACAGCTGCAAGGAGGAAAATGATTTCCGTCAAATGAAACATTTTTGATGAATCGAGAAATTTTTACAGATGAAAACCTCGCAAACCTAAAATTTACCTAAAAATGAAAAAAAATGCAAAATTAGTAAACAGAGATGAAAAGTAGGGCTTGTCATTTTTCATCGGATATTGATTTTCAATATTTAAACAACGGTCCCTTTCGATCGGTGATGCGACACTGCGCAATACTGCCAACATTGCCGCATAGGGAGATAACAGCGATCTGGACGAATTGCGCGACATTCACAGCATTTTTCTTGGTCAGAAGCTATTCTGACCATTATCATGGTGTGCACGTTTGCCGCTAACCTTTCTGATCATTTAACATTATTAGTCACCCTGATTTTTTCTGCGTTAAAAAGCGACTATTTATATAACGTTTGATGACAAATACATTTTAATTGCTGTTCCAACGTCAAAGCATTAATCATAAAAACATCAACGAGATTCATCATCGTAAAGATTGCAGTGCTCCAGTTCGCCTGGGCATAGAGTAGAAAGATATCCTCAGACTTGAATATTAGAGGAGGTAATCAGAGAGGGAAGGCTGCGGTGGTTCGGCCATGTGAAGGGTAGAGATGAGGAGGAACCAATCAGACAAGTGCTTGACGTGGTAGGCGAAGGCTCCCATCCTCGTGGAAGACCTAAGAAAACATGGCTCCAAGTCGTCAACGAAGATATGGTGGAGCTAGGATTATCAGCGAATGATACACAGGACCGTGCTCTTTGGAGAAGTTCCATATCGTCCAACCCTCAACAGAAGAGGAAAAGAAGACAAAGGAGAAAGTGAAGCAAGCAAGTAATGTGCTGCAGTTACCATGTCGTAGGCCTAGTCAACTAGGCCAACAACTAGGTCAGCATGGCAACTGTTGGCGTCCAGTCTTGGCATGTTCTTGTAAGCTTTACTTTGTTCTTCGAGCTCGTACATAGACATGCTGATCTCGAAATAAAGATGCAATTAAGAATATGGTTGCTTTTCACTAAATTTGTTTATAACTATTATATGTGTTTGGCTTAGACGGAAAGCATTCAAAACAGGCCTACAAGAATTATTTAAGCTTAGGTTTATAGTTGGAAAGAGTCAGGAGTATTTTACGATGTTAATATAATTAGTTTTAAATGAGTGTGCAAAATTTTTCGACTGCTATCCGGCAATCATCTTTAGGTACAAAAGAATCTATTGATGTTAGTAGGAGTTTGAATGATTAGTTTGAAAATGATATTTTCAATGAGAACATATGGTATAATACAATGTAATGTAGATATGTACTGGACTACATACGTGTATCATTACCAGTAGCAAAAGGAGAATTGACCTGACATGAAAGATGATGAATGATGAACTATGTAAGTAGAGCAGGCTAGAAAAGGTGGTTAGTAAAAGAGAAAAATATCACTAAACGTTATATAACAGCTAACTCAACAATGCCTCAATTTTATCATTTGATAAAAACACACAAAGAAAGTGACCAATTGAAAATCCGACCCATTGTCTCAAACATAAAAGGACCAACCGAGAAATTATCATGGTTATTGACAAACTTACTATCGCCTATGCTCAAAAATATTCCATCACACCTTGAATCAAGTCTTCAGCTAATCAATTCGATAAAACATATGACTGCAAGCGAACAACTTTATCCCTGCAGTTATGACATCGCATCAATGTACACTTCGATTCCGATTGATGACGCTATATCGGCCGTAATTACCAAGCTTGAAGACAATAATATTCTCTATATCAAAGGTTTATAGTTGAACAACATACAAGAACTTTTGAATATAATTCTTTATAATACATTTTTTCACTATCAAGGTGCAATTTACCAACAAGTCAAAGGCATATTAATGGGTAACTCCCTTTCTGGATTAATGGCTTCAATTTTCATTGAGACAATCGAAAATAATACTCTTCAAAATATCAACCATCTGCTCTTATTCAAGCGATACGTAGATTATTGTTTTGCCTTAACGAACAATGAAGAACAGGCTCTGGATCTTTTACAATCTCTTAATGCTCAACATCCAGACATAAAATTTGAAATTGAGCATCCTAATAATGATAATAAAACTCTGAGTCTTCTCGACTTCACAATTACTATAAATTCATGCAATGACTTTCAATTTGAATTCTATAAGAAAGCTGCAAAGAAGAACATTTTTGTACATTCTAAATCACATATACCAACAAAGACGAAAATGAATTTCATAATGATTTCATACTGAGAAGAAAAGAATTTCTGAACGATGCTCATGATAGTTTTACTCCATAAAGCACAAAGAAGAATTTGACAACTTATTACACATTAACGGATATAAAGAACAAGTCATAAGATCTTCGAACATGAAACTCCAACGACGAAAGAAAGCGAGAAAACAAAGCAATCAATGGGTCAACAAGGATGTTTTGCATTTCCCTTTTCCATACATTACGGACAATACTGATTCTCGAATAAAACACATTTCCCATAAACACAAACTCACTGTTCGATTAACTAGACGCAACAAAACTCTTCATCAACAACTACAAACGAATGAAACAAATATGAAGCCATGTTCGCTTACAAACTGTGCAATGAACAACAAACAATTATGTAATCGAAAAAATGTTGTATATAAAATAAGCTGCAAGAAATGTAACCAATTTTATTCGGCAGTACTGTAAAACCACTTCATGTCCGCTTTAAAGAGGACTTCTCAACCCCAACTTCATCTATTTTCAAGCATGTTCGAAATTGTCAAGTGGAATACACCAACATCGCCATCGACGTTCTAGCCCACAATGACAACACTAATTTGCGACTACGTGAGGCATTCTTCATACATGCGGTAGATTTAATCCTTCCATCAATAATATAACTGAACTTGACAATTATCGTGAATTTCTCTCTTACTAACCACCTTTTCTAGCCTGCTCTACTAACATAGTTCATCATTCATCATCTTTCATGTCAGGTCAATTCTCCTTTTGCTACTGGTAATGATACACGTATGTACATTGTATTATACCATATGTCCTCATTGAAAATATCATTTTCAAACTAATCATTCAAACTCCTACTAACATCAATAGATTCTTTTGTACCTAAAGATGATTGCCGGATAGCAGTCGAAAAATTTTGTACAATCATTTAAAACTTATTATATTAACATCGTAAAATACTCCTGACTCTTTCCAACTATAAACCTAAAAATGACTAGTCAGGGCCTCTTTCAAACAATTATTTAAGCACATGCCGTACTGAGCAAATATTTCAATACAAAGTAAAATCTATCTTTACGAAGATTAAGAGCAAGTACACAACATACAATCTTATTTTATGGTATTAAAATATCAAGGTCAAAAGCTAAGTTCAATGATTCATCCAAGATTTCACAATTTAGTCTTGCTTTGGTGCTCTTTTATTCATGACGTTGACTGGATGTAGGCCAATATGAACAGTCTATAGTAGCTTTGTCAACATGCACGTATGCAAGCTTGATTGAAACTTTAATTCAACAGCGCATTATATCAAACACGAAATAACAGATACGAGCGTTTAGATTCTGTATTTCAAGCACAACAAACATGCATAATTCAGCAGTTTTTAAAATTCGGCACATTATAATCAGTCTTACGAGGTGCAAAATTATACAGATTCTATTGTAATAAGGAAAATCAAATTTGGTGCGCATAAGCTTAAGTTCGCCACTATTGTACAGTTTCTTGTTATGCAGTCGTAGTAACCTGGCCGACATTTTTGAACCAGCTGAAAGCCTTCATGCTACGGAAATGGGGTGGAATCCACCCCGTGGTTAGGTTGACTATACCTCTTTTACATTTCTGCAGATCAGTACCTCAGAAAGTCTCAGAATGTCAACCACTCAATGTTAAGGTGACAAAAGCTTTCCATGGTCAGTATAAGTCGGCCGCCTTCACTCCCAGCAAGCAGATTTCATTGCACGATCACGAATACAACCTCACAACGTGCACCGCTGTTTCATTCCCGGATGTGGCATAAGACGGGAAGGTGACGCCATGCGGTTAATCGGGATCACTTACAAGTAGGGTTTACAATCCCGGGATCTCGACCCTGCTTCCGAGATTAGATGTCCCGGGATTACGTCTTCGAGATCTCGAGGAATTTCCCCAGAGTTCTGAGTGACATAGTGAGAAAGTCAAGGTCTTTTTCGAAAATATATGTATCTACATTTTTCATGCTTTGAGTTTGATAAATAGTCAGCGTGAAATGTTAGCCGAGCCAGATGGTTAGAAATGATTGCATTACAGGATATCTATGCCATTTCAGCAGTTGTTAAGCTGAGTCATTGATTCTAGCTTGGCGACTGGCGAGCCGGTGTGTTCACAGTACTTCCAAGATATCCGACATTATCATGCACGCACTCTATCTAGTGATTGAAATCAAATTTTCAAAACTGAAACAAAAACGAAGACATGAACATGACCTGATTTGTTCACGATAGTGTGTTAGTGCTTCTGAGTGACTGAAGTCGTAGTTGTAGTGACGGCCCGTCTGTTCATGATAAGAATTACGGTTGAGACTGAGTGATGACACAATTCAGTGTCCTTCCTTACTTCGCTTTTTTACGAGTTGACTAGTTTCACGTACATGTTTGTTTAGTTCAAGTTGTGAGAGATAAACATATTACAAGCAGGTAACGTCCTTTGAAATATTCCTTAAAAATTATGAATTGAAAATTTTATAAAAATCTCGATCGAGATCCCGGGATCCCGGAATTGCGATTATCCAGTCTCGAAAATCCTGGGATTGGGAAAACGGCTCGAGATTGTAAACCCTGATTACGAGGGTAGGTTGAACTGTGCGCACGAATTCACATATGTCGAGATAAACAGCTCATTCAATCATAGAGTAGGGATATATAGGTAGTGTCCACTCAAAAAAAGTATCTACGAGTATATGCAATGAAAATTTTTATATCAAAAGATTCAATTTTTGCGGAGATTACGTTCCCATGGTCCAAAAAATTATTTGAGCAGTTTTAAAAAGTTAAAATTTTGCCAATTTATATACTACCGAGATGACTCCTCTATGTAAGTATGAAACAAGTTGGATATCAAAAGAAATGAATATTTTCTAATAAGCATCCTAACTAAGCGGAAATTAAGCTGATTGTCAAAGGAATTTCATGATCCGTTTTATAATGAAAGTCTTCATGAAGAAGTCGACATACTATTGTGCTTTCTTGGCTGAAATTTCATATTTCTAATTCATGAAAGCAATAGCAGGTCATCGAGTTGCTAATTTATCAAATATTACCTCTCCAAGGCTGTCATGACACGTTCAATCTGTAAAATAATATCATTTCCTTCTGCAATGCTATCATGATCAGAAAATCCAGTTGTAATTTCTTCAAAACTGCATAAATGCATCCATTGAGTTCATATAATAAAATCGAAAGTGTGTACACATTGGGAATTTAATAAATTCGGAGTTTCCACTCTACCTAATATATATACTTACTCTATGCATTCAATGAATCAGCCTGCATTGTGGTGTCAGCTCCTTCTGCCTTTTCAAGCGCAAACAGTGCTGTAGCAGAATTTCCCACAGCCCCCGGTAGGGAAAGCAACAAACGCAATTAGATGACAAAAAATGTCGGTAACTAAACAATTCAGAAAGAAATAGGTTGTCAGTATCTTATTACGGTAGATGCGGGAATGACTGCTTGCAGCTGCGCCTGCATGAAGAAATGTAGCTGCTATAACTCCACTTTGGCTGAAAAAGTGCAGTTTTTAAGCAGCCTTCAGCTTGGCTACCGACAAAAGTTCTTATCGCACAGCGAACGATAACAAGAGCTCCCGTGCGACAACCAACTAGTGGATTGGTTATCGCACGGCGAGCTTTTTTTCGTTGCTTATTGCACTCCTACAAATCATGGCTGTATGCAACGTGTGAATGCCATTGTGTTTACATCATCAACACGAGTTGAAAGTGAAGTCTGTTTGCGGGTGAGAATGCAAATGTATGAAGTCAAGTCTTGGTCATGTCACACAATCACAGTAAACAAAACATGGATCGGGCGCTTAAGATTTTGTGGTAATTAATGTGATTTCTTTTACAGATTGTTTCATAAAAAATGGATAACCCTTAAATATCGCCTTAACTTCAACTTTGTCTAACTCCGCCAAACTTGAACGAATTTCTCTGAAATTTGGAAGATATGTCAGTTGTGCTTACTAATATCATTGTTGGAAATTTCAAGCGTGAATATTGAGTTGTTTTCCTGTTATAGATAAAAAAAGTAGTAGATAATTTGATCTTCATTTAGCAATGTTACACAAAATCATACCTCACTCTTATAAAATTACATTTGTTTCCTTTGTTATGTAATATGTTGTTCTACAAGTCAAAAAAATATCAAGCAAAACAAAAATAAAGAAAATCGGTCAATCAGAGCCAGTATAGCACCATTATTCATCAACAATAATGTAACTGCTACATGTGATTAACTGGACTTCATGTTCCATAGCTTCCTGACTTCGTTGCGGTGGTGTTGGCAGCACTCCTGATTGCTTTCAGCTAGAAATCTATCTCTTACCGGTTGAAAACAATACAAAGCACAAATGAACAATAACGAGATCGCATTCACAAAAGGCAAAGTGTCAGCCTTGCTAGAACCAGGGTTTTCTTTGCGAGCTACAAGCAAGCGACTAAATGTCCCTTACACAAATGTGCATCGATGGCATAATGATAATTTTCAACTCTGTCGTAAAGAGGGCTCTGGCCGTCCACGCAAAGCATCCAAACGTAGAGACCTCCTAATTTTGAGATTTGTTAAAGTTGATCCAAGTCTCTCGTTAACTGAGATGGCTGCACTAGACCGCTCTGAACTTCACATACAGCAAGGAACCATGAATTCTGAACGCTATGTGAATGTTTTACGAATGAACATTGGCCAAATGACAGATCAACTTGGTGATCCATTGACTTGGTTATTTATGGATGATAATGCTACGTGTCACAGGAGTAGCAGAGTCAACTTATGCAAGTCTCAATTAGGGCTTAGGACATTATCTTGGCCAGCTCGTTCTCCTGATCTGAATCCCATAGAAAATGTATGGAGTATTCTAAAACGTAACGTTCGTCGTTCACTGCTACCTACAGATGGCGTATCACAACTTACGTCACTGTTAAAAAGAGAGTGGAGAAAGTTAGATCAGTCAAAAATCAACGATATCATCGACGAATTGGTAATGTCATTGACAATAAGGGTAGGGCCACAAAATATTAGCTTCTTAAGAACCGTTACTGTATCATAGCTTATAAGATCATATAAGGACATTTAAATTTGTAATCAGCACAAGAAAATGTAAAGATTTCAAGATTCTTAATTCATGCGGGAGAATTTTAAAGAAAGTTCTCAGTGATGAAAAATATACTTCAGATACAATTGCACATAAATAGGTGAAAAAGTAATTAACTCCAAAGGAAACCTGGAGACTTTCTCACTCCTCCAAAATTGATCACATAGTGAAGTGGTATAAGTTATTAATGTCGCAGAAGCGGTCATCCCTGATGCAGCAATGAAGTACAGCAAAAACATGAAACCGACAGCTGCCTTAATCCTTCAATTTCTCATACTTCAGACAATTAATTTATTCCGCCTGCTGCTCTTATAGTAATTAAAGCGATCAATCTTGAAGTGTAGATACTTCTATGAAAAGTTATAAAAAATCCCAAAGTTAAAAAGTATAAATGTTATAATAAATCCTATGTAAATCGCCTCCACATTTATAATTAAAACACGCAAATTATGCTATGATTGCCAGATTTTAATTGTGCTATGTTATGTTCCAGTCTCCGTGAATAATAAGCTACTATCCCATTCCCCGTGTATAATGAAATATACCAAAAAAAGGACGAAATATTGAAAGCATTCTAATTGATGCAAATCGCGAATATCAAGCAATGAGTATATGCAAAGTAACGAAGAGCACATATAATCGAAAAAGCAGCACAAAGAACATTTTTAAACATGAAGTAAGGAAGGATGAAGTTCTGGGAGTGATGAAAACCATAATACATATAAAATTACACATAAATAAGTGAGAAGATAGATAACTCACACCAAAGGAAACGTATGAGACTTTATCGCTCCAAGAAAATTGATCACATAGTGAAGTGGAAGAAATTATCGATGTTGTGGAAAGAAAGCGGTCAGCTCTGATGTAGCGATAAAATGGAGCAAAAACATGGAACATGCACACTTCTGTCAAGCATTTTTAACTGCTTGCGTCTCACAATCTTTAAATTTCTCAGATTCCAGACTATTAATCATGACGTGTAGAGATAATGGAAAAGCAAGGAAACTAGACACTTCAATGAATATCTAAGTGTTTGATTCTAATCATCTTCTCTCAATTCTCGGACTGCAGACTCCCAATTAATTATCCACATTTCGCTGTCAGTCATATTAGATAAATATTCTAGAGTCATATTCTATTCCACAGCGATATGACGCGTGCACCTCATAACACGTTCCATAAAACATCCCTAAAATCACACTTAGAAATTACAATAAAATCGAAGTGATTTAAACAAACAATCAATAACGTTTTATGTTTGACGGTTAGTCCTCATGTGGAGATCATCTAAAATAGAAGCAAGGCACTAAGATACAATTCAGTGAAATTCTGACTACATATTTAACTTCTCATCTTCTCTTGAATCTCTTCGTGTCTCTGTCAACTACACGAGAGAAATGTCCAGTTCGTGTTTCAATGCCAGAGCGGTCTGAAGCGTGCTGCACGTGCGCTACACATGTGCTCACACATGGCTCACACAAGAAAAAGGGAAGATTTGTGTGACACCGTGCACAGAAGGCAGTGCCGATAAGTTAGTTATCGCACTGGAAGCCAGTCTCGCGCTACGCGCTCGACTGTTGCTCCCAGTGCAATAACTATTACTTATTGCAATGAAATCAAATTGAACATGCGTGGGGTAGAAAACAATCCATCCCTGTAGCGTAAAAGCTAATAATTTTGAGCATCTTTTGATACAGGAAAAGTTAAGTGTTGATAGGAATTGTCCTCTGCAAATATTGATTTTCAAATATACATTGAAATTTATTTCAACATTTATCTTTATTGTAATTACCTTGAACTGATAGACAAAACCCAAATTTTCCAATAAAACAATTATTTTCCAAACAATTTTTGACGATATTCTAAGTACTTTTCGTGATAGATTTCGTGATAGAAAACGAATGTTCCTGTTCAACCTTGTTATGCCAGCCCGAACCGGTCAGTCTTGCTCACATCGGACCGGACAGGGCCAAAATATCGGATCGCAATGATGAGAAGTCTGCTGTAATATATTTTTTATGCAATCATCAAAATTCCTCAAGGAAATTCATGAATTGTCCGATTATGTCTGATTTCTCTACATTTTCATCGATGGCGCGAGTTTTCATGCCAATATGTGAGGTAATGTCAACAAGTGAGATAAGCAAGTGCAGTGCAAATGCGAACATGATTCGATGACTATAAGCACAGGTCATTTTCATCTTCAGTCAAAGTCTGAAGTTCTATTTACCAATAATCATTCCAGACGAGGAGTTGACGTTAAGAAACATTCAGTATATCATATTTCATTTTCCATCTGAAAATTACAAGCATTTTTATGTTGTAAAATAAATGAATTCCACAAAACTGCTAAGTCATACGGTTGAATTCAATGCCTTCAGTCGCACGTTTTACACTTATTGACACTATTTGATATTACAAATTGAGAAATGACTTAAAATTTCTATTTACTATGTAATGAATAGATGATGGTTGTGCGATTCTCTTGCATAGGGAAATTAATTGATACAAGGAGACAAGAATTCTCTACGAAAACCTATTGATGTTCATCAGCTCTTTATTCTCACGTGCGATCGTTGCTATGGAAATATTCCTTGGAAAGCCGGTGGAAGTGATGTTGCGTTCGGGTTACAGTCACCCATATCAATCCAGCCTTCAGATTGCCGTCATTAAAGTCTACTTCAGATGGTTATTGTTCATATAACAGAGGACTAGGATGGACATATTGACTTCATAAAAGACCCAAACAATACAGATATTTGCTTTTTGCGGGTTCATGGCTTCGATTAGAATTTAATGGGAAATGGATTTTCGGTAAATCCCGGGAATCAGGAATTCATATATTTTTCCCGAACTTCCCAGGAATTTTTTTCTTGACGATGTTTTGAGATTGAGATCCTAAACTGTGCAATTCATGAAAGCCTGTTGCGGCAGAATGTAGGAAAGTCTAAACTAAACAATGTGGACGCCGACTCAGATTGATTAGTTATTTGGTGCTTATTTCTGCATGATGAAAAGTTCTTCCTCCATGCCAATGAAGTGATCACAAATAATTCATTCTGACCTAGAATGTCTCATCTAGGAAAGCATTTGGTAACCTATTTTCCTCTCCGGTTTGTGTGAAAAGCATCCACCACGAGACAAGACCATCAACTTGAGGCGCATTCAGTCAGTGAACGAGATAACCTCTACACGGATCTTTCAATCAATGAGAAGTTCTTAATTTAACTATTCCAGGGAATTGTAGATTGCATCCTCCACGTTTTCAAAATTGTCTGAAGCTTTCTAACATCATGCACATAATATGTTCAAGATACACGAAGTTCATGATATCTTCCGATGAGAAATATAATTTCATGCAATTTCATGCAATTTGAAATAGTGCATGCTTTATGAATTAGAGCCGGTAGATAGTAGCGTCAGCTATGTGCCCGTATGTCTCAATGCTTCTTACTTTTCACGCTTGGGTGCATGTGCATGCAGCAAAGCTGTTTTGTCCATATTATTTAATCAGCTTCATCGGAAAATATCCCACGATTTCTCAGGATCAAATCCACAGAATTATACTGTCCTCCTAGTCGTCGTTTTCTAGAAAGGCATAGCCATATTTCGTATGCGATAAGTAAATGGCACACACCTCACACGATCTACGGTCAAACAACAAGTCGTCAGTGAATAAGCAGTGAACCTCAGACAGCAGCCAGTGGCGTGCGTGTCATGCACATCGAGTTCTTCGTTCGGTCACACTTCGCTGTCACAGCATCATTCATTGATAAATCCTACGAAGAGATGGAGTGAACTAAATTTCTCATGCCTGCCAACTTCTAAACTCAGAATGAGGCGGACCAACGTTAACGGGGAAACTTGTGTGCAATGATCTGAATTCTTCGAATCTGAAGGAATCGTGGCAATCGAAGCACTTTGCTGGAACTCACAGCAATCCGCAAGCGACGCACGGTTGTTTTTCCTATCTCTGTAGGGTATTGGGAGTTCCTTTTTGCCCACTTATTTAGTTCCAGCATTTGAATTAGACTTCACTTCTAGCAAACTGAAGGAGTTAAGCAATCTAATTCTGTGATCACATCCTTTTTTATTCATAATATCACTGATTTGCTACATAAATGCTGCCTGCTGATGCATTGACTTCTCTAGGTCATTGTCAATTTCGAATTCGTCGTAAATAACAAGAGGAGAATCGCCGTCCATCTCAGTCAAGTTGAACCTCACCAGCAGAGAACAAGTTGAGAACAAATACATACTTTGGCAAGATTATTCAATTTTTCTCTTTTAAAATGTCAAAATGTCGATGCATTGATACAAAGACAGTATATTCATGAAATTCAAAATACTTAGATCCTAAAGCAATTTCTGCTCCTGTTCACTTAGTCCGTTGAATTCGATACTCTTCGACAGGGACACAGCAGATTGCGATAAACAAGAATGAGAAAGTTATCATTGCGAATATGAAAATCGCATCACTTCTTGACAGCAAATGCTGAAGAAAAGCAAGTTTTTCCATAACAAAGTAAGTATCATTTTCTCAGTGCATGCAAATTTGTAGATTTGAATTTTTGAATTGCAATTGCCATACAAAATTGTTGTTTCATGGCAATGTGAGAGGGTGAATAGAAACAAAAGATTTTACAAATGTAGGAGAATTTTCATATTTTAGTATTTGCAGGTCATTCATACGAAGATGAATTAATGAAATTAATTTGTGAAAGGAGAGCAAACCCAAGAATAAGTAGGCCATGTGACATGCAAGTAGTCCACCTTGAAATGAGATTGCAAAGACTAAGTACGATTTGAAGTTCCAAATTTTCCAATTTATTAGGTGAAAACACAGAAAAACTACGTCATTCTACCATCACCAGGAAGATATTCTATCAACAGCATTTACGTGATTCCAAATTTCGAATACAATTTAGATTTCTATGGTGCAGCGGAAGATCACGATTTGGTTCGTAGATTCATACTTATTCAACACCAGACTTAT
The DNA here is from genome assembly GCA_907163375.1 of Prostheceraeus crozeri. Classification (NCBI taxonomy): domain Eukaryota; kingdom Metazoa; phylum Platyhelminthes; order Polycladida; family Euryleptidae; genus Prostheceraeus; species Prostheceraeus crozeri. Next base: position 279,174 of record CAJQUW010002593.1, on the reverse strand, counting down.
ATTGAAATTTTCGCGCTCATTGAAACTATTCGTTCAAAATATTTGCAAGAAATTATTGATTGAGATGTAATCATAATACTGCATGTACAGAATTCAGGAAATTGCAACATAAGGCCTAGCTAGAACTTATTAGAAATTTTATTTAATTTTTACATTTAATAAACTTTGATTTATATATTTTTGTTTTAACCTTAGCTTTTAATGTTTTGACATGCATTTCAAAACAGACACGCTAGATTGCAGTCACAAATTACAAATTTCAGGTGTGTATCGTGAGCTACAATACATGCACATTGAATCTACATCACATGGACATGGAAGCAGCTGTACACACGCACTACACTGAAGTTACAAATCAAAAATAGTAGCAGGTATCCTTGTTCGATATTCACTGTTAGGAGGCTGTAGATGTTTTTGTAAATCTCATCGAGCATGGATCACATGTGAATTGCTTGTAAAAAACAAGTCGACTTTGTTTTGTTTTTGTGGCACAAGCGACAAGTGATCTACGAGACCATTCAAGTTGCTCTTGTGGATGGCAATCTAGAATCATTTCCTTAATCCTTAGCTCCACTGGTCAACGACAAAGCATGTGTGGCTTGCATACCATTCATCCGTTGAATGAGGAATTCTCAACAATATCCACTGAAGGATCCCAAAGCTTTGGAAAATACGTAGGCCTAAATGTTGAAGCACACTTTGTCGATTAAATTGACAAAACACGCTGAAGTGCTTGGAATTTAAAAGGAGAACAACGAACCATCTCCTTTTGTACAAGTATGATTGTAATAGAAACATAGGGGAGAGCTGCCTAGGATGAAACACCTATGCGCTGACGTCTCGTGTAACGAAATAAAAGTAGCAGTTTTAAGATAAACACATCTGATGATATCTTTGGTTCATCCACTTCAATGTAAATATGATTTTAGGCAGGTTGCGAAATACCCTTTTTTTGAAATTTTGAAAAGTTCCGAATGCATCATCTTGGACACTGGGGTCGATAAGATGATTCACCTCGAAATTAAATTATGTCTTGCCATTTTAATCCCACAGTCATTCTTCATTATTTGATGTGCCACTTATTGTGTTTTACAATAGAGAAATACCCTTACAAACTGCATCTTGTTAGGCCTATTTACCTACATGAAGTGAAGCATTGAAACAAACTGCATTGACAGGAAACGAGACATATGTTTATATCAACTAATGCACGTCATCTTAATTAAAACTCATGTTTATCAACATCTTCTTTTGTAATATGCATTAGACAATACTGTATCTCAAAACTAAGCAAGTTACATCTGAAAAAAATCACACACAAATAATTGTATCAAAATAAGAAAATATCTCAAAACTTAACCGTTGCATATAACGAAAGATCACAATCAAATAAGACATCGTCTCTGTCCGCACATTCTACATGCGCCCAGTTTTTTTGCACAGTTGACATTATATCCAACACTCACACGAGTTGCTTTTAGAAAAAAGCTCGTCACAGTCCCTGCACTGTACGTCCTGCACGTTTTTCGCTTTCTCTGATCGTTCCTTCTTTGTTCACGCCCTGTCTGAATCAACTTATTATCGAAAAAAATTGCCCAAAGCTGAAACCTATTTTTTGAGCTGCTATAGCTGACTGACAAAAAGTAAACAAAAACGACAATAATCGTCGGTGTAGTTTTTGAAAAAAACGCGTTTGTTAAAAATTTGAATTTTTTTCTAAGAAAGAAAATTGCCCAAGTCTAGAACCTAATTTTTCTGAGTTGGTTTATCAAACTGATACAAAGGAAACAAAAATGAAAAAAATCGTCGGTGTAGTTTTTGAAAAAAACGCATTTTTTGAAAATTTGAATTTTTTTCTAAGAAAGGAAAAAATTGCCCAAGCATTGAGCCTGATTTTTCTGAGTTGGTGTGCCATAATGATACAAAGGAAACAAAAATTAAAAAAATCGTCGGTGTAGTTTTTGAAAAAAACGCATTTTCTGAAAATTTGAATTTTTTTCTAAGAAAGGAAAAAATTGCCCAAGCATTGAGCCTGATTTTTCTGAGTTGGTGTGCCATAATGATACAAAGGAAACAAAAATTAAAAAAATCGTCGGTGTTTTTGAGATACATGTACATGTTACTCTTTGAAATTTGAATTTTTTCGAATTCCGAATTTGTGTGTATTTCAAATTTCCATTGTTTGAAAAAAACAAAATTCAATGTTTAACAAATTATACTAAATACTAATGTATCTTTATACAAAATATATCCAGTTGAAACAAAACAGAAGATATCGTTCGATAGACACACTGAACTGTGGAATCACACATGTTTGCTACAATAGTCCCTGACTGCAGACAGCAGATGATCTCCGTAGCGGCTGTTGTTATCGCCCACCCTATAACGTTGCCAGATTTTGTCGAAATCGGCGTGTACAGCCTCCGACGCTTGCTCGGACCATATACCGAGTCCTTGTTTTCGTGAATCACAGAATTCATAGACGTGAAAAATCACTGCATGAATTTTCGGGGTAATCCGGATTCCACTCTTCTTGAAGGCCACAGAAAAGTCATCGATTGACTTTTTGAAATCATGGCCAAGATCTTGTCCACCAACGACCTGAATGCCCTAAAGGCATTCAAAAATTTTGAAGGACATTTCATATCCTCAAGAATGTCCAATTTCTTCAACAGCCGCATGCAGCCATTGCCGTTGAATATTCCGCCATGGTATGATTGTCTTTCAACATTGCTTCTGTCGGCCCATTCTTCCGACTGAAGCCATTCATTTTTCAATGCGACGAATATTGTGGTCACTGGGCCAATCAATAGGTGTAATTCGGGCGGCGGTATCGTGTTGATCACTAATGAGCTGTCAGCATTCTTGGGTAAAGGAAGGTGGATCACATTTCCAAAATGCTTGACATCAGACAGCTTCGCACCTGCTCGATTCCATTCCCAAAATGATTTTCGTAGGCTTCCAAACGTTCTGGATTCTCCCCGACGACCGGACAACAAGTTGTCTTTCGACACTTGGCACCAGGTACAGGGATGATTTGATCCGTGCGCCATTAATCCAAGAACAAGATTGGCCAACTTCAGGTCCATGGCTAAGGTGAAAGGCAATCTTATTTCGTCGAGTCTTAGACGAGTCCAAATATATACAGCAGATTCCGGTAGTTTTCAGGCACGTCGGGAGCTATGGCGATCAGAAGCAGTTTTTTGACACTGCCATCACTTCGACCAGTTTGAATAACATCAACATATCGATGACGCTGTTGATTTCCACTTTCAATTCCGGATGAATTGTGCAGTGTTGCACAAAATTTCAGTGAGCCACCGCCTCCGTCTATTCCGATCTTTACACTGTCATAAGTCCTTTCCCGAGATTGCTATGCTGTTTCCAATAACAGATTCAAGTCATTGCAAAATACAAATGTCTTTTTCGCGACGTCACCATCTTGCTGTACAATAAAGTCGACAGATTCGACAGAAAAAAGATTATCCAACTTGTGATTTCTAATCTGCAGCTCCATCTTTAGATTTGGCTGAACGCACTTTCTTGAGCATGATGCTGATCTGAGATGGCCTGCAAGCTTCAGGGTTCGCGTATTCGAAAGCTCCAAATCGTTTTGAATCGCGGACATGTCACTGGATGAAAGAGTCATCGTTGAAAATGCTGAAGATGGTGATACTGGACTGTGCACAACCGTAGGGCGCCCTCGTGCATTAGATAACAGAATAGGTGAATTTGGTGGATTGGAATCACACGTCGAGTCACGCTTTTCATTTATGACGACGGATGCGACCCTTTCCTTGAAATTTGGAGAGCCATTATTCAAATACTGTTGCACGTTTTCGAGCCGAGTGGATTTGTTGCAAACGTGCGATTTGCCTTTTGATATGGCGCTTAGGCAAAAGGAGCCACTTTCATGACAGTGGCAGTCCTGACGGATGTCTTTGGGGGACGACCTACACCACCAGATCCACATGGCAAGCTTGTACAGTCGATTTTCGCAGCAATATTCCTCGGCATGGAGACCGCGATTTCACAAACTGTGCATGAACAGTTGGACTTGCTGGTTGAGCTTCGCATTTCACGACCCTGTGTAATAAGAATGATCAAACACTGCAATATGTCTGCTGAAAACACCATTGCTGTATTCTCTAAGCACGCGACTACAGGTGCTGCATAACGCAGCCGGGAGACGATGGTCGAAAGGATCAAGTCCTTGTGTATGACATATGCTTCTATCAGTCGCCAATAATCGTCGGACATTTCTCGCATGTCTTTGGATTTCTTGAAGCAGAGGAGGCACACACGACGTCGGCAGTCTTCATGCGACGGCATGATTTGCAGTGATAATTGACTGGCGTTTCCACTCGTGTTTATAAAGACAGTGCTGTACCATGTATGTGCGCTCCCGACAGCCCTCAACAGCGGAAGCCAATAACAATAGCATCTGCGGTGTGCTGACTAATCGATCGCGAATGAAGAGTCAGTCTGCGATCTGCCGTTGCGTTGCATAATTAGTCATTGTCAAGTACTTACTCGCTTCGAGGCCGGCCACTTCAATCTGCTTGTAATAGTCACTTCAGTCTGCTTGTTACAATGAAATAAAGACAAAGAAGACAAATCAATACTATGTACTGTACATGTACTACATAACTAGGCCGGGGTGACATCGACATTTATCATAGGCAGGGCGAAAATCAGGTGTATATTCCGGCACTTATTGAACTGTAGAGCAACCAAAGTGTCTTATGATTAGAAACATACTATTTTGTATAGCCGAAGTCGCACTGATAGGCCGACATGTAATATGAATGATTAGAAAGATCATTTTCATTATCCATAAGTCGATTATTTTACTGTTTGACTGGCTTCTTTTCAACTATGCAGGTAAAAAGAGGATCACAAAATAATTTGGGCGTTCCTCGTACCTTTCTTTCCAAGGCAAAACTAAAACTCAGAATTCGAAAAAATTCAAATTTCAAAAAGTAACATGTACATGTATCTCAAAAACACTGACGATTTTTTTAATTTTTGTTTCCTTTGTATCATTATGGCATACCAACTCAGAAAAATCAGGCTCAATGCTCGGGCAATTTTTTCCTTTCTTAGAAAAAAATTCAAATTTTCAAAAAATGCGTTTTTTTCAAAAACTACACCGACGATTATTGTTGTTTTTGTTTACTTTTTATCAGTCAGCTATAGCAACTCAAAAAATAGGCTTCAACTTTGGGCAATTTTTTTCGATAATAAGTTGATTCAGACAGGGCGTGTGTTATTTGTCTTTTCTTTGTTTCAAATCATCTGTTAGAACTCGGGTCCCAAGACGAATCCAATTTACTCAATCGTTTCTTGGCAGTATATCATGTATAGTTTGACCTCCCGATCATAGTTTACCTTATCGCGAATGATAGAGATAAGGATGGAAAGGCGGGACAGGATCTGCAGCTGAGGAGGCGGATGTCGTTGTGCTCTGGTCGATGGCGATATCATTAGAATAATTCATCACCATAATGTCTGGTGAGAAAATAGCAGCTGATAAAGTAAGCTTAGAATTCTGCTAATGAAACAGACATGTCTCTTAACAGGGCTCCATAAGCCCTTTTGTGAAAATAAGCAGATGCATGAAGCATATTTTCATAAATTTGAGAGCCTAGACAATACAAAAGTTAGTGAGGAAGCATAAATATCATTTTAGTGTACGTAGGCCTAAACTGCCACGATTTGTGTTGGCTTGATTCTGGTGGGCAGATAGAGAGTATGCGCAAATCACAATCACTCCTATTAATTGGTATAGTGTGCATGTATCGTCCACTACCCAAACATGCATGTAAAATGTGGTAAGCATCAAGTAATAACTGGAAAGAGACACAGGTATAAGGTGTATCATCTTGGACGGGAATATACCTTTGAAAAATTCTTATATCTCTGAACTTAGCTTCACCAACTTTTGTTGAGTCTTGCATTTCTGATAATGTCAGTTTCTTAAGTATGTGAACATGCAACTATCAGTATGTTCGATCACATCTACCATTCTTAATCGAGACGCAAGCAGACTTTTCATCTTACATCATGGAAATCAAAAATGAGATGAGTGCACTGAACGAGAGATGATTCAGCTGTCGTCATCAGCCAATAGTATGTGATGTTTAAGTCACTGAGGGGCTATTCATGGTGGATTTCGTCAGAGGCAAGTTTCACCCAGTTTGTCAAAATTGCTGTGTATCATCTTAGACGCCCGTATCATCTTAGGCAATTAAATTTGGATTTCAATTTGGGATTCGTAGCACCCAGAGGCGTCGCTAAGGAAACATCATTGGGGGGTGTTTGCTGAATTTTACCTGATTTACAACTTAGAGCCAAAATTTGCCTGATTATTGCACACACGCATACTCACACACATTCCAACATGTTTCATGTTTATATCCTACAGAAGAGGTACCTGCAGTGTTGGATTTGAGGGGAGGGAAAGTGGGGAAGTTCCCCTGCACTGCCTCATCTCATCCCCGGCACTGGAGATGCACCTTCCTTCCCTGAGGGGGAAGAATATTTCCAGTAGATAGGCTTTACATTGCCTCAACAAGATTGATTGAGCATCTGATCAGTTCATTATTTTAGTGAATATGAGCAACATTGACAGGCGCAGGCCTAGTTTCCTCACGATTCTTCATAAGCTTAATTGTCTTATCATCAATAATTGACCTTCTTTGTTCATAAAGATAACAAATAAATTCTAGAAGCAGAAAGTGCTGAATGAAATAATTAGAAGGTAGCGAAACCATCACAAAAAGAGTGGAATCCAGAATGCTATCTTGATTCTTTCAGGGTCTTGATGACAACACACACAGTATTTTATTCATATTAATGTAATAGAACTCTTCACAATCAATAAAATCAAGTTTGGGAACATTGTTTAACTTTCACTCTGTGAATATTGACAGAAGCCCGAATTTTGTGAATTCATTATAGGTCTAATTACAATAAATTACAGAATGATCATCTGCGGAATGCTTGTGTGGATCTTCACATGCGAGACCTACTATGAATTTCTGATGCACAAGGGTATCCACGCACCTTATTTGAAGCATTATTTAACCAAATGCGGGTGGCACCAAATGCATGCATTGGAGAGTCCCTTTCAAGGATCAAATGGGCCTATCTCCTACTTTTCCCATTTATGGTTCAACTGTTTTCAAAATAATTCGCGGGCGTTCTTAGTGCGAGGATGATAGTGGTGCTATATGAATCAATTTCCTCTTTCTTTTGATCACCCTTTTTCCGGCTTTGGTTGCAGCGTTGACCCAAAAACTTCCGTTCGAAAGCTTCCCCCTACTGCTATCATGCTCAAATCCAACACTAGGTACCTACCTAATCATCTAATCGGTCGGAAATGACGCCTATAAATGAAAAATAATTTAATTGGTGGTTATTTAAGTGGCCAATGAAATGCCAATGACGTTAAGTTAAGTTAATTTGTGCGCAATTGGATCCCGTAGTATCGACTGTTAAAGAAATTTTCGACGGTGTTTGCATCGAGAAAGTTAACACGCTGTTGACAATAAACTTCTACGCACAGAGAAGACGGTGTGCCTTATTCATACCGTGCGCTTTCCGCGGTGCGCGTGTGAATGACGCGGTATGAGGAAGGTTCGATGAAATCCACCGTAACGATGACGTCATCTCCTCAAGGGACAACGCAATAGCCAGAGCTTACGTCAATCAACGGTTAAATATACACTACCCAGCTAGGCAGAATGAGTTGCAGGCGTTTCAGCGTTAGGTGATTCAGTGCCAATATTCACTGGCCACATTATAGGTAAGGTACTGGAATTACATTTCAATTCCACTTAGATATTTTAAATTTAGCAGAGCTAACTCACATCGCCTTATGTTCCAATTTTTAAGAAAATTCGAGGCGACTGTTCCTCCTGCTCGCATATACAGTCATCCCCGGTGCAGGTCGTTTTCAGCGCGCTATGTTTGACCGCTTTCGCGTGACAAATCAATATCATCAACGGCAACTAACCATATACTTTCTGGTGTCTAGAAAGGGTGAGAATTTCCCGACATTACGATGTGTTTTTGTGACAAGACGTGTTTTTGTGGCTAAGAACAACGTCAGTGAATATTGCAGCTGAAACGCCGGCAAACCGGCGGTTTGCCTGAAATTTCTCATTTTACCTGAATCTTTTTATTAATTTCATATTGGGGGGGGGGCTGTTACGGTCCCCCACACACACCCCCGGTCGCGACGCCTCTGGTAGCACCATGCACTTGTTGAGTCTGATGACATGGCCATCTTTTTCTCAGAGAAGTAAAAACAAGCACTTGTAGTACATTCACGCTTCTACAGAGTTCGTCTGAGACAATTCTGAGAACGGTGACTCTGACACTGCACAGATGTGAGAACTTTATTTAAATACAAATGCATGCGTAGCAAACATATTGCTTGCAGATGAGCGGGTGAACAGTAGCCAACGAATCACAATTAATAGAAAACACTCCGGGCGCACTTGTGAGGAACCTGTTACACATTGCTCTGATTCCCGGACAAAAGAAAAATGCATCACTCTAACATGGATAACAGATGGTTAACTATACACTCTACTAATTATGAATGTCAGTAATGTGAATTGTCATTAATTCATGAAGAAGTCTGTCATTCAATGAGGTACGAACGTGAAAAAAATACTATACACAATATATGAAACATAAACAACATGGGGTTAGATCACATAGCCAACAAAACTATGTTCAACTCCAGCTTTGTACAAGGACTACAAAAAGGACCACATCTGCTCCTCTTCATCTTGTACACGGACATTGTAAACGCATCAGTGTACTAAGAGCTGGTGTGATATAGTTCAACTTACTTGCTTTCATTTATGATCGAAGATTGAATTTCCTGACGATTTCCTCGAAGTCTGCCAGCGACGGAAAATCCTTTCTGCTTCCCCTTGGCACAGTCAGCTGGTAGGATGTAAAGAAATTGTCGAGAGTGCTGTTTGTGCCAAGCCCGTGAAAAGCAGTGGAGAGCTTTTCAACAAAGTGTTGAGTAAGGTTTATCTCTTTGTCTCGATCACGACCGACGTATGGTGAAGCATTGAGGAGACATTAGAGGCATCACATTTGAGCCGGAATGTGCTCCGTTTCTTGGTTGCTTTTGACTTTTTCATGTGTTGGAATGTATCTTCTAGCCTTCGCTTTTCCTTGTCATTTTAACGTATCACAACAAATTCAGGAAATTATCGCGAGTCATCGTTCCAACTAAAAGTGGTCGATCATCCCGAGAACTCCAAAGAGATCTGACTGGCTCATTGCGTCCTTTGCATTCACCGCGTGTTGTTCATAGGCCGACGAAAGCGCGTAGCTCTTCAATATCAAATTGAAACGCCGCGTCGCTTTTCCTCCTTGCTTCTGTCAAAGTGAAGTCTGCGATCGCCTACATATTTGTACAGACAAAGAGCTCAGAAAAGACATCTGTACAAGCTTGCCGTTGGGATAAAATTCCAGCCCAATCCTAACCCAATTCCAATGAGAATTTCCATTGGGATCCCGATTGATCCCAATCCCAATAGCCTGCTTTAGAGCTAAAAACGTACGTAAAGTTTACCCCAAGCTGCATCGGTGCTTACCGTTTTGGCCAACCATATGTTGCTTTTGGAATTGACGAAGGCCACGGACGTAGGCCTAGGACTATACTGGCCTTAACACTAGAAGGACCGACCGGTCATTTTTGACCGCTGCTTAACTACGAAGTGTTATAGCTTCTATGAAATCCGATATTCCGACTTAGTTTGTCTTGACTTTTCTTGAATATGTAGTGGCTTTATATTAGTTGCATCAAAATTTGATTGGACCTATTACTTTCTTTGTTTTATGTGTGTCTACCTACAAGGACCGGACCGGTCAAAAATGACCGCTTATTAATATCGCTATGAATTTTTGTACTTTGAATTTAATTTTCGAATAGAAATTGGAATAAGCGTGTAGTCTCAAACTAGATTGCTGCATTGTCAAAAGTGAGTGAAATGTATCGCATGAGTAATGATTTCCACATGGAAAGGTCAACCATGGACAACGCATAATTTATTATGCCTCCGACTTCCTTTTTGTTACAGCTGAACCATGGCGATTCATTTCCAAAAATCCCTCATATTCACAGTTTCAAGAAAATTTGATATGCAGAGACACGTACTGAATATCATTTCTTGCTTCAATTTTGCACAAATTCCTTTGGTATATCAACAATCAACATTGATTGATGTCTTCAAACAAGCTACCAAGAACCATGGAGAGCAGATGATGAATAAGGTCATGGAATTCATTAGTCAGTGACTGTGTAGATATCATGACTGTTTCATTGGCAACTGTATGGCTAAAGGTGATCGAAGCATTGAGTGGCCAAGAAGGTTCATTGCTAATCAGATACTGACTGAGTTGCAAATAATCGATTGGAATAATTCTAGCGACGACGAAGACATACAAAATAGTGACTAGCATGTGGTCTACTCAAACAGTGACAATAAAAGTTATCACGAAACAACTGAACTTCTGTAACATCACGTTCGAGGACTGAATGGATATTTGTTCTTGTGATTTCGAACATGAACAGGTGCCTGCAGGGAAAAGCTTTCAACAATGATCGGATCCAGAGTCGTGCGTTTATCAAGAATTTGACTACAATCCAAAAATGGATTCCTGAAACAATTTCATGTTACAACACTGCAAAATGTGGAGTTGTTGTTTTCGACCAGATGTCGAGATGCCATTCATGCAAAGCTGGTAGTCGGCGTTTGCCAATGGCGGTGTTTTTCAACCTCATTGATATAGCGTGAATAAAATCATCGATACTTTTTCGAATGACAGCTACATATGATTGATCACAGCGGCATCATGTACTACTTGCATTTCAAGACAATGTGCAGACAGAGATAAAGGAGAAGTGGGCCTACCGCAAACGCATTGTAGTCGATTCAAGAATCCGAGAATGTTGGCCTTTGCGGAGAAAATGACAGTATGGCTATTCAAATAAATCTGTAACATAATGCGGAATGTGCAAAAAATGTTGCTGCGGAATGGTAAAAAATGAGGCAGTTGCTGTATGTTTCATTGCTACTGAAGTGAAGTAGTTTACATTGTTCCATTTTTAGCCAATTCTTTACAAGTCGATTGGATGTTCAAAAGAAGCTTTTCATGTAAAGTACCTAATTTCTCTGGTAGTCGACTTTGATGGAATCTTTCAAATCATCAAACTATCATTATTTTTTCAATTTCTTGTAATCACATCATCATACATTATGATAGCATGTACATGTCCTATTGTGCAACACAGGCTTAGATGTGATATTATGACATCGGACATAATGGGTAATGACTGATGTATTACTATTAGTGAATATTTATGAAAGAATGGATGAAAATAGTTTAATTAACTATATAAGATATGCCGGGCAATTTTGACCGCTTTGGTCCTTCTATGTAGTGAAATTTCCGGGTCCTTCTAGTGTTAAAAGTAATAGTATAGTATAGTAAATGTATTTTGAAATGAATGAAAATCAGTCGGTACAAGGTAATTGCAACTCGAAATAAAGGTAAGTGAAAACATATACACTGACAGAATTAGTGATGCTTTAAGCACATAAATTGTTGAATAAAGAAATGCACGAAGGAATGAAAGAATTATGTCGTCGAGAGGATCGTATACAAGGCATTGCGAGTTTCTTCGTCCGTTCAAGAACTTTTGGCATAAGATGGTTCAAAAGATGGTCGGGACTCATCATTGAGCGGAAAACTTTTAAAGCTTGATGGTATCTTCGAATGAAAAGAGGGGTAAAATTGTCACAGGAACAATCAGGACCGCAAATTAGTCGGTGACTACGACGCCTAACTTTATCAAGCTTTTCACTCTCCTGTTTAGGCAAACCGATGAGAAATGGGTTGCAAAATTCTAATGTACTTACAACAAACGAATAGTATAATGTAATAAGCTCATTTTTTGAAACAAATACTTTGAGCTTCCTTAAAACATACAATTTTTGATAAGCTCTTTTACAAATTTCATCAACATGAATGCTCCATGATAAGTCTGGAGTGTACACAATACCCAATATTTTCATCTTTGGAACCATAGAGGTCGAACATTGAAACTGATTTTGTTTCTTTTTGTTGAACACCATACACTTAGTCTTCGAAGTATTAAGTGTCAAACCATTCGAAGAACACCAAGAGTAAATATTGCTTGTTTCTGACTCGATAATTTCGTCTATATTTGATGTTTTCGTAACAGGAGCCAGACACATGACATCGTCATCAAACTTTACTAGTAAATCTTCACGATAGTGACTCTCCAAAGTACGCATGTGGGATGCAAAGAGGAAGGGCCCTACGACTGACCCTTGCGGTACCCCTGATACAGCATGTTGAGGTTTGCTCAGAGTACCATCATGGAGACGAACTATTTGTGTTCGATTACGAAGATAGCTTGCACATAGTGATGAAAATTTTCCGGAAAATTTTGAATCAAAATTTTCCATGGAAAATTTTGGAAAATATTGGAAAAAATCGGAAAATTTTGGAAAATTTTGAAAGTTCTGATTTTTTGTGATAGGCCCAATGCTTTGACCGCTTCCACAGCCGAGGCAGCTACACACCAATAGAATGGGTCTACAAAACTGGTGATTTTGATCATTATTTTGAATGAAACGATTTTGAAAAATGAAGAAATTAGAATTTTTGTGATACAATTTTTACGTTTTCTATCACAGCCGAGGCATAGACATATCAATAGAATTGTTCTAAAACTCTTGATTTCATCATATCATTTCGATTAAAACAGTCGTAGCAATAGGCTACGAATCCCGTCCGCGGATTTTTGAGCATTCCTTTGCCACCGTGGCTTGTGGCAATTTGTTGCCATTTTTAGTATTATAACTAGTGATGAAAATTTTCCGGAAAATTATGGAAAAAATTGGAAAAAATTGGAAAATTATGGAAAATTTTGAAAGTTTTGATTTTTTTAGGCCCTACAATTTGAGCGCTTCCACTGCCGATGCAGCTGCGTACCACTGAATTGGGCCTGAAACTCTTGATTTTATCACTATTTCGATTAAAGCGATCACAGCAATACGATTTCCGTCCGCGGATTTTTGAACATTCCTTTGCCACCAGTGGCTTGTACTAAATTGTTAGCATTTTTAATTATCACACAAGACACCGTTTCGGATAACGTAAATCTTGCTTTACGATAGAGGTATAATTTCATGCAATGTGAAAGATCTGGAGCAAAAATAATGTACTTCATTTTGGAGTTTGCTAACTGTTAGCTTGAAAGTCAAGCTGTATTATGCAGCGTTGATCATAGTGATGCAAATTCTCCATGTGTTGATGAACATGTGATGAAGCAAGCACGCAGTCCACGCAGCATTCATGAGCGACCATATTGGAAGAAAGACTGTTAACTCGTGAGATATTTGGAAACTAAAGATATCTGTGATGAGTAGAAGAATATCTATAATAGCTTCAAACTTCTGGCGCAATGTCCGATATCTTCGTTGAGGATACACATCCTCCATTTCTAGCTCAGATGGTTCAGATAGTTCCAAATCGATTTCAGATCTGCCCAAATGAATTTCAGATATGATCCAGATGAATTGGAGATTCTCCAATTGAATTAAAGATCTTTTCAAAGTTGAGCTTAAGACAGATATGTGAAATTCAGCTAGAGAAATCTGAAATTCATTTGGAAAGATCTGAAATAGACATGAGAAAGGTACAGTTGTGGTATAGGCCTACCAAAAGTTAACATACAGGGATGATAGAGAAGTTTTCGGACTTTGAATATTACATAGTCTTTTCAAACGGCTATAATAAGTCTCCAAAACAAAGGAAAAAACGCCAATCACCAAAAAACAAATTTCAAAATTTTCCAGTGGAAAATTTTCCAGAAAATTTTGAAAAAATTGGAAAATTTTCCGGAAAATTTTCCATTTGCATCACTACTTGCACACCATTCTAAAAATAAGCTCGGAAGGTTACCATCAGACAAGGACTTAATTAATGATTTGTGATTCAAATAGTCAAAAGCCTTTGTCATGTCGAAAGACATAATGAGAACCGCCTCTGTCATCGGTGAATCCAGCCGGGAAGTTATAAAGTCATGTATGTTGATGTGGGCATGAACGGCAGAGTAGTGAGGACGAAATCCAAATTGATTTTCACCATACATATGAATTAAGCCGTCTTTCACACTTTGAAGAATGCATTTCTCTAATATCTTTGAAGACACTGGGAGAATTGATATAGGTCTTAGGTCGTGTATTGATGGATTCGATTTTTTTGGAACAGCTGTAATGTGAGCTATTTTCCAACGCAAAGGTACTCGTCGTTCTTCAATCGACAAAGAAATTATATGACATAATGGGCCAGACAGAACATCACTAGCTTCTTTAATGAGTCTAGGAGACAAACCATCACTGCCGGATGACTTATTGGTCTTCAGTTTCCTCAACATATTGTGGACCATCGATACTGTAACTGTAGGAGACCATTCGTTGTCAGCATATTCATCGGATTTAGAATTCATAACGTCAATTGGAGGAAAAGTCTGTAGGAGATGAAAAATGGGTGGCAAACTCTCTACTGATCGACTCAGCGGCTTCATGACTCGAAGGATAAGAATTCATCAATGATGTTAAAGGATGGTTGCTTGACTTGTTCATCAGATCATTGACTATCTTCCAAAGACCATTCTCTCGGGTTCTGGCTACAGAGACCCATCGTTTTTTCGCTTCATCAATCAAAGATCGAACTTTACCTTTGTAATGTCTATACAGGGCAAAATTACCGGAACGATAGGCATCATATCGCTTATTTATGGTACTTTCTATTACCGGAGTTACCCACGGCTTATCATGCTTGGTGAAAGGAATAATACTGGAGGGTATACATTCCTTGGCTGTATCAATAATTTGATGAAATAAGTCACATTTAATATCCAGGTCGTCATTCGATAAGTAAAAGTATTGCCATGGAAAAGATCGAAGCATCTGAACAAAAGTTGTAATATGGCTGGCTCGATGATCGTAAACCTTTCGTAATGTCATTTCACGAGGAATTGTGAGTTTTGGCATTAACCGTTGGATTACCAATACATTTTTCACCACGTCAATGACCAATAGGGGTGCACGTGCACCCCATCACTTTTTTAAAGAAATGCTAGGATTTTTTTTGAACTATAAAGTTAGAAGAAATTCTTCTTATTAACTTACCAGTGCCTATGTAATTAGGTGACATGATGTGATCTATTATTGAATATTTACGTTAATTCTCTTCAAATCACGAACTTAATTCAAACATAAAACAAGAGCTACAAAAGATGTTATATATGATTAATTTTATTTCTGGTAGAAATGGGAAGAGTTCAAAACTATTTCGCTATATTCAACATAGAAACAAATTCAATAATTGTGATGACACGAAGAGCACA
Source organism: Prostheceraeus crozeri (assembly GCA_907163375.1). Classification (NCBI taxonomy): domain Eukaryota; kingdom Metazoa; phylum Platyhelminthes; order Polycladida; family Euryleptidae; genus Prostheceraeus; species Prostheceraeus crozeri. The sequence goes on along the minus strand of CAJQUW010002593.1, from coordinate 263,693 downwards.
AAACGGAATTTGGAGCAGCATGTTCGCTGCAAACAAAGTTGAAACATTTCACAAATTTATTTTGACTTTTTCGGTCACGTTGACGATGACACATGTAACATCGGCCTTGCATCTTCTGCTGAATCATTGATGCTGTTGCTGCCTTCAGAAAACCATGTTTCTCTGCAGTGCTTTTCAACAGAGAGGAAACACCTTGGAAATTTGTTTGTTTCCAAACTCGAACACGATCAGAAATTTGTTCTTCAGCCAAGGCCTTTCCCAAAGCCTCGAGATGCAATCGCCTTTGTCTTGGTCCATTCACTTCCAATACGGCTGGATGCTTGGTTGAAAAATACACAAACGCGTTGTATGCAGCAGAGTCGAGCATGAAAAAGAAAGTGTTCAGCGGCCACCTTCTGGTGTTTCTCCGGCAAGAATATTGTGCAATAATCATGTCAAAAGTGTCTACGCTACCTTTTGTTGCATTGTACGAGTGGATTATTTCCGGCTTTTTCAAGCCATCTCCTCTTTCATCGATAACTTTCTTGCTGTGATGTTCTGTTGATAGGAGCACGACTGTTTTGTTCTTTTTAGGAACATAGGAAACGAGTGTTTTTTCTTTCGAAAACCCGAACAAACTAGAATGAATGTCACGTCTTCTTCCGCCCGTGAATTGTACCGGAATTGCCGCTTTGTTTTCCTGAGAGTGCCAGTCAGGGTCAGTCTTTTCTCCCACAACTTCTCGCATAGCGGTACAGAGGTAAAGAAGTTGTCTGTCGTGACACCTCTTCCTGTTCCTTCAATTGTCTTCACTAAGCGGAAGTAATGGACAAAAGACCGTTCCAGGACACCATAAAATCAAAAAAATTAGTACTTTTAAAAACGACATAAATTTATGAATTTAGTCCCTTTTTCAGGTTTTTAAGACCTAAATTCATGAATTTAGTCCATTCAAAAAGTACCATTTTTTCAAAAATGGTATTTTTAAAAACAACATAAATTCATGAATTTGAACCCTTTTTCAGGTTATGAAGACCTAAATTCATAAATCGGCTAAAGCCAGAGGAGCTTCGCTCCGATTTGGGCGTTTTTAAAAATACCCAATTTTTCAAATTTTTCAAAATCTCAAATTTGAGAATTACAATCGGGCGAAGCCCTAGAACCTTCGGTTCGATTTTCACCCCCGCCAAAATCATGACCGTTCTAGGACACTAAAAATTATAAAAGTTAAGAATCTCAAATTTGTGATTATGACATTTTTCATTGCTTAAATCATGACCGTTCTAGGACACCGAAAATCATAAAAGTTGAGAATTTCAAATTCATGAATTTTATCCATTTTTCAGGTTTTTAAAATATATCATGTGACTAGCGGGACATCGGAGATGTCTTCCAGGGCTTCGCCCGTTAAAAATATTTCTTTAAAAATGGAAGAAACAAAAGTGGAAGGAACTTCAGAAATGGAAGGAACCTCAAGAATATATCCTTCGTTATCATATGAACGTAGTTCTACTTTAATGGACATTGAAAAAATGAACATTGAAAAAATGAACATTGAAAAAATGAATAAAGAAAAACACAAAGATAGAGTTAGGTATATGAAAGATAAGGAATCTCAATTATTATTAAGATTAGAGCATTATAAAAAGTTAAGAAAGAGATGGTCTAAAGTTAAGAATGTAACACAAGGAATTGGCATATTCTTAACAATAAGTTTAGGTGCTTTAACAATTGTTATATCTTCAGGTGTTTTAGTAATTCCAGTAGTTGCTACAGCTTTAACAGGTACGGGTGTTTTTGCAACTTCACTTGCTACAATGTTAGAAAAATCTTTAATAACTAAGAAACGAAAATCATTAAAAACTAAGCATTTACATATTAAAGAAGTATATGATAAACTACATTACTACTTTCAAAGAGTATGTGATGATAATGTTATTACGTTAGATGAGATTGAAAAATTTGATCAAATAGCTAATGAAGTAAATCAAATATCATTTCAATCACAGACAGAAAAAGTTGATGATAAGAATAGACAGGATGGCAAAATTTCTAGTGATGCTAAAATTTCTAATGAAGAAAATGACAAATTTTTTTTAGAAGAGCTAAAAACTTTAAGCGAAAATTTAAGCAAAACTTTATTGAACAAAACTTTATTAAACAAAACTTAAAAAGAGAAAACTTTAAACGAAAAGATGTCAAACAACAAAGCAATAAAAAAATAATTTGTTCAGTAAAATGTTTTTGTTGTATACCAATGTTACCACAAAATTCAAATATTATATTTTAAAAAAATAGACAAAATTAAAGCTGATAATAAAAAATAAAATATTAAAACATTATATTTGCATATTTTTATTACTCGGTAAACAATTGTTCGATAACTCTTTCATGAATTTTTTTATCAATATTAATTGTGATAAATCCATAATCTTTCGACCAAGCATTATTACACGATTGTTTAAATTCATCTTTATCTCTTATACATAAATCTCTTAACAAATCACTTAAGTTTCTTGCATTTATTTCAAATAGTATAAATATATTTGCATTCTTTCTAATAACACTTCCATCTAATGAATACATACTTTGTGTCAAATAAAATACACTACAGTTATTATGTCTACCTCTTGTGAAATAATTTCTTTGAACTGACTGATTTCTGTCATTAACACAATCATCAAAAATTACACAATGTTTCATTGTTTTATCTAGTTTACTAGGATCTTGCATATTACCACTATCATCTATTAATTGTATTTTTATATACTTATTTTTATTAGATTCAACTAATTGTTTATTTTTTGCTGCTTCTTCACACCACAAATTTATTTCTTCTTCATATTCAGATTTTTCATATTCTTTGAATAGAGAAGCAATTGCTGTTTTTGTAAGATTATTTTCAAATCCATATTTTAAAAATTGATAGACGGGTTGTTCTGCCGTTGTTGTATAAATTATAAGATTGTTATAATCCAAAAAATTTGGAGTCGTTAAAATTTTAAATAATAGATATGTTTTTCCACATCCTGATCTTCCACAAATAACTGACAAAACTTTATTAGATAAATTTGGATGATGATTAAATTTAAGTTTTTTTTTATTTAAAGTCATTTCATTCATTTTTAAAGTAATAAATTCATCCATTATTGAATTAGTGTTTTTAAAAACAAAAATATAAAAATTTTAATTTAAGTTTATTTTTTTGTTTCTAATAATAAGATTAATAAGATTAATAATGAAAAATGATAAAAAAATTAAACTTCTCTATTGTAGCGTAAAAGTTTATACCTCCCGAACCAAAAGATCTATCATAATCTCTTCACCTCCAAAATTTATTTCTTGTCCTTTTTCATCAGTGATTTTAATGTTAATGTTGTTAATAGTTTTTCTTGTAATAGGAAAATATATTAATGTTTGTGGAATTACATTTAATCTATAACCAATGGGAACAGTAAAAGCTGGAAAACTGAATATTAAATTTGATAATTTACCATTTATATAACCTCCTTCAATAATGTCACAATGTACAACAATTGAATTTATTTCAGTTATTTTTGGAATCTTCTCACTTAAATGATAACCTTGACTATAAGTTTGTTTATTAAATCCTAATAGCTTTGACAATGATCTATCATGATTAAAATCAACTTGATGATTTTCGTCTAAAGTAAGAGAAAATTTATTAACTGCCGGTTCAACTGCAAAATGTAATTGTTTCTTATCTTTAAATGGTATACCTAAATGTCTCTTAATTTCATTTGATATTGTTTCAACTTCGTAAGAACCAGGAAGAAAAGTTAGTATTTTCCATGTTTTACCTTTATCAGTAGAATATCTAAATTGATCATTCACATCTTTGATAACGTTTTGAATAGTGTTAAATGTGGAGAAACTAGTCAATGCAATTTGATAATTTTTATTTTGTTCTAAATGTAGAATGGGTTCTAAATTACAAGTGTGTGATGAAGTAGTTGTTATAATTTTTAACGTCGTACTAAATTTTGATGAACCCAAAATCTCTATCAAATTTTCTAAATGATTATTAATTTTGTCTAAATCTGCTGAACACATTTTTAAACTAAAAATTAAATAAATATTTTTTATAAAAAATTAGAAACAACATATTTCAGCTACACTTTTATAATCCTTTTCATTTAGAATCTTCTTTTCTAACAGTCTTTTCAATATAGCATGAATTTCATTGAAACTAGAATTATGTCCTTCTTTTATTGCAGATATTAAAATATTTAATCTATTTAGTAATTCTTGTGGATCATCTGGTAAAAATATGGTTGTTTCTGTTTTCTGTTTTTTTGTTTTCTGTTTTTCAGATAAACCTTTCCCTACTTTAACTCCCGTTGATAATAAATTTTCTAATTGTTTATAACGTCTAAGAGTTTTTACTGTGCCAACTCTATCTAATATAGTTTTATATTTTATTAGATCTTCTACAGCATAATTTTTTAAATCTGCTCCTCTTAAAAGATCAACAAAATTTCTATCTAAACTAATAGGTTTTTTATCTGGAGTAAAAATTAATCCTCGTAAAGGTTGTGGAAATATTTCTTTACCACCAAGATAAAATCTTGCAAATAATTTTTTATCTAAAAAGAAAGTAGAATGTTCGAATAACATAGATTTTGGTAATTTTTTATCTATGTTTGCCTCTAATAAACCATAGTCATCTAATAGTGTTTTAAGTACAGGATCCGCTATATCAACACGTTTTTCATTAAGTTCCTTTTCAAGAGTTTTAAATGGTTCGACAGTTTTTTCATAATCAGTTTTTACTTCTTCAGTTAATTTTAATTTATCAAACATATCAGATTGAATACCAGCTTTTGTCATTCTATGTTGAAGATGATTTTCTTTCATAATATTTCTTTGTTTTATTAATTCGTCTAATTGTTTTATTCTTTTAAAATTATCAGCTCTAACTTTATCCATTTTTATATGATAATTTTATAATATTTTATATTTTTATATTGTTATATTGTTATACTTAGAAAATAGAAATTAGAAAATTAAAAAGGTAAAGTAGTTATTCCATCAGGTAAAATTTTTCTTTTATCATCAAATGGATCTAATGCTAATTTATGTTCTTCTTTTAAATACATTTTATGTTTTTTTGAATTAAGTCTATAATTACATGCTGTTTTTATTTCATTATTAAATAATGCATTTTTATAATCTTGAAATGTTATTTGATTAGCCACTGATGCCTTTGAAATTCCTTTTAATGTTTTATGTGTTTTAATATTTTTAGTTGTATCATAACAGTAACATTTAGATTTTAAAAATATAGCTTCTGTTATGAAATCTTCATTTCCTTCTAATTCATCTTTTACTTTACATAAATCAGAAGGATGAATAATATCTTTTATTTTATTAATTTCTTTATCTAGTGAAGAACCATATGGTACTGTTAATTCTAAGAAAATAGAATCGGTATCTGTAAAGTGTAATTTATAGTTTTTGCCATAAGCAGGTGCTAAATAATCATATATAAAACTATACATAAATAGTTTAGCTAATTCTAATATAGTGAAACCAATGAAATTAAACTTATCATGTTTTACAATGCTTCTTCTTAGATGAACAGCACAAAGTTCATCACTGAATCTAGTAGTTCTTTTATATGTAGGTTTCCTTGTTAAATTTTGAAATCTATCTCTATCATAAACTATTTCAATATTTTGTCTATTACGTACATTTTCTAAAGTCTTACCATAAAATGCATTATTCATTAATTTGAAGAAAACGTTTCCAAAATCATCTTTATTTCTTTTAGCTATTTTACGTTTTTCAATATTGAACTCTATATAATTTTTTAACCATTTAGATTTTCTATACTCTAGTTTTCGATGTATTTTGGTGAGAATCATACCATGATCTAAATACCAATCTAGCATTCTTCCTTCAACAACATACTTTCCTTTATTGCTTTGTGTTAACATAAGTTTTTTTGTTGGTCTGTATTTTTTCGGAATTATAGATTTTTGATAATCTGAAAAATCTTCTATATTGGGAATTTTGTTTTCTGGACAGAAAGGATAATATTTTGTTGCTTCTTTTATATAATCAGGGTATACTAAATCAACTTCATATACATAACCAAAATTATTTTCACCATCATATGTTCTTTGATAATCTAGATTATTACACCATGTCATTTCACCTGTTGGTAATTCCTGTATCATGCAAGAAGAATATAAGCTATTAAAATCATAATATAACAAATAGTTTTCTCTCATGAATTCATCAATTGCTTTTTCACGTTCTACTCCTTCTCGTTTCGTTCGAAAAATTTCTAATATTTTTTCTTTTTCTTCTGGAGATAAAGGTTTTATTATTCCATATTCTTGTGGATTTACTTTCTTATTATAACATTTAACATATCTATTACCTAAAACTGATGAAACTCCACCTCTAATTCCAGATTCAAAAAATAATAATTTATCATATGTATTTTCTTTATAATGTTTAAGTTTAACGGACTTTGTCCTAGAGCCATCGGCTTGAACATTTGTATGTTTTAATCCTGCTAACCATGTTAAACCTGGTGTAGAATAACAATAACATGGATCTATTCCGTAATATTCTAAACACATATCACGAAAGTTTTCAAAAAGATCAGCTAGTATTAATACATCTATCTGTAGATATTTCATTGTATAATCATACATTGTTTTACAATTTAACTCTCTCCAATTCTTTTCAGCTTCTGCATAGTCTTCGTCAGATAATTGTGATTGTTTTAATGTTGATTTAAATTTATTTATTGGAGGAAGTTGTTCTTCTTCCATAATTTTATTCACAGAATTAAAATCTCCAGTTATGTACTCATACGGAAATATTCCTTTTAAAGGTTTTAAATTATATTTATTTAATATTTTACATTGTTCAGATTTCAAAGTTTTTCCCATAACATCTAATGAATAAGGAGTAAAAAATCTAAATGCATCTAAAATTCTAATACAACCTAATTGCATTGAAAAATATTCTTCTTCTTGTTTACATAGTACATTTATTTTTTGTTGTTGTAATTTTTCAGATGAAAATAAATCTTTCATTACTAGATGGAAATCATATTTAGAACCATTGTAGAAATATAAAGGAACAAAGTTATATTTAAATTTGTTAGCATTAAGATTACAAGAATTATGTGCTGCACCTCTATATAATCCATTTAGATGATCATGATCTTTTACTTTATCAATATATCTACCTCTGCCAGTTTTATATTTATTTGTAAAACCTTTTCCACAGTAATAACAATTTATTTCATCATAAAATTCTTTTCTTTCTTCATCCGTTAATGGTATCATTGGTTTATTTGTTTCAAGCAATTGTGAAAAACGTCCTTGTAATTCTTCTACTTTCTTTGTAAACATTTCTGAACTGTCTTCACCATAGTATTGTAAATATTCTGATTTAAATAATTCAGGATAATTCGAATAAATGTACATTCCCCAACATAATGGTTTTTGTTCAAATAAATATTTTTCTTTACTTTGTTCAGTTAAACTTTTTCCAGGCGCACTTTTTCCAGGCGCACTTTTTTCAGGGCACTTTTTTCAGAATTATAATTTTCAGAATCGGGTGAAGCCCTGGAACTTTCCGTTTGATTTTGTGTCATATTAACATTATATGCTTCAAAATCACAATAAATAGTAAAGGGTACTTTATTTTTAAAATACCATTTATTATATTCTAAATAATCATCTTTTGGAAAAGTATTTTGAACTGCTTCGTTTTGTTGACAATTCTCCAAATGTCTATTCATTTCTTCTAAAGTTCTAAAACTTGTCATACATTGAAGACAAGGAAAATTTTTATTATCTGAAGTTTTTGTAAATATAGAAACATCTTTACACAATATAAAATGTCCCTGATAATATAATATATTCGCTTGTGCTGGTTGTTTTGACTGTTCTAGTTTTTCAAATTTATCTTGATATATTTCATGTGTTTCATTAATTTCTTTTTTAAGATTAAATGTATTTTGATAATAATTTTGATTTAATATTTGTAGCTGATAAATATATTCTTTATCATATTGTTCTTTATATTGTTGTAGACATTTTTTTAAAGATTCATTTATTTTTTGTTTGGTTTCATTTTCTTCATTATTTAATTCTTCATTATTTAATTCTTTATTATTTTCGTCATTTAATTTTTGAATTGTTTCTATCTTATTTTGATATTTATGGTGATATTCTTGTAGTAACATTTTTGTTTGTTGTTGATAATCTGTTTTACATTTTTGTAAACTTTTATTTAAATTTTCTAATTTTTGTTGGTATTCTGAAGATAAAGATGAATATTTGTAATTATAATCATCAGTACGTCCTTTATAATTATTATGATTAATCATTATTGGTGATAGTGTTTTAACAAGTTCAAATTTTTCAGTACATATTATATTTCCTTGGTAAAAAATATTATGATGCATGTAATTTCCTCTATCATTATATACTATTTCTGATTGGCATAAATTTTTATTATTCAAATAAAATTTTTTTGAATCTGAGTAAAGTGGAGTAATTTTACCAATAGAAACATAATTCACATTTAATTCAAAAACATTTACTTCAATTAAATTTTTATTCTTTTTATGAAACTTTAGTAACCTATTATAATCATATGGAAATTCATCTAAGCCATCAGAAAGATCAAATTCACTTATGTATTCTTCTTTATTGTAATGACTTAGTCTTTCTTTATGATATTTTGCAGGATGTAAATGTGCTATAATACTCCACAGAAAACAATAATCATCTTCATTTTTTATGTTGATTAATTGTGGTGAACTGAAAGGTAAAGGAACATAACTACCACCAGTATTATTTTTATATTTATCAATTACTATTTTCTTAGATAGTATTTTAACAAATCTCCAACCAGATTCACGTAACTGGGCTTCAATTATACAATTTTCTAATTTAAGTATCATCGATTCAAATATGGGTTGTATATCATTTACATTATGAATTTCTTGCGAATTTGTAAAATGTCCTTGTATTATTTCTTCAGGAATTCCATCAGGTCCATTTTTTGTATAAAGTACTTCTACATTCATATAACATTTGAAAGATTTCTTAAATATATTATAAAAGTTGGTTAGAATATCAGAAAAAGTTTTATCGGTTTCATTATATTCAACCGATTCAACCGATTCATTAAATAAATATTTTATATCTGTTACGGGCGAAGCCCTAGAACCTTCTGTTTGTAAGGCTTCATCAAATTCATCTATTTCGTTAAATTCATCAGTATCGCTAAATAAATATCTTCCATCTGATACATGTTCATCTTCACTATTAAAAACTTTTTTATATTCCGAATGTGAATAATCATCAAACATTTTTTTAACTTTTATATCAGTAGGCAATGTTTCTAGATAGTTTTTATAACTATTTAATTTTAATATATTTCCTTCATCAACTCGTTCTACATTTTGTAAATGCATTTTACTTTGTAGATGAGATTGATAACTTCTTTTTGTTTGCAATTTTTTTTCACATAAGACACAATAAAATTTTTTCATTTTTTATTTTTTAAAGAAAAAATTTGTGTTTTAGTTTTTTTTTAAAAAAAAATTTTTGTTTTAATTTTTAGAGAAAAAAAATACTAATATATCTGCAAAATCGTGCGAAGCCCTAGGACCTTCGGTTTGATTATGATAAATTTGTTTAATTATTAAGTATTTCACTTACACCATTTATTAATGGTTTTATATCATATGTTTTTTTGGCTTCAACAAATGTAGATTTGGCATCAGAAAATGTAGATTTAACATCAGATATTATTGGTGTTGCTTTTCTTAAAGCGTTTCTAACATCATTTATTGCAATTTTTAAATAGTTTAATGTTTCATTATCTTGTAATCTTTTTGGTATTGGTATACCAAATTTTGCATTTAAATAATGATCAAAATAAAAATAAAATGTATCAGGAATAATTTTTAGTGGTACTTTTGCTTCAGACTCTAAAAAGATAATTATTTGTTCTATAACTTGATTTGATAAATGTTTTGCATTTGCATACATTCTAATATCAAAATCTTGAGAGTTATTATAGATTTCATGTTCGGTATCTACTAATATATTTAAATCTTTATCATATACTTGCATATGTCCTCTTATGGTGTCAACACGTATTATTCCATATTTATGTTGTGTATAATATGATAAAGGCATATTCATTTTATAATTTTTATTAATATCATTAAAGAATGCTGCATTATTTTGTGTAGTTGTAAAAAATGTTTGAATGTTTTCTCTAATCTTATTATCTACATCACAAGCTTTATGAGCTAATACAACTATTTCAATATTTTGATGTCTTCCTTTTGTAAATATTTCTGACATATTTTTTTGTTTTGATAAACTTGCAACATCATCTAAAATTAATAAAGATTTATTTTCAGGTGTACCAGCAAAACTTTCCATATCTTGTAACTCATCTAATTGTTTATCATTATAGACGTTTGTAAAAGTTGGCCATTCAGAAGTATGCATACAAAAAATATGTACTTTTGTTTCATCCTTATAATATTGGTTTATATATTTTTTAATAAACGTAGTCTTACCACTTCCAGTTTTACCGTAAACAATGAAATGTAAATTTTCTTGATACATTTTACCTTGTTTAATATTTTTATTATTAGTTTTATCCTTAATCTTATCTTCCTCAGTCTTCCATCCTTCAAAAGTTTTTTTTTCTTGATTATAAAAAATTATTCTCTTTTGTTCCTCTGTTAGAAAGTAACCCCATTGATTTCCAATACATATAACAAGATGATAAATAAAAAATATTAAAATACATGCTAACAATATTTTTATACAATGAAATTTTAAAAAATTCCAAAGACGTGTAAGATCTGATTGTGGTATTTTTTTATTAAGAGATGAATTAGGGGGTAGTGGCTCTAAATATTTTTTATTATATGTATTTTTATCTATATTATTATTATATATATTTTTATCTATATTATTATATGTATTTTTATCTATATTATTATTATATCTAGTATTATATATAGGATTATCTACAATATTATTAATATCTTTTAGATTCGGATCTTGAGGGGTTAGTGTATCTTGAAACTCAGTGTTATTCATATAATTATTTATTATTTCGTTTATTGCATTAAGAGATTTATGACGACTTAGATTACTTTTATTACTTTTATTACTTTTATCACTTTTAATTAAAACCGGTGAATATAAATCTTCCAAATTTTCGCTTTTATTCATTTATTATTTTTAAAATAAAAATTTAGGAATTATTATTTTTTTAATTCCGGACTCGCATTCTTACACTCTTATGAGTGTTTTTAACCTCTGTAGAACCTCCGGAATGTGTCGGACTTTTTGTTCCTATACTCAAAAGAAGTATGTTCCGAACCTCTCCTCTCTTCCGGAATGCTTAAGAATATTTTAATAAAATAATATTTTATTCTTTATAAAAAATAATATTTTAATATATATAAGATTATTTTAGTTGAAATACAACTATTTTAGTTGAAATACAACTATTTTAGTTGAAATACAACTATTTTAGTTGAAATACTAATATAAATTATTATTTTGACATAAATTATTATTTTGTCATAAATTATTATTTTGGCATAAATTATTATTTTGACATAAATTATTATTATGTTGATTATTATGTTGATTAAGTTTTGGACATAGTGTTACATGTCGCTGAAAATTTTTCTTTAATATAATTTTTTGACAACCTCTACATTTAACTTTTTCTTTTAAACAATCCTTACACTGATATTTACTATCATAAAACTCTGTCTTAGGTTTAGTAATTTGACAACTTGTACATTGTCTTGTAGAACTTATACAAGAATTATAATGATTAGTAATTCCTTGATTTGTAAAATATTTATTACAATTACGACATAACTGATCTTTTAATTTATCTTTTTTTTCTTTTTTAACCTCTTCTGTTTGTTCGCATAATTTTAAATGACGTGCAAAATTTTTTGATGTTATATTTTTATTACATCCGGAACATATTTTTTTGTTATTACTTTCAACAAATTGATTTTTATCAATATAATTATTTTGTGCTACATTATTATTTTGAACAAAAGGATTATTTTGAACAAAAGGATTATTTTGTGCTACATTATTATTTTGTGCTACATTATTATTTTGTGCTAAATAATTATTATTATTTTGCCTAGGTGTATTTATTCTAGCAGTATTTTGCCTAGGTGTATTTATTCTAGCAGTATTTTGCCTAGGTGTATTTATTCTAGCAGTATAAAGATTTTGTTCTTTATCTGAAATAAATAAATGCTTTAATCTTTGTAATGGTTGCTCTGATTGAATATTATTATACTGAATACTATTATTAGGTTGAATATTATTCTGAATACTATTATTAGGTTGAATATTATTAGGTTGTATATTATTAGGTTGTAATTGATTCATATGCATACCACATGGTGTGTTTTTCATATGAGAATATAATAGTGTTTGATTTAAAAAACGCATATTGCAAACTTGACAAATTTGAGTCATTTCCATTTTTTTAATTTTTATCAGGAAAAATTTTATTTTTTATAATTTATGTATTTTTATAATTTATGTATTTTTATAATTTATGTATTTTTATAATTTATGTATTTTTTATAATCAGAAAAAATTTTATTTTTATTGTTTAAAAATGATGTTACCAAATGTTGGTGGAGGTGCATATATCCCGAATAATCGTGAATTAGAAATAGAGATAGAAAATTATATTATGAAAACTGGAGACGTTTTATCTGGTCCATTGCATCTTTCTATTCTTCCACAACAAAATACAGAGTTAACAAATAAACAATATGTTGATACGCAAATCAATGAATTAAAAGAAAAATATATAAACGATGTTTTGGTTCCGCTGATGAACGAATTAAAGTTGCTTAAACTTAATGACAAATCATTAAACGAAAAATTATTAAAACTTGATAAAAAGGACAGAGAGCTAGAAGCAGATATAGCAAAACTTTTTAAAAAGATTTCAGAACAATCAAAAATTTTAATATTACTTTCTTTAAATTTAAAATCTGCAGTCATTAAAAAAAAACATCAGATAAAAATGTTAAAAGAACAATTAGAAGATGAAATAGAAAAACTACCTGAAAGAATTAAAAAAAATTTAAAGCAGTTGCAAACTACATTCCAAAAAAGTGTTGATGAATTGAGTTCTAAAATTACTCAACAAATGAAAAAGATGAATAGAATAATAAATGAAGTAAACTCACTTAATGAAAAAGTTGATAAAATGAAAACTCTTAAAATCAATTTAGAAAATGAATTAAAGAAAAATTTACAAGAAAACTCTAAAGAAAATAAAGAACAGTTAGATGCTGTTAAAAGACAATTAGATGTTCTTAAAATTAAGTTAAATGCTCTTAAAACGGCGTTGAAGATTAATCAGTAGAAAATGCAAGTTAATAGAAAAGAAATTAAAGTACATCACACGCTACTTGACGCAATAGATAAAGTGCAACAGGCAATTAATAAAGTTATCTCGAAGTTGTTAGATATTCATAAACGTAAATCTTAAACGAGTATTGTAAATATTAACTTAAATATTTTTACCTACAAAAAATAAGAATCATAAAAAATATAAATATAATTTTAAAAATATAAAAGTATAAATATAATTTTTAAAAATATAAAAGTATAAATATATAAAAGTATATAAAAGTATATAATTTTAAAAATGGATAAAATTAGAGCTAATAATTTTAAAAGAATTAAACAATTAGAAGAGTTAATAAAAGAAAGAAATATTATGAAAGAAAATCATAGAATAAAAAGAATGATTGATGCAGGTTTGGTTCCTGATAAAGTTAAACCAAAAACGCAATCTGTAAAAGTTAAGAACAAAAAATAAACATTTTTTTTTATAATGGACATCGGTTCATGGGTCAACTAAGATGTCTTCCAGGGCTTCGCGCTTCGCCCGTATTTATATTTTTCCTAAAAGTCAAATTTATTACTAAAAAATGCCTATAATTTATAAACACAATCTTAAACAATTTGCTTCAAATCAAAGAATTGCTCATGAACCACGTATGAATCCTGTTTATCATTATGATAATAGAGAAACCGTTCAAAAAGAAGGGGATGGCATCTTTTCTGGTATTGGTAGTATCGTTAACTTAATTAAAAATAATAAAGATTTGATTACATCTGCTGCAAAAGGAGCAGCTGCTATAGGTAGTACAGCTAGTGCAATATCAAATGCTGTTAAATCACAAAACGAATTAAAACAACTAGAAGCTATTCGTAAACTCAAGAATGATTCTGAAGAACTAAAAAAATTAAAAAAACTTTCAGATGAAACAAAAAACAAAATTGCTAACATAGCTGTTGGGGAAACCTTGAGGAGCGGAGCTCCGTCTGATAGTAAACATAATGAAAAAACAATTGAAGAAATAAGAGGAAATGGCGTGAGTAGCAACCTTCGGTCTAACCAGCAAAGCTGTAGCGGAGCTGGTCTAGCAAAATTCTAAAATTATATTTTAGTAAATTTTTTAGTAATTTTTAGTAAAATTTTAAAATTATATTTAATAAAAATTTTTTCTATCTGTGAGAAAAACAAAAAGTCAAATTATTTCTTATAAAAATGTCTTCGCTTATCGAAAATAAATTTAGATTAGACGATCCTCCGTTCGTCAGTTATAATCAAAAAAAGAATGACTATATAAGAATTGCTATGAATCCCGGATCTTCCAGTAGAGTAAATACTGGAGGAGATTTAATCTTTGAAGTTGATAATCAGCAGAGTTATTTATATTTACCTGATTCATTTTTACACTGTGAATATTCTTTATATAGTGATGCTAATTTTACAACACCATTACCAGATACCGATAATATTACACTAGAGAATAATTTTTTCCCAAGTTTATTTACACAAATGCGTTTAGATGTTGCAACTCAAAATATAGAAACAATAAGTGATTCTCCAGGTGTAATTGATACAATGCTTAGATTTGTAATAATTGGTGAAAATAATAAAAAGCATGAAATCGAAGGTTGGTTTCCTGATACTAATGATGGTATAATTGTTGATGATTTAACTCACGCTGGAACAGATGCAGCAGGAATTGCGAAAGATGTAGAAAATATTGCAAAACATTTAAATAAAACAAATAATGATGCATATAAAGAAAGACGTGAATTTAACAAAAAAAGTAAACAGACAGTAAATTGGTCATTGTCTCCATTATTCGGATATTTAGATTATGACAAAATATCATATCAATTAAAATTTAAATTAATAATTCATCGTACAGCAAATAATGAATTAATCTTTTTTGGTAAGACTGGAAAAAAGCATATTTAAAAATTGATAGACTTGAATGGTGGATTAAGCATATTACTCCTAGTTTAGAGATTGAAACAGCTATTGCAAAAAGATTAAATACTAACAAACCAATTCCAGTAAATTTTCTAAAGAGAACTGCTAGTTCAGTAACTTTTTCCGAACAAAGATTTAACTGGCATTTTACTAGAACTGCGAATACACCAAGATATTTATTACTAACATTTCAAAGAAATAATTCTCCAAGTTTTGACAAGAACAACAATATTTTTCATATTAATACAATTCGAAGTTTACAAGTTTCATTAAATCAAACTCGATATCCAATTGATCCATTAAGATTCGATGATACCAATAATCAATTTATGGAAGGATATGATGCTTATAGAAATCTTTGTATAGAATTTGGAGTTGAACCACAATTAACTCCTGGAGATTGGAGACATTTATATCCAATTTTCTGTTTCGATTTAAGTGCACAATCTGAAGATATTATTAAAAATGGTTGTGATGTAACAATTAATATTGAAAAAAAAGATTCCACAACTTCATTGATGGCTTATGGTTTATTGCTTGAAGATACAAAATATTCTATTGAAGTTCTTAATGGAAAGATGGTTAGGATTAGTTAATAACCTGAGGACCCTTGGTCCGATCGGCTAAAGCCAGAGGAGCTTCTCTCCGATAAGTTAATTAAAATTTTTTTCATAACTAGAATAGATTAAAAATTTTGGTAACTTCAAATTTTTGGTAACTAGAATAGATTAAAATTTTTGATAACTTTAAATTCTTAACTTAAAATTTTTTATTAAAAATGTCGCAAGCGAAAAGTAATATTAATAATAAAACTGTTGAATTAAAATTACGTAATATTGTTGACAAAAATACCCCTAAAACTATTACTATTAATAAAAAAAAGTATTACATAAGTAAACCAATGATAGAGAATATTCAATTACAAGAAGAAAAGAATGGCGGGATTCTCCCATTAATTCCACTAATAATAGGAGGCATAGCAGCTGCAGGAAGTGTTGCAGGTGGGACAGCTGGTATTGTCCAAGCAGTAAATAAAAATAAATCAGAGAAGGCAGCATTAGAAGAACAAAAACGTCATAATAGAGAGTTAGAGAAAGTTGCTAGGGGCGAAGGGACATCGGAGATGTCTTCCAGGGCTTCGCCCGAAGGAAAAGGAGTAGTAGATAATTTTATTAGTAAATTAAAATTAGTTGATGAAGGAAAACGAGTTCTTAAAAATATTCTCCACAATGTTGATGATTTAATTGAAATTAAAGAAACTAAAGATGGTTCTGGAATATATCTAAGTCCTAGTATGATAAGGTAATAACCTGAGGAGTTTCGCTCCGATTCGGTAAAACAATTATTTTATTTTATCTTTTAAAAAGTTTTTTATCTTTTAAAATGAATTCTACAAATTCCGAAAATTTAACTAAATTAAAAATTTCTAATTTAGATTTATTGAATTATCTATTAAACAAAAATAAAAACTCAAATTGTAAAATTTATGAAGGTAACGACGACAAACAAAGTTTGGCTACTACCTACGGTGGTGATATACAAAAAACGTTAGAAAACTTTCCTGGATTTATTTGGAGTAAATATTCGAAAGAAAAACATCTTCCTGGTCATTCATATACTGGTCCAGGAACTCGATTAGATATAAGACTAGATGAGAATAATAATCCGAAACCAGGTGAAGAACCGATAAATAGAGTAGATGCCGCAGCTTACAGGCATGATTTAGCTTATCGAAATCATGATCTAAGTTCTCGACATGCAGCTGATAAGAAAATGATTCAAGAATTAGATAGTATTCAAAATCCTTCCTTTAGAGAAAGAATTGAAAGAATGTTTGTTAAGAAAGCTTTACAAGCTAAAATATTATTCGGTCAGGGTTTAAATGAAAATCATAATTCAGACGTTTATGCATCTGAAATTCATAAAGAATATAGAAAGCCTAAATATTTATTAAAAGTAAAAGTATTTAATAAAGATGATATTTGGAGTGCTGATCTTATTCATATGCCGAATGAAAGGGACCGAACCGAAGGTTCTAAGACAAAGTCTGACTACAAATACGCATTGACAGTTATAGATTTATATACACGATACGCTTGGGTAAAACCTTTAAAAAATAAAAGTGGTCTATCAGTTAAATATGCGTTTGAAGAAATCTTTAAAGAAAGTAAGAGAAAGCCAAAAAAATTGTTTGTTGATAAAGGGTCGGAATTTTATAACCGAAACGTTCAGCCACTATTTGAAACTGTTTATTCAACTGAAAACGCAGGAAAAGCTATAGTGATAGAAAGATTCAATCGGACGTTAAAAAATAAAATTTTCAAAAAGTTTACTCAGCAAGGAAATCAGAAATGGTTAAAAATATTACCAGGAATTGTAGAGCAGTACAATAATAAAGTTCATTCAGGTATTGAAGAAACCCCAAAGAATGCTTCTGACGACCCTGATCTAGTACGAAAGAAAATATTCGAGAATAATAATTTGAATGAGAGTAATCCGAATTTGCAGAAACTTAAGCCGAAATTTAAAATTGGAGATAGAGTTAGAATATTTAAATATAAGAACAAATTTGAAAAAGGCTTTGTTGGTTATTGGACTAAAGAAATATTTGAAGTTTCTAAAATAAATCAAAGTTATCCGATTACTTATGAAATTAAAGATTTAGATAATGAGGATATCAGAGGCCGTTTTTATCAAAATGAATTACAGAAAACAGAGCTTTAACCTTTAGGTGGCGCTTTAGCTAGCTTCGTTTGAGTTATAGATTGTTTAACTCTAACATAATATCTAGAAATGGTACTCCTTTTTGTAATTTAAATAAAACATAAAGACATAATTGTCCACAATAGGTAGTGCCTGGTGTTTGAATTTGAAACGTATTGTATGTTCCCGTTCCAAGTAATTCTTTTACTTCATTTGTAGGGGGCAAACCGTATGAGTCAAAATAATAATTATCTCCGTTTTTACTAAAGATACCTGCTGACCAATGTACGCCGTTTTGGTCTGAAGTGTGAAGATTCGTTATGAAATTTACAGTTATTGATGGAACTTTGTTCCGGGAACTGAAGGTTCCTGTTGGCCTATTTTTTAGGAATTGTAATTCGTTTCTCATTAGAACATGAAAATTCTTTATTCCTAATTCATTTGCGATTTTCTTTAGATCGAAATTTGTCGTAGTTTGCGTTCCATATAATTTAAAAAACTTATTTATGTTGCTCATTTTATAATAAAAAAATTTCTTAAGAGACCCCTAGAAGTCAGAAGGGGGGGGGTATTGATTTAAAACTGGTCTCTAATGATGTCTTTCCTTACTACTTAGTCAGAAGGGGGTATTGATTTAAAACATTTTTATAATGATGACTTTCCTTACTAGTGAGGGGGGGGTATTGATTTAAAACTGGTCTCTAATGATGTCTTTCTTTACTACTTATTCGATTTTGAAATTATTTAATTTAATCTAAATTTAAACGTTACATTGTTGCATTGTGTTAGTGTTTAACTACATAGAGTTGGTGTTTCGCTCATCTTTTAACAATAGTAATTCATTACTCATCAATATGTGAAAATTCTTTTCTCCCAATTGCTTAGCAATCTCATTTAAATCGAAATTTAATGTGGTTTTGTTTGCTGTATATTTTTTGGAAGTCTCTGATGTTTCTCATTTTTATAGAAGATACAATATTTCTATTATATTCCCGTAAATGAGAAATTAAAAACAACACATGGATATTTCAATTTGGTTACAACCACTTTGCATACATTCAATTTGGATACATTGAAATACATGTAAATTTGTCCACGCGAGGACAAGGTTTCATTGGATGAGAGAAAAATGACGTCATATAACAGCATAATGAAAATGATTGAAAACAGGAAATAACATTGCATTTAAAACAGGAAATAACATTGCATTTAAAACCGACAGATACAAATTTTCTAAACAATGGGTTTTCTGTCCACGCGAGGACAAGGTTTCATTGGATGAAACACTCTATTGTATTTACATGTGCAAGAGGAAATAACATTGCATTTAAAACAGGAAATAACATTGCATTTAAAACCGACAGATACAAATTTTCTAAACAATGGGTTTTCTGTCCACGCGAGGACAAGGTTTCATTGGATGAAACACTCTATTGTATTTACATGTGCAAGAGGAAATAACATTGCATTTAAAACAGAAGGGTTGAATAATCAATTATTCCAAAAACCCTCATCTTGTGAAAGACACTGCTCCAAGATTGAAAGATTAGTTTTTAACAGTCGTATAGGAAGCGAGACTCTACAAAGAGTCTGATATTTATCTGCCAGTTTTGCCAACTTCATTGCGAAACTCAATTCAGTTCGTGAAAAGTTAATATTGTGATGTTTTAAGAGATATGTGAAATCTGCTTTATTATTCTCACACAAGGATAATATATGATTTGCGTGTTTTCCAATAAAAATTTTACATGTGACACTCAAAAGATGGCTTTGTTTTTCGTATTTCAAGTGTTGTTTCAAAGAATTCACTGTCGTTGAAATGTCCCCCGCCGGTTCTGTAAAATATTCCACTGATTCGATGAATGTATGACGTTCAACAACACTTTCCTTCAACTGTTTTGTAAATGTTTCGATTCTGAAGGGAAGTGCTGCTTCCTTCTTTGCTCTGGCTGCGATTTTATGTTGCTCTTTGTATGCTTTTCGAGCAGAACGTATAGCGTCAGGATTGAAGAGTAGAGGCGCTTTCTTCACTTGCTGGTCTATATACGAAAAGTATTCAGAATGTTTCTCCGATGGAATGAACAAATCCGCAATATTTTTGAAGAACTCTGGAAGTACCGTTGCTATGTTGGCTTGTTGTTCAACGACTGCTTGACTCATGATTGACGGATAAATTAGTACAAATCACTATGTTCAAAATATAAGAATAACGTAATTAAAGATAGCGGAACGATGAGAGCAAGCAGATGATAAGTGTTGATTGAAATAATAACACAACAATCTGAGCACACGATACAATGACAGACGAGAGAGATAAAAGAAAACAGTACAGCTGGCAGATATCTTAACGTCATACGGATGTGCTGACGCACTAACAAGAATTTAAAACAACTCGCCTAACGTACAATTAAAATGTCATTGTTTCACAGAGTAGTAGCAGCTGTTTGTTCTTTCATACATTGTTTCCTTTCAAATGTTTGAGTTGGAGGAC
The DNA here is from genome assembly GCA_907163375.1 of Prostheceraeus crozeri. Taxonomy (NCBI): domain Eukaryota; kingdom Metazoa; phylum Platyhelminthes; order Polycladida; family Euryleptidae; genus Prostheceraeus; species Prostheceraeus crozeri. The sequence goes on along the minus strand of CAJQUW010002593.1, from coordinate 243,130 downwards.
ACAGCTCCTTACACTGAAATGCATTTTATTCTTAAATGCGGGAAGCAGATGTTCTCTACAATTGAATGACAATTGTAAAAGTACCTAAACTTATTGTTAAGAATATGTCAATTCCTTCAAATATTTTTAGTCACATGATATATTTTAAAAACCTGAAAAATGGATTTAAAAGACGTTTTTAAAAATACTAATTTTCGGTGTCCTAGAACGGTCATGATTTAAGCAATGAAAAATGTCATAATCACAAATTTGAGATTCTTAACTTTTATAATTTTTAGTGTCCTAGAACGGTCATGATTTTGGCGGGGGTGAAAATCGAACCGAAGGTTCTAGGGCTTCGCCCGATTGTAATTCTCAAATTTGAGATTTTGAAAAATTTGAAAAATTGGGTATTTTTAAAAACGCCCAAATCGGAGCGAAGCTCCTCTGGCTTTAGCCGATTTATGAATTTAGGTCTTCATAACCTGAAAAAGGGTTCAAATTCATGAATCGGCTTAAGCCAGAGGAGCTTCGCTCCGATTTATGTTGTTTTTAAAAATACCATTTTTGAAAAAATGGTACTTTTTGAATGGACTAAATTCATGAATTTAGGTCTTAAAAACCTGAAAAAGGGACTAAATTCATAAATTTATGTCGTTTTTAAAAGTACTAATTTTTTTGATTTTATGGTGTCCTGGAACGGTCTTTTGTCCATTACTAGCGGAGTACAACGTTCATGCCAACATCTTTTTGTCGCTCCTCAGTTTGATCTTTCCCCAAATATATCTCAACGTCGCATAGGCATGCAGTTTTCACGTCGCACATACAAAAATACTTCACTCCATATCTGGCGGGTTTCGAAGGCATGAACTGTCTGAATGAACAATTGCCTCTAAAAGCATATAGCGTTTCATCGATCGTTACGTCACAGTCGGGCTCAAATACAGTGCGCACTTTTTCTTGGAATAAGGAAAACACGAACTCCATCTTGCGAAATTTTGAATCCGTTGACCTCCGTCCATGAACGTCATCGAAAGCTAGATACCTGCTAAGTTGCTGGAATCGATTTCTCGATAAGATGAGCGTTACAAATTCTTGATAATGGAGAGATGTTGGACTCCAGATTTCCTGTATCATAAAATTTCTCTTCTTCGTCACTCCGAGTATCAGAAGAATGCTGATAAAGCCCCAAATTTCGTTCTCGGTAATTTCTGGGATATCATCATTCAGTCGTTTGTTAGTGCAATCACGAATGTGCTGTATCATGGATGGAGTAAACAGACTTTGAAAAAAGTCCTTTTGATCTTCTAAATGATAAGTTTGAGCCGTCAGTCCCGATCGCACGTTCAAGATATTTCTTTGTCTATACGCTGAAGAATGTGGCGACCAGCGTGACCCATCTCTGCCGTAGTAGAATTCTTCGCTCGAGTTTCTTTCGTCCATATCTGTATCTTCTTCACTCACGATGCTTTCTTCCTCTTCATAAGATGCATTGTCATCTTCGTCACTGTGCTCGATATTCTCATCATCAATCTCTTCAAAGTCGGATTCATTTGCCAAGATATCTGCAATTGCTGCCGCCGAATACCTACTTGCCATTACGCGCACAATACAATGCGGTCTCTGTGCCAACCTTTGCAATTCGAAGGTCTGACTGACTTCAGCTCGTGGCGTCAAGCGAAATCGATTGGAGGACATGGGTTCCTCTCTCTCTCTCTCACACACACACACACGAACGCATGCGTATGCACATGTGCGTGCGTGCGTGTGTGTGAGAGAGAGGAAGTCGCTACTTTCTCTGAAAAGCCGTACATGTGCACACGAACGCACATGTGCATAATAATGTTAAGAAGGTTAGTCAAAGTCTAAGCCAGATTGAAACAAAAAGGAAGCTTCATCACAAAAAAAGGCCTCGCGAACGACCAAAAGGGGTGCAGGTGCACCCCAGAGCACATTCTTTAGCTATTGCGTTAAGCGATGGTTATAGAATTGGTTGTTAACGTGGTCAATTCCTTCTCTATATAATAATGTTTAAACATATAGCCCCAGAGAGCAATACATTCTCCCGATCATAATTTTTTGCAACAATATATATACGTGGGGTGCATGTACACCCCTTTTGGTAATCCAAGGGTTAATAATACTGATTGATGGTCAGAGTTACCCAAACTTGGGCCAACCGAAGCACTTTCATAACAATTCACCAAAGAATCATCAATCATGACCCTATCCAAAATAGAAGTTCCTCTAGTCGGCGACGAAACCATTTCACTAAGGCAAAAATTTGCCATAATATCAGCAGTTGAAAAGTTATTCAAATCACCCATTATCATCAATTTCATATCATTTGTAGATACATTATTCAAAAATTGTTCCGCATTTCTCGTTACATAATCATGAATTTCTGCATGATGTCTGATTGTTAAATTTGGGGGAATATACACAGCCATGAGTAATAGACTGAGAGCTGGGAAAACAATCCAAATATCCTCAAGAGGAAATTCACATCTGTGGACCACGGATAATCGAGAGCACTGAATGTTGTTTTGCACGTAGACGCAAACTCCCCCTCCTTTACGCCCATCATAGCGATCACAGCGGTATGGTATATTGTATCTAGGAAGAAGAACAAGATGATTTTCTACACTCTCACTCAGCCAAGACTCGCAAATGACTATCACACTCGGATAAATAGTTGATGCAATCGCTGACAGTTCATCAATTTTTGGTACTAACGACTGAGCATTAGCAAGGTAAATAGACACATGAGAAATGCGATCAGTTAAAAGATTTAATGAAAACCCTGGGTGGAAGATTTCTCAGTTACTCTATCGCGATAGATGACCACATTCTCACCATTCCTACGTCTTTCTCGAAGCTCTGATAGAAGTTCCTTTCTCTTTTTCTGTTGATAGATAGTTAGGTCTCGATTTCTATACATGTAAGGGTAGTCTGGATTGCTGCGCAGTGCTTTGGAACTTTTCAGAATAATATTTCTATCGTGAATTGATTTTAATTTGACTTGCAATAAACGCTTTCCATCGCCTTTTGACCTTCCTAAACGGCGTGTTTCAAGAACTACAAGTTGATCAATTCCGACTGCTGTAGACAGCTTCCTAAATTGCTGAAGATCATGGCAAAACGCTCATTAACATCCCCATCTAGTTTTTCTGGTAAGCCTGATATGACTACATTACATTCTCTGATGCTGCGACGTTGTTCTAATTCCTGCAATATATCTTCATCAGACATGCCATTACAATAATTACTATTAGCCTTTAGATTGTTGAAATCAGTTCGAAGAGAGTCATACTTTTCCTCAAGGGATCGTTGTTTTTCAGTAATAGCCTTCAAACTGTCGATCACAAGTGTCAATTTCTCAGTTAACTTTGCATCCGAAATTGTGGAAAATTTCTCAAATGATGAATCGACATTTACAGGTGAATGCTGTTGATCACGCAAATAAGCGACAGCCTTGATCAAATCAAGCTTTGTTATGCTATTCTTACGATTCTGCAGATCAGACTCCGTCATCGCAATAACGTCAGTAACTGAAGTCATACTTAGTTTATGGGTCAAAAAATGAAAGCGAGCGAGCCTGAATTCGACACTAATACCACGAGTTCAATAGTCCAAACGCAACGCCACACGACCAGCAGAACAACAGTTCTGGAAGCTATTCTCCTGCTGATATTCCAAAATCTATGGTATTTCAGCGCAATGACACCTGCAGAGATGAAATTCTTGCTCAATTGACAAAGCTATGGCGGACTGAACAGTTATCAGCCAAGGGGAAGCACAGTAAGTATATCACTTCAAAATGGAATAGCCAACACACCAAATCCAAGACTGATGCCAGATACGTATTGCCAAGAGCACGAGGAAAACGATGATATAATTTTTATGCGAATCCGACTGATAGTAGCAACCGTATTCCAGAAAAACAGTACGTCGTTGTGAGACACAGCATGAACACGACCGTCAGTGACAACAGTCAGATATAATAGAGGCTTTAATTGATTTTACACAATTATGTATAATAGGCCTACTGTATGGCTAAATTTTTCAGACTAACTTCAGAGTCTGAAAAGTTTATAGGGGCCTACGTGTATAGCTGATATGTATACGTACGAGCTACAAACATACTTGGCATTAATTATACCTTTATCGGATAATGCGTTGTTAACCCTCCTACTCCGAAAATATTTTGGGCAGCATGGCCTACGAAATGGGGGTACACACGTATCCCAGAGATTTTTTATGTTTTATTGATATCTGTGGTGGAGATTATTGCTGAATAAGATTAAAAAAAAATCTCTACATTAGCACCTGTTGATCTGATCACTTAAGAGTCCTCAGTTGAAAGAAAAAAAGACAAAATTAAATGAAAAATCAAAAGTATCTATTTTTCAAATTGAACAGGTAACTTACTACCGGAGACAATCACAGGAAAGCAGAAAATTTGACTGCGAACAAAAATATCTATTTTTTGAATTAAGTAAGTGTTTTACGACTGTAAAGAATCACAGTAAACCATAAAATGTGGCTGCGAACAAGAAAATTTATTCTAAAATTGAACAAGTGTTTTACGACTGAAAACAATCACTGCAAACCAGAAAATTTGGTTGCGAATGATCCGCACAGACATACATGTTGCATTTGTGGCAACGATTTCGACTCTTGCGGTCCTTCTCTCTGCCACACTTTTGACATCGTCCAGTTCCGAAATTCGTCGGTGGTTCTGAGTCCAATGAAGCGTCCAAAAGCCCGCGTCTTTGCGCTGCTTCACGCAAGTACGTAGGTACACCGACAAATGAAGTGGCTTTCCACTTGTTGATTCGGTTTTTCATTTGTTCTGCAATCAACTGTTCTGCGAGGCATTCAAGGCGCAATCGGCGTTGACGTTTCTTATTTCTTTGAAAATTTTGTGGAAGTTTTGACCACTCCAAAACGAAGGCGTTGTAACCGGCTGCATCCAAAAGGAAAAACAAAACATTCTTCGTCCAACGCCGAGTATTGCGACGACAGGTGTATTCACTCACGAGTTTGTCAAATGTGTCGACAGGACCCTTTGTCGCGTTGTAAGCACCAATGATTTCGGGTTTCGAAATAACCTCAGGACCTGTATTTGATAAAATCATTTTTTGACTGTGATGCTCCGTTGACAACAATATCACTGCTTTGTTCTTTTGAGGCACATAAGAAACGAGTGTCTTTTCTCTTCTGAATCCAAACTGACTATCATGGATATCTCTACGTTTGCTCGGCAAAAATGAGGCTGGAATCTGGGGCTTGTTATGCCGCAGTGTGCCCAGTAATGTAAGTCCATTTGCCCATAATCTGTCCGATAGTTCAATAGAGGTGAAAAAATTATCAGTGGTAACTCCACGTCCAGTTCTGTATAAAGGCTTTGTCAATTCGAGAACAACATTCATACCAATGTTCTTCGCTCGAGCTGCGTCGTCGGTGTTCTTGCCAAGATAAATTTTCACATTCATGAGATACGCAGTATCCACATCGCAAAGACAGAAATATTTCAAACCATATCTAGCAGGCTTGTTTTTCATATATTGTCGAAAGCGACAATGACCTCTGAACATAGAAATTGACAACAATAAAACCTCTAGAATGGAAATTAAGCTTCATGCAATGCACAATAACGGCACATAAATCGCACGCATTTTCACTTAGATGCACCTGCCAACGTCTGTATCATTGGGTTAGAATCAGTCACATGAGGAAATCAAAGGTTTTAATTGGTTCTTCATGCCCCAACTTAGTTCCCCCGGATGTGCCGCGACCTTGAGTCAATTTCCATTCTAGCGAACTTCAGATAAACAGTTTATTTCTATGCCTCTGAAAGAGTACAAAGTCTCATCTACACACACGTGTGATCCAGGCTCGTAAGCTGTACGAATATTGTTTTTAAATTCTTGGAAGATGTAATCCATTTTGTAAAACTTGCCACCATTCGAAGTACGACAAGAGACGTCACCAAAAGTTATAAAACGACTGATCTGCATAAATCTGTCTCGAGGCATGGCTAATGCAGCGATCTCCAAATAATGAATCGAAGTTCGCTTCCATATTTCGACAATATCAACTTTTCGCTTTTTTGTCACTCCAAAAAGAAGAAGCAGAGCAAAATATGCCATTATTTCTTCATCACAGACTTCTTCTATTTGATCAGGCATTCTTCGATTAGTGCATTGAACAATATGACGAATCATTGTCGGAGTAAATGGGCAAGAGAAAAAGTCAATCGGTTCTATACAGTTCTGAATAGGTATTTGCACTCCTGATCTCACTCTTACCAGATTGTGACGTCGATAGGATGAAGAATGAGGAGGGCGACCTGACCAGGTAGTTCCATCTTTGCCTTTGAAGTTATCCTCTTCGTTTTCACTATCATCTTCGGAGGTATTGTCACTCTCTTCGGAGCAGGAACTCTCACTTCGGTTGTCAATTTCAACAATATCTTGTTCTTCATCGTCTTCGATATCATTCAGAAAATCATCTTGGTCATCCTCGCTATCACTGTGAGCAATCAATTCTGCTATCCTTGCTGCGTACTTAGCCGCCATCGCTGAATCGACAAACAAGAAAAATGGGCCTCGCCAGCAAGAGCATAATCCGCGAGCGACGCTCATTCACTCATTGGCTCTGCACTACGTCATGATTTGCCTTCCCCACGAAGGCACGTGAATGCGCAATCGCACACACAAAAACTGTTGTAAGTATTGATTTTCCGAACGCTTTGTCCGTGCTGCCCGCGAAGAAAAGATTTTCATTCAGTTACATGACAGATGAATTGTATGCGTGAGTGTTGCATGACTCGCTTCACACAACCTTGATGATCATGACGGTTTCGATACATTTCGTGGAAAGGAATTTCTGCTAATCTTTCTCTGAAAAGCTGACGAGAAGGCCTACATGAAATACCATCACGGCCGTAACAAGGCTTTCCTGCGGCCGTGGGCAAGACCATATTTTGTACCGCCAGGCCCCAGTTATAATTTTTACCCTACCACTGAGGCGCAATTATAATGGAAACCTGCGCCCCTAGGCAAACCCCCCTCCCCCCATCTTGCTACGGGCACGAATGCAACGAGAAAAATGTAAATCCAATAAAAACTGAACATCTGATATCATTTTCTCATTTAGTCAAGCTGAATGAGAAGTTACGTGGACATAGTTTGATTTTTTATCTTGATGATGCATGAAGAAAAAAGTGACCATGGACACCGAAAAGGGGTACACGTGTACCCCACATGTAATAAGTCGTTGAAAACTCTTAATAAAATGAAACTTTTCCTAATTTCAAATACCGTGTTATATAAAACAAGTTAAGATATTTAAACACTCCGGAGTAAATTTATCAAGAAAACATGTGTTCATAGATATCTGCAAATTATTATAGCTGGGGTACACCTGTACCCCATTTCGTAGTGCGAGGGTTAATAAGCAGCTCGCCACACGAGCTCTTTTTGAAGCCATTGTTCGTGCGTAGTGTGACACTTACAGCGTCATACTATTACCCGTTTTTACCACGCACGCACAAAGCACGAGTTGAGGCACAAGAAGGTCTCCCAGTATTTTTAGCAACTAGGGAAGTTGAAGTCATAAAGAAGGGTTAAAGCTGACTGTGTCAATTTGTGTGAATCACACTAACAGCTCTTAATGCTCGAATTAGTGAGAGGCAAAGTCAAACTGAAGTAACAGCAAGATGAACTGCTCAGTACAACCCGAAAACATTTGTAGCGTACTGATTAATGTCAAGGATTACATGCATATTTTGTTGGGAGAGGACTTGTTTGGATCTATTGGGATTTATTGGGATTGGGGAGGATTTTTGGTAGCACAATCCCAATAGCCATTGGGATCCCAATTGAGATACCAATCCCAACGGCAAGCCTGCATCTGTCATCTCATCGACCCTGCTGGTAGCAAACGTCGTAGGACCTCTTTCTTTACGAATGAAATTCTGGGCAGGATGTTGACCAAACCTTATTGGGATCCTACTCATTAATTTCCAATATTTGGTAGTGCCATAGAGTAGGTATATTAGGATAGTAATGCTAAGTAATTCTAAAGGGTAGTCATGATAGTAATGCAGAAGGAATGATGGTATTTCACAGATTGTCATGACAGCCTTGGAGATTTAGTGTTTGTCAAATTGGCAATTTGTTGGGTTCCTATTACTTTCATGCTCAACCTCAAGAGTATTTTCTTAATTGTAATCATATCACAGGCAACCTGCTACTGGCACAGCAAAATCACATAATCAAAGACAATGATTTCGATTAACTTTGAAAGATGTAAATGGGTCTACATCACTATTCAGATTCAAGACATGAAACATGAATTTAGTGAATCATAAAATCATGTCGGTGAAAATTGAATTAAAAACTTGAAACTTCAGCCAAGAAAGCACGAATAATTTCGCGACCTTTTCATGAAGACTTTCATTATAATACAATTCATGAAATTCCCTTGATAATCAGCTTGATTTCCGCTTAGTTAAGATGCTTCTCAGCAAAGATTCATTCCTTTTGATATCCAACTTGTTTCATACTACTTATACAGGAGAGTCATCTCGGTAGTATATAAATTGGCAAATTTTGACTTTTTCAAAAGTGCTCAATAATTTCGATGTAAAAATTTTCACTGTATGCACATATTCACTTTTTTCACTGTATTTCACTTTTTTGAGTCGATGCTCTACCTACATATCCCTACTGTATGGGTAAAACCGATTTCTATGCAGTGAAAAACGTAGCTAAAGAAATATATGATACTTTGTACTGTAATTCAAAGCAACAATTTTCTTCTAACAAAATAGACCTCTACGCGGAGGCCTATACAACATCTGATTCTCGGATCGTCCTACTACTGGCGCATTTTAATCGGCGAGTTAGTGAAAAGTAATTGCCGGTATTCGCGTCAGTGTCAGCCAGTCCTGACTTTGTTAGCGTTAGCGTCCAAAGATCCATAGTCCTTGCAAGCGCCATCGTCAATTCGCAGCTTCAGTTTCGCATTTTGACCAATAAATAAAAAAAATTGACTTTATGACCCAGAAATTTTGACCTAATAAAATTCGTTATTAAAGGTACATATGATAAGCACGTATAAGCCTACCCATGAAATCCTTCCTATGACGAATTGATCTAAAAACTTGCTATGTCTGACGAACCATATTAATAAAATTTATAAATAATTTTGAAATACTTTTACTTTCGCCCGCTATGTGTTCAAACTAGAAACATGTTTTTTGGTGAGCAATATTCAATGAAGAATATCCATTTCAAACTGATGCATTAAAGTTCATCATGACAAAACTGTCGCTTGCTCTGAATTGAAATTCCGACTTCAGCATTGAGAATGATCGTTCTGCGGCGACACTTGTTGACTGGGCATCTAGTAACAGCCAACTGTCGACGGCACAATGTCACTTCTTGTCATATCGGTGATTTGCTTTATGTCCTTCTTTGCTAGTCGTTTTTGGATGTATTCTCCGAGGGATATTCTACAAGCTCGATCTCTTGTATGTCTTTTATTGTGCAATTGTATAGCGGTTAATTCACTTCGATGCACTAATTCCACAAGCTTCCGATATTGAGGAATGTCAACTAGCTGTTGCGTTAGCTCACTTCGAACAATGCTTCCTTTGCTTGGGATCAGTGTTGAATCTAGGATTGGAATCCCGGGGTGGATCTAGAAACTTCAGGGGGCGACATAATATTCTCATAATTTTCTATAAGGAATGGACTTACTGATATTAGCCAATTCACCCAACTAGATATGAAGAAATGAAGTAACCCTATATAGTATGAATTACATGAATATATTAGGTGCCTATATGTTTATATATGCATTATAGGATTTATTTAATTTTTTTTAAATTCTCCTAGCACAACTTTTCTATTTTAAGTAGGCCTCCATGATTAAAACCAAGTGTGACTATTAATTCAAGCAAAGTGATTAACCAAACCAATTTAAATGCATGACAAAATTTTGTTATAAAACTACAATCAGATAGCGAGAACTGGACTTACACCATGCCAGACATGCATCACCGAAGCCTTTTGGTTCATGCATTCTGCGTTCTGTTGCTTCTACATTGATATTAATAGATTCATCCAAACAGTTATACAAAAATAGCAAAATACAAAAAGCAAGCACAATGCGTCCCTCATGCATAAATTGTCAATTCAAAAAAGTTTTATTCTGCGACACTTTTTTCTGTGTCTCATTTTCGTCGCTTAGTTCATCCGGTGCCTCGATTGCAACCATCATTAAAAGACTGAAGGAAACGGGGGAGAAACTGCTATTGTAAATTAGTGTGGATGCGATTCATGGCACTAAATGATCGGTCGACTTTCTCTGAGGAACTTTGTCTGTGAATTCGAGATATAAAAGGTGTTAATTTGCCTGAATGCCACCCCGTAGGCTGCCACAAAATAGGCAGGGATAACAAGAATATAAATGAAGAATTCGGATGGCTTGCTAGATAGCACACGGGCTAGTTTTGTCCGAGGGGGAGATTTGTGTTCCCACGAAAATTCCCCCCTCCCCGAAATACCCCGCGTAGATTCTTTACTGATCGGGTTACAAGGACTCCATGACCTTCCATCGTTTCGAAGATGCTTCTGACAGTTGGCAAATTGTCTGCATACCAAAACGCTGCCTCCAGCCATGAGCCCCAGCGAGCTATGACTGATGGATGAGGAGGATGACCGATGTCTGAAAATAGCAATCAGCGACTTCTATTTTTCACGGTGCACGCGTTGTAAATGCACGGAAAGTTAGAAGCAACATACAAGGCGCAGTTGTGTATTAAATGACCGACGCAAGTTACATGGAATATTTGCGGGTAGAAGTCTTTCAAGGTAAGTCAAGTCGAAGTCACATAGCGAGCAGTGTCTGACAGTAATAGTACAAAATCATTTTGTTGAGTACCGAGAAACTGGATCATGTCATCTACAAGTTGACATACAATTTAGCTTTTAGTATTTTCCGTAAGATGCACACAGTCAATCCGGTCCATTTCAAGTATCTGGGGTCTGTGATAGATAAAGACAGCACCATCGACAAAGAAGTCAATAGAAGGATCCAAGCGGGTTGAGGAAGCTGAAGAAAATTAACAGGGGTACTGTATGACAAGAAGATGCCGACAAAATTAAAATCAAAGGTCTACACAACCATGGTCCGACCAGTGATGCTGTATGGAAGCGAGTGCTGGCCAGTCAACGAGAAAAATCACCAAAAGATTGCCACAACAGAGATGCGTATGTTGCGAAGCATCCTCGTAGTAACAAGAAAGGATAGGATAAGAAATGAAGACATTCACGGAGCACTCGGGATTCATCCGATTGATGGGATGAAGCGGTGGCACAGACTGAGGTGGTACGGGCACGTGGTACGTAGACCTCGCTCGCGAACACCAGACCTGGCTAGCGTTGGGAATGCCTGTAACAGGGCCAAGAAACAGAGGGCGACCAAAGTAGACATGGGAGCGCCAAATGATGGAGGACATTAAGATCATTGGAGCCTCACCCTTGGATGCATTAAACTGCTCGAGATGGAAGAGGAAAATTAAGCCGCCCCTTCACTGGGACAGGGCCTTTCAAGGTGAGCAAGGTGAGCACACAGTCAATCACGTAGCAAGCGGTTGGTTGGTGCTTCCAATTTACCCACCAATATATATTGACATACGTCTGTCCATTCACGTCTGATTCGTCGACAATCAAGAATATAGGTTGGTTGGAGACATAGTCTTTTATTCTTCTTCTCTCTTCATGAAATATGTTTGGGATGTGAAGTTTGTAGCCTGACATAGAAAGGCAAGCAAATCCTATTGTGTTGAACAAATGGCAGATGGCCGGGTGATGAAGTTCATGAAGGGGTATATCGGCACTAAGAAATGCTCTTGTATCGTCTTCAGCCAAATGTGTAGCTCTTGGGTTCATAACCCAATCAACTGTCACTAAAAGAACTAAAGAACTGCTCGACAGAAAATGTGTCCGTCTGATCAGGAAGATGCCGATTGCCGATGCTTATCCTCTTGCTGAATTTTTTGCTGTCGGAAATGACGTTCAAAATGTGAGACACACAAGAAAGCTGCTCATCGACGTCGAGTGAGATTTTACACTAAATCATTTGCTAAATTTTCTTCTTGTGCATATAATTGTGTCAATTATCATTCGTTTTTGTAAGCCTGTGCAGTAACTGCCGCTGGTCGGTATTCGCCGTTGAAGATGATAGTTTTGAAGAATGCTTGGCAGAACGTAGATGACCATCAACAATGACTCATGTTTAGCTATTGCTTCACACAGCTTGCAATATAATTCAGTCTTTTGCGCGGCGGAGAATTCTTCTGGATATTGGCGCACAAAAGATCTCACTTTACAAGAGTCAGAAACAGCAGTTTTCGGCATTGCTTCACAGACTATACCGCACTCGACCAGCTTCACTACAGATGTGAATCAGAGTGATGCGAGCAGTCTGACGAAATCATCAGGTAATGGTGAATTTTCATGGAAATTATGACGTCGACTTTCCTCTATAAACCTGCAGACATGCTAGTACTAGAGGGCGACGGTTTATTCGATTGATTGATTTATCATAGCTTTGTGCAAAAAGGGTTGTGTATTCTGTCTATTCTATATTCCTTGTACCATCTTGGGAATAAAATAACAAAGAAGTACATGGTTTCGACAATGTTTAAGTAAAATTTTGACTTTATTGATCATATTTTGCAATTTTGACATAGCGACAAATTTTGACCGTATTTTGACTTTATAAATTTGTTGGGACACGAATATGATAATTTTAACAACGATTATGGATATTAGTAGTAAGTAAAACTCCACTTCTGGATAGCGCAAGATGGCCGCCGTCGCTGACGTCCCCCCCTCCTGTCCGTCGAGTCGGTCGTGGTGTGCCGCCGTGTTGCTTCGAGTCTGACGTCCCCCCCTCTGGAACGACAGAGGTTGTGGTCTGTCGTGGTGTGCCGACCAGGTTGGTCCACGTTCACAAAATGTTCGCTGACGTCCCCCCTTCTGGAACGACAGAGTGTCGTGGTGGACTTGGGCGACCCCCAGGTTTTGTCTTGAGGCTAAAGTGTGTGATGTTTTTCGTGAAATCTGATGAATGTTGGGTTGTAAAATGGGCTGTTTCGAGTGGAAGCAGTGCTCGGATGTGAAAACGGAGGCCAGATTCGGATTCAGCGTGAAATTCTGCATCTGTCTGGTGAATTTGAAAGCAATCGGAGAGAAAAAAATTTCGCTGACGTCCCACCCCCCTCGGCACCGATCTTCCAACTTTGCTTCTAGTGGACGGATTTTGTCGTGCAATAGCTCGTTTGAAAGCTAAGAGTGAGACAAATTCAGTGAAAGAAACGGCTTGTTCATATCTGTCTTCGTTTAGATGTGAGACGCCATTTAAGATTTTAGGTCGGAGCTCACCTGAAAAAATCCTAAGTGTCAGAGTGGTTTTGTATGGTCAAAATTTTGAAAATTTTCCAAAGTGTCGCATTTCGACCTGGGACCTTCACCAAAACATTTTTCATCAAATTTCACTGACCCCCCCCCCCGACAGCGATCTTCTAACTTTGGTTCTAGTGGACGGATTTTGTCTTACAGCTACTCGTTTGAAAGAGGAGAAAAAACTGCTCGACGACATTTTTTGTTGCGAGTCAATCGGCCCAGCCGTTCAAAAGTTAGAGCTGTTACAAGATTTTAGGTCGGAGCTCACCTGAAAAAATCCTAAGTGTCAGAGTGACTTTGTATGGACAAAATTTTGAAAATTTTCCAAAGTGTTGCATTTCGACCTGGGACCTTCACCAAAACATTTTTCATCAAATTTCTCCGAACGAGGGGGGGAGCTCAGTGAAATTTGATGAAAAATGTTTTGGTGAAGGTCCCAGGTCGAAATTCGGAAGTTTTAATTTTTTTCAAAATTTTCACTACACTGGAGCTCTCACACTTAGGAATTTTTTCACTTGTGGCATGTTACATGGACATGTGCTGACGCACCAACTTCCCGTGGTCATATGAGAATGGTTTAGGTGTCATATGATAGAAAATGATGAGACAAATCGTTTGCAACAAACCGCATGTCGCTACGGTCAATACTTTCGGAGATAGAGCCATTTAATTTTCTTCCGAGCATATATAAACCCCCGACAACGTAAGTCTGATCACTTTATCGAAAGACGAGGTAAGCGACAGTCGTCGCTCTGAGCTCCCGATATCGGGTGTTTCAAAGGACTCAATCTTTTGAAATAGGCAAGCTATCTTCTTACTTCAAAGTTTGTATGATAGAGTTTGATAGTATCTTTACTACTGATAAAATTTTTTAAAGGTAGTATGAGTAGTAAAATGCGGAATTTTTTTAAAATTCTTAATTTTCAGTTTTTTCAAAGTTTTAGCATGTAGACTAAGGTTTTCAAGTATGCTGAGTTCAAATCTGCTATCAGATTTGAAATTTAACTAAGTCTAAGGCAGCTTTGAGGGGTTAGATCCCAGCTACTGATCACTACCTTTGACTCGGCGTTGCTGTTACCACTTGGGGGCAGTGACAATGATGTCTTCAGCTGTAAATAGCGGGTATCGGGGAAGATCTCTCACTTCCCTAGTGATCAGTACAAGGCCTTCGGGCTGTCGACGGGATCGAGTGCCACTCACTACACTCAAATCTATCATTCCTCATTAAGTGTTATGCTTTAGGCTGTATACTACATGATTCCAAACTTATACAAATTTCATTATCTTACAGTTAACGAGAAATCGCAGACATGGTCAATAATGACAAAAATAAGAAATTTCACATTAAAATGTGTGTATGCGGCCGAATTAACTGCCGAGACGGTCTCAAGGATCACATCAAGAAGGCAGGGGCCGACCACATGGTTATCCTGAGTGGGGTTGCCTGTGTGAATTGCAGGGTGCTGTTGGTTGTTGGGCAGGAGGCCGAGTTTTATTTGAGGCATGGTGAGTGTACAGGAAGGTTGGTGACCGATTTGAGATTTGTGGAGTTGATGAATGCTGAGAAGGAGCGAATGTTGGGGAAAGAGGCCAAGAATGTTGTTGAGAATGCTAGTGGGAATGTTGTTGAGAATGCTAGTGGGAATGTTGTCGAGAATGCTAGTGGGAATGCTGTGGAGAATGAGGTAGAGAATGCTGTGGCCGGTTTGAAGGCTGACAAGTGGCGGAAGAGAGTGTTTGAGAGTGATGATGAGGATGATGTGGATTTGGATAGGGAGCGAGTGAGGAAGCGTGTGAGGAAGTTGAGCTCTTCGTCGTCGGAGGTATCCGATATTGTCATTACCGACCCCCCGCAGAGCTCATCTTCCCCAATAGTGAAGGGTGGTGGGGTACGGAAGCAGTCGGCGCGGTGGGATGAGGACATGGAGAAGAAGCATGTGTCGCAGCAAGCGGCACATGCTTTGTTGGTTGATCGGTACGAAAGTTTGAAGAAGATGAATGAGAGAACGTTGAGTGAGTTGAGTGAGCTGAGAATGACGGAGGTGAAATGTAAGGAGGTGGCAGATGAGAATATCCGTATGAGGCGTGTTGTGAAAGAGTTGAAGGAGAATGTGCGAGTGTTGGAAGACAAGAATGATGAGCGAGAGAAGAGGACGAGTGCTGCAGAGAGGAGAATGGGAGAGGCAGAGTCGAAGTATGAGGAGTTGATGAAGGAGATGAGTGTATTGAGAGCGAGGAATGCTGAGTTGGAGAGGAGTGTGAGTAGGCAGGGTGATGAGAGAGAGTCGTTTGCGAAGTTGGAGCGCATGAGGAATGAGTGGAATCCTGTGAATGAGGACAGAATGTTTGAGCTCCACATCCCTATTCGGGATAACCATCTGGACGGTCAAGTCCTCGTCAACCAAAGCCTGGACGAGAGTATAATCTGCTATAATGGTTATCCGACTAATAAGTGCTTGCATGCCACACTCAGAATGCGCGGCCATTTACAAAAATTTTCAGTCAGGAAGCCCGCGAGACTGCCTAAGGATGACTAACTTGGTAAGTGAAAAGCAATTAAGATAGTATATCCTATTCTAATACATATCATTTTCATTGCAGATCTTTTCCCTGCCTACACCACCCCATCACGACACTCCCGAGAACGAACCATCGGCTCTCTTAAGGGCCACCTAGGGGCAAGACATGATAGAACCTCCACGCGGTTTGCCCTGGGCAGTCTTCGGACTGGCGAATACTATCATTAAGTTGAATCTGCTATCAGTCAACTTGAACGTTGCGTCGCGTTAGAGGGGTATATAAACCACTGCCTCTCATTTCATTTCATTTCAATCATGCAGACGCCGAACAGTCAAGTCAGCTCTCCTCGCGGACCGCAGTTAAGGCCGCGAAATTTATTTGAGGAATTTGTCAGGCTAGAGGAGCAAGACAGAGTCCACAATAATCTTGCTCGGATTGGCAATCCGATGACAGCAACTGTTGTCAATCCAACGGAATGGCGCTACATTCCACTTCAGCCACGTGCCAATTAGCGTGGAAGTCGACACTGCTACCAAAGAGAGGGTCAAAGACTCTCTCAGCAGAATTGGTAGGCTGTAAGATGACGTTACTCCCGAGAACGAACCGCCGGCTCTCTTAAGGGCCACCATGGGGCAAGATTTGATAGAACCTCCTCGCGGTTTGCCCTGGGCAGTCTTCAGACTGGCGAATACTATCATTAAGTTGAATCTGCTATCAGTCAACTTGAACGTTATGCAGTCGATTGCCATCCCTGAAGCATTCTGATTCGCTGTTGAGCAATTCATTGTTGAAAACTCTATATAAGCCAGAAGATTGTAGCGCTTCTCATTCAATTTTAAGTCACGATGGAAGCAACGTCTCCTGCCAACAGCATTCCCGTCTTCATCGATGAAGACAACGCCATTCCCGACTTCATCATCCTCGACGAGTGGGATGAAGAGGATGAGAAGAAGGGGAAGATTAAGAAGATCATTTAGACGGATGAGGTATGGACTCCGAATACCACCAGCATCCGAAAGGTGCCAGATGCACCAGCACGACCTAGGCGGTATAGGGTCTATGAGAACCTAACCGCCATACCCATTGACTATTCCAGCCAATAGTCAACTTAATTGACACCGAGAACGAACCACCGGCTCTCTAAAGGGCCACCAAGGGGCAAGACATGATAGAACTTCCACGCGGTTTGCCCTGGGCAGTCTTCGGACTGGCGAATACTATCATTAAGTTGAATCTGCTATCAGTCAACTTGAACGTTGCAAATGAAGTTCGGTGTAATACTTCCTTTCGACGAGCGTTCCTGTAAAGGGCGGCGGTGAAACCCGTAGCTATGTATACCGCAAGGGACATTCGGCAATGGTCAATCTTGTTTAGCCTCTCTGCGTCATGTTTGCAAGTGATTGCCTCTGTCTCAACGTAGTATGCATTCGCGCCAGTGCAACATTTAGCCAACTGTCGAAGGTTGCCTAAAACTTTCCATTGCATACGGTATGAGAACCATGAGTTCTACCTGTCTCTATCAATGAGACGAATTGATGAATGGAATGAAATGGGAGGACACTCACGCGCCACACGCAACATAACACACTTCTCTCTTCCGTAGTCTAACAAGCTCTTTACACATGGATCGCAGTCGATTGCTATCCCTGTATCAGAAGTGTAAGCTATCTTAATTATATTTGACACTATTTCATCTACCATCATCGCCCATATGAAATGTTTTAAGATTTACAAGTTAGACTAAGCGTGCTACTATTTCCAAATGAAAAAGTATACATGGTTAAATCATCCACTTAAGCCCATCCGTAGTCTAACAAGCTCTTTACACATGGATCGCAGTCGATTGCTATCCCTGTATCAGAAGTGTAAGCTATCTTAATTTTATTTGACACTATTTCAACTACCATCATCGCCCATATGAAATGTTTTAAGATTTGCAAGTTAGACTAAGCGTGCTACTATTTCCAAATGAAAAAGTATACATGGTTAAATCATCCACTTAAGCCCATCCATAGTCTAACAAGCTCTTTACACATGGATCGCAGTCGATTGCTATCCCTGTATCAGAAGTATAAGCTATCTTAATTTTATTTGACACTATTTCAACTACCATCATCGCCCATATGAAATGTTTTAAGATTTACAAGTTAGACTAAGCGTTCTATTATTTGTAAATGAAAGATATGGTTTCAACCGTTTACAGATTAAAAATAAAGTTTCATCAGTGTGTACGCTAGAAGTAAAGTTTTAGCTGTTTGTATGTTAAAAAGAAAGCTTCATCAGTTAACATGTTAAAAATAAAGTTTTACCAGTGTACAAGTTAGAAACAAAGTTTCAACAGTGTGTACGTTAGAAATAAAGATTTATCTGTTTGTATGTTAGAAACAAAATAAAGTTTCAACAGTTTGCAAGTTAAAATAAAGTTTCACCAGTGTACAAGTTAGAAACAAAGTTTCAATAGTGTATATGTTAGAAATAAAGCTTTATCTGTTTCTATGTTAGAAACAAAATAAAGTTTAAACAGTTTACAAGATAAAAAATAAAGTTTCACCAGTGTACAAGTTAAAAATAAAGTTTCACCAGTGTACAAGTTAGAAACAAAGTTTCAATAGTGTATATGTTAGAAATAAAGCTTTATCTGTTTGTATGTTAGAAACAAAATAAAGTTTCAACAGTTTACAAGATAAAAAATAAAGTTTCACCAGTTTACAAGTTAAGAAATAAAGTTTCAATAGTGTGTACGTTAGAAATAAAGTTTTAGCTGTTTGTATATCAAAATAAAGTTTCAATAGTGTGTATGTTAGAAATAAAGGTATAACTGTTTGTAAAGTAAGATCGCAAGATTTACTAGTTAGACTAAGTGTAAATTAAAAATAAAATTATAACTGTTCACGAGTTAAAGCGTTGATGCAACGATCAACAATTAATAAGCTGAAAAGTTTTAGATTCACTTTAACATTACCATATGTTTACAGATAGAAATGTATCACAGCAAAGCTACTTCATGAGTTAGTTTGCCAGGAGTGTACCATCTCATTTTACTCCGTCGTTGAAATTTCATGACGACTTTTTGCTAGAATACATAGAGCTTTAGTCGAGAGGGTGAAAGGAGACCATGAGCGCTAGCGGGCGAATGAAGCATCGGTGAGAGTGGGAATCAACTTGATGCTGTTCTCCAATGAGCATCATCATCCAATGAGAATCAAGCATTTCTATATAAATAGCGAGCCTTCCACAGTGGGAATCATTCCATCGTTGAATCACACGAGTGACGGACGCACATTTTCTCTCTCTCTCTAGTTCCCTATTCTATTATCCAACTAAAATGGTAAGTCGCTACTTTCCTCCCTCTCCTCCCTTGAACGTAAACTTAATACAATCTTTTTCATTTTCAGGCATCTACTCCATCTGCTGCACTAGTAGGACAAAATGGCGGTCAAACGTTACAAGATCCGCTACGATCAGATGATCTACAACTGAGGCCAGTGGAAGAAACAACCAAGGTACATAATCCTACACCGCTACAGCGTAAATTTAAACAAGTCTTGCGTTATGACGATCACAGCGTAGTACTCCAATCGGGAATGCTCCCTTCCACGGATGTCAAGATAATGCACAATCAGTATGGGGACTACATACTGATCCCCGTGAGTCCGTACATTCGCCACCAACTTGATATTATTGAGGAGTACGTGACATTAAATATGGACATTCCTACTCCTCTTGCTCAAGAGTCGAAGGCGAGAGATGACAAGGATACTCCCTATAGAAAGATTTGGGATGGTAATCACATTTGCCTACCGGTATCACATTGTTGCACTTACTATAAGAAGGAGGGAGATCAATCAATACCCATCAGATGTGATGAGCTCGGAGAAGGTACTTGGGATATCCTTTTCAAAGTGAATGGGCTATATTATGGTCGACACAAGGATAATAAAATGGCCTCTCTCTCCATGCATATGGAATCCATCCTATATATTCCAAAACCACCCAACGTGGACGACATAATTGATCAAATCCTTAACAGCAGTGGTACGAAGCGCAAGTCGGAGAAGAATGCTGCCTCAAAACGCAAATCAAAGAAGGAGAATTACTAGTCCTTTCCTAACTCTACCCTATGACAATTCGCTTATGTGCTTTGAGTGTCGTAGGCGTGGTCTTATTAGATACATTTTACTTCTTCGTTGCCATCATATCATTTGTGTATTTTGTCGTGAAAAGCATCGATGTAATTCTTCATTTTGTAATATGTTATAGAACGTTTCCTTAGATGCGTAATTTCCGTTTTAGGCTTCTATCATCATTTTTATGGATTGTGAGGGTGAACCTGTACAGGAGCTCAGTGCCATTGCTATGAACAATTGGACATATCAGATTGTTAGTGTCTATCATCAACATGACAACTGTGATCCCAATGTTGATCAATGGGCGAGAAAACACATTCATGGACTTAATCTGAAATATCTGCAAGACTATGGCTTTTCTTGTGAGAGTGTTCTTCTTATTGACTTTAAACGATGGTTATCTGCTTTCAATGTTATACGCATATTTTGTAATAATCCTGGTAGGGAGAGGAAAGTATTTCCCAATCTAGTCATTAATGATATTTTGCTCCCACCTTGGGATAGTAGAGTGAATCAACACTATCATGAAGTCACGAAACGTTTTAAGGATTTGTGTGTTCCTATTTTGTCTGTTCGTTGTAGTAGCTACGTTCATAACCAATGCTTCTTTCCTCCTTACCTCAACACTGCCAAAGTCCTGTATGGTTATCATTGCTCGCTATATGACAGTTAACAGCTGTATCTATTTTATCTGTTTCAAACCATTGATTTGTAATGCATGCTTGTTACAGTTATTCAATAAATGTGATTATGCGAAGAGTTGTTGTTATCATGCAACGGATGGGTTAGATGAAGGGTGATCATATCTTTTTCAAATGACTGTGGAACATTGATTTCCATGATGAAGATTTAAACAGTTAGATTCGATGACGAATCGCTTTTGTCAAGTTCATTTGATTCTATCATGTCAGGACTACACACATTTGATTTACCAAACATGCTTTGAATACTTATACGATGAAGTTCTTACTTTCATTTATTTCTAACGTACGCACTGTTGAAACTTTATTTTGTTTCTAACATACAAAAAGATAAAACTTTATTTCTAACGTACACATTGTTGAAACTTTGTTTCTAACTTGTACACTGGTGAAACTTTATTTTTAACTTGTTAACTGATGAAGCTTTCTTTTTAACATACAAAAAGCTAAAACTTTATTTCTAGCGTACACACTGATGAAACTTTATTTTTAATCTGTAAACGGTTGAAACCATATCTTTCATTTACAAATAGTAGAACGCTTAGTCTAACTTGTAAATCTTAAAACATTTCATATGGGCGATGATGGTAGATGAAATAGTGTCAAATATAATTAAGATAGCTTACACTTCTGATACAGGGATAGCAATCGACTGCGATCCATGTGTAAAGAGCTTGTTAGACTACGGAAGAGAGAAGTGTGTTATGTTGCGTGTGGCGCGTGAGTGTCCTCCCATTTCATTCCATTCATCAATTCGTCTCATTGATAGAGACAGGTAGAACTCATGGTTCTCATAACGTATGCAATGGAAAGTTTTAGGCAACCTTCGACAGTTGGCTAAATGTCGCCCTGGCGCGAATGCATACTACGTTGAGACAGAGGCAATCACTTGCAAACATGACGCAGAGAGGGTAAACAAGATTGACCATTGCCGAATGTCCCTTGCGGTATACATAGCTACGGGTTTCACCACCGCCCTTTACAGGAACGCCCGTCGAAAGGAAGTATTACACCGAACTTCATTTGCAACGTTCAAGTTGACTGATAGCAGATTCAACTTAATGATAGTATTCGCCAGTCCGAAGACTGCCCAGGGCAAACCGCGTGGAAGTTCTATCATGTCTTGCCTGATAGATCTATGTGGAAAGTTCTATCAAGTCGGGAATGGCGTTGTCTTCATCGATGAAGACGGGAATGCTGTTGGCAGGAGACGTTGCTTCCATCGTGACTTAAAATTGAATGAGAAGCGCTACAATCTTCTGGCTTATATAGAGTTTTCAACAATGAATTGCTCAACAGCGAATCAGAATGCTTCAGGGATGGCAATCGACTGCATAACGTTCAAGTTGACTGATAGCAGTTCAACTTAATGATAGTATTCGCCAGTCCGAAGACTGCCCAGGGCAAACCGCGTGGAAGTTCTATCATGTCTTGCCCCTTGGTGGCCCTTTAGAGAGCCGGTGGTTCGTTCTCGGTGTCAATTAAGTTGACTATTGGCTGGAATAGTCAATGGGTATGGCGGTTAGGTTCTCATAGACCCTATACCGCCTAGGTCGTGCTGGTGCATCTGGCACCTTTCGGATGCTGGTGGTATTCGGAGTCCATACCTCATCCGTCTAAATGATCTTCTTAATCTTCCCCTTCTTCTCATCCTCTTCATCCCACTCGTCGAGGATGATGAAGTCGGGAATGGCGTTGTCTTCATCGATGAAGACGGGAATGCTGTTGGCAGGAGACGTTGCTTCCATCGTGACTTAAAATTGAATGAGAAGCGCTACAATCTTCTGGCTTATATAGAGTTTTCAACAATGAATTGCTCAACAGCGAATCAGAATGCTTCAGGGATGGCAATCGACTGCATAACGTTCAAGTTGACTGATAGCAGTTCAACTTAATGATAGTATTCGCCAGTCTGAAGACTGCCCAGGGCAAACCGCGAGGAGGTTCTATCATGTCTTGCCCCTAGGTGGCCCTTAAGAGGGCCGATGGTTCGTTCTCGGGAGTGTCGTGATGGGGTGGTGTAGGCAGGGAAAAGATCTGCAATGAAAATGATATGTATTAGAATAGGATATACTATCTTATTTGCTTTTCACTTACCAAGTTAGTCATCCTTAGGCAGTCTCGCGGGCTTCCTGACTGAAAATTTTTGTAAATGGCCGCGCATTCTGAGTGTGGCATGCAAGCACTTATTAGTCGGATAACCATTATAGCAGATTATACTCTCGTCCAGGCTTTGGTTGACGAGGACTTGACCGTCCAGATGGTTATCCCGAATAGGGATGTGGAGCTCAAACATTCTGTCCTCATTCACAGGATTCCACTCATTCCTCATGCGCTCCAACTTCGCAAACGACTCTCTCTCATCACCCTGCCTACTCACACTCCTCTCCAACTCAGCATTCCTCGCTCTCAATACACTCATCTCCTTCATCAACTCCTCATACTTCGACTCTGCCTCTCCCATTCTCCTCTCTGCAGCACTCGTCCTCTTCTCTCGCTCATCATTCTTGTCTTCCAACACTCGCACATTCTCCTTCAACTCTTTCACAACACGCCTCATACGGATATTCTCATCTGCCACCTCCTTACATTTCACCTCCGTCATTCTCAGCTCACTCAACTCACTCAACGTTCTCTCATTCATCTTCTTCAAACTTTCGTACCGATCAACCAACAAAGCATGTGCCGCTTGCTGCGACACATGCTTCTTCTCCATGTCCTCATCCCACCGCGCCGACTGCTTCCGTACCCCACCACCCTTCACTATTGGGGAAGATGAGCTCTGCGGGGGGTCGGTAATGACAATATCGGATACCTCCGACGACGAAGAGCTCAACTTCCTCACACGCTTCCTCACTCGCTCCCTATCCAAATCCACATCATCCTCATCATCACTCTCAAACACTCTCTTCCGCCACTTGTCAGCCTTCAAACCGGCCACAGCATTCTCTACCTCATTCTCCACAGCATTCCCACTAGCATTCTCGACAACATTCCCACTAGCATTCTCAACAACATTCCCACTAGCATTCTCAACAACATTCTTGGCCTCTTTCCCCAACATTCGCTCCTTCTCAGCATTCATCAACTCCACAAATCTCAAATCGGTCACCAACCTTCCTGTACACTCACCATGCCTCAAATAAAACTCGGCCTCCTGCCCAACAACCAACAGCACCCTGCACTTCACACAGGCAACCCTACTCAGGATAACCATGTGGTCGGCCCCTGCCTTCTTGATGTGATCCTTGAGACCGTCTCGGCAGTTAATTCGGCCGCATACACACATTTTAATGTGAAATTTCTTATTTTTGTCATTATTGACCATGTCTGCGATTTCTCGTTAACTGTAAGATAATGAAATTTGTATAAGTTTGGAATCATGTAGTATACAGCCTAAAGCATAACACTTAGTGAGGAATGATAGATTTGAGAGTAGTGAGTGGCACTCGATCCCGTCGACAGCCCGAAGGCCTTGTACTGATCACTAGGGAAGTGAGAGATCTTCCCCGATACCCGCTATTTACAGCTGAAGACATCATTGTCACTGCCCCGAAGTGGTAACAGCAACGCCGAGTCAAAGGTAGTGATCAGTAGCTGGGATCTAACCCCTCAAAGCCTCAACCTCAGTCGTTCCAGAGGGGGGGGCGTCAGACTCGAAGAAACACGGCGGCACACCACGACCGACTCGACGGACAGGAGGGGGGGACGTCAGCGACGGCGGCCATCTTGCGCTATCCAGAAGTGGAGTTTTCTTACTACTTATATTATGCAGAAATACCAATCTTACAAATTTTGACTTTATTGACTTTTGTAAGCCCTAGTCATAATAAATTGATAAGTTTGGGATAGCCAGATTAAGTTGTAATTATATTATACTTTATCAAACAATATATTTCAACTATAAAATCCGCGGTCATTCTCCAGTGAACTTCAAAAGGCAAGTACAAAAAGATTTATAACATCATTTGAAAATTCAATTCTATGATGTCCAGTCATTATAGACCAGATATGATATGACCACATACCATCGCCATCCATCCAGCCAAAATTCAAAGAAATTTTGTTTGTGAGCAAACGTCATAGATATGTGTGAAGATAATGCTGTTTGAAATGAGCACTATAGAGCTATAAAATTTGGAAAATCTGTCGATATGATTGAAAAAAGTCTATTAGACAGCATAGTGATGTACTTTACTAAAAGTGATAAAATGATTAAACATCACGAAAGCTCACTACATTCAATTGCATCTACATATCGCAGTCAAATTACCGGTCAATTGACGGGAGCCATACTTCTGGGTCAAGGATATAAAGATGATGATTTTCGGTCTTCATTTATCCTCACTAACCTTTGTTTTCTTTCTTTCAGATAGTTTTATAACTTTCACTTTCGATCGCTGATATTCTCGAGGAAATGCCACAGTTAACGGAGATCCTTTTCCTCGTTGCTGTAGTGTGTGGAAAAATAAAGGCATATAATGGATGTTCTCGCTCCCACGTAATTGTCAAATGTGATCGTTTAGGTTTAGAAACTGTACCAGATCGTGAGAGATTTCGCGGAACTGTGAACTTTCTGTATGTTCGCTACAATAAGATCTCCGAAATAACAAACAATTCATTCAAATTTTGGTCAGGACTGAAGGAACTAGACATTCGGTCTAATGAAATTCATACAATCAGCTCAGGAGCTTTTAAACAATTGAGTGGTTTAAAAAAAGCTATACCTCGCTTCAAACCGTTTGACGATTGGTAAAGGACTGAAATCGGACGTTTTCATTCCAATTCCAAACGTCGTCCGACTAGCCATGGAAAATAATCCTCTTGGAACTATTCCGAATAATTGGTTCAAGAATTCAAAGAATCTTGTTCAGCTTACCATCGGGAATACCATTGGAGGTTTGCATTTCAATATGCGGTCATTTTCGGGCTTAAAGAAGTTAGCAATTCTTTCTCTTCAAAACAACAGTCTCACAACACTTTCAGAAGGATTCAAGGATTCGCTGAAAAAATGGTGTATTTTGATATTTCTAGTAATCGTTGGGCCTGTGATTGTCGACTTCGCTGGCTAAATGTCTTTTCAAACCAACTTCAAAAATCTGTTCAAAAGAATGTTGCTCGCATTACTGGAAAATGTGCTACTCCAATTCGACACAAGAACCGGTATTTTCTACATCTCAGTCCTGAAGACTTTCAATGCATTCCAGAAATCACAGTTAACAACTCAAACATCACTGCAAAGGCTGGAGAGAATGTCGTTCTTGTCTGCCATGTCTTCTCTGATCCAATTGGCGCACTGTCATGGTGGAGAGATGGAGTCAGAATCAAAAACGATTCATCGTTGCTTATCTCTCAAACACCAGGAAAAAGACTTCAATATCAACTGACCATCCTGAATGCAAAGGACGCTCATACTGGAGAATGGAAGTGCAGTGCTGTCAATGATCGGGGTAAGGCTATCGCCAGCGTACGCCTCCAAATTGAAGGCTCTACAACACTTATCATGCCTTTCGTCATCGGAATAGCTGCAGTGCTGATTATTGTGTTCTCTATCATTGGAGTTTGGATGCTTCAACGACGTAGAGGAATATCGCGTTCCTTACAATTTGGAAGCCTTCGAAATGGAAATGTGGATTGATCCGAAGTGTTTCTTTTACTTCTCCTGTTCTGCTAAAGTCAACCCGCTCTCTCCGTTGGAAATTTAAAAGCGTCTCTCCTCCTGAAATTCTGCTCTAGCTTGAAAATGCACTTCTCAGTAGCTTATTTTCCGTATTTTTGATAACTTGTTGAAAAATTTTGAATATAGGTCATTGGACAGTCAAAATAAATGACTTTGATTCAAAAGTACATACATTAGCAAAACATTGAATATTTTTGTTTTCTATTATATCATACAAACCGTTCCATAAATAATTGTTCAATAAGTCAACGCATTTTCACATGAAATTTTCGTGTTTTCGTGTTGAAGCCCTGATTTCAATTTTAATAAATTATGTGCCATCTGAAACCTTGTGTTCCATTGATTATTTTTACATATGTTTAACTTTCTTAAGTAGCCAGTTGTGGTCAGTAGGCCCTACGAAAGAAAATTGAGCGCTTTCTTTGATGCAGGATTTGACATGAAGACGACAGAAACTTTTAATGAAAATTAATAGACAGCATGAACTACCAATTAGCTTTTTCACGATGTAAGGATTTTAAGATGAATATACAAAAAGATGCAGCACTGATCAATTTCACCACAGATTGTTGCCAAAAAGGCATCTGACACGATTTTCCATGATGAAGATACTCAATTTCAATAAAATTTACACCATGTGAAAGGCTATGTTCATTCAAACTTCAATTTTGGTTTATTGCCACCCTCAACCATTTGGTCAGTCATCAGTTCTCTCGGGTGAAGTCAGAAGATTTCGAATTGCTGACATGCTGACAAGGATGATTGCTTGCACCTGTTCACAAACAATAGCACGCCGTAGTTGCTAGCGCCTGCGTCCGACAAGAGGATCGACAGGATTTCTAGCGTCTCATCATTGATGCCAGGAGACGAGGGCAGTTTTAGGACATGATCAGTTATGAAGCAACAAACTTCCAATCACTGATCACTTCATTTAATTAAAAAACCACACTATCTCCTAAACCAAGTGTCTCAGGCATTCAGCTGACCAAGGAACAAGTTTAGTAGTCAATCAATTATGACCCCACGATTAAATTTGAAGAGAATAGACGAAAGTTAAAAGAGCTTGACGACTGGGATATATAGTGGCCTTTGCTATTATTACATAATTTAGAATGAAATACGACGATGATAGGATTTCAAACCAATAATCTACAGTGATCTAATAGTACACACAATCCTTCAGTTTGCTAATACCGACGACTAACTTACTCAACCAGACTTACAACCCAACTTACTCTTTGAGTTAAAATGACTCTTTTGTCTTCTCTACATACTTTTCTACACAATATATTCACATCCTGATATCACATCTTGCTAAAAACATATACATGTATTGAGAAATGCTTCATTCTAAATGCTTTATAATTTCTTATTGTCATGTTCTTAGCATGCATTCAAGGCATGAGCTTCTCCCGACCAGATGCAGCTTGCAGAATGAAGTCTTCTAAGAAGTCTTTCATTGTATTTCAACAACATTGTGGCACTTTAGGATGTAGTTTTCCTCGATTTCAGGAGATGACCAATTACGGTGCACTGAAAGACAGGTTGATTCTAAAATTGTAATATCAAACTTCTCTTAAGCCGGATTCACAATGGCGTGTGTATACACAGTGTATAATATTTATTCCCTTGTGTGTGCACACAGGACCGCTGCAAGTACACACAAGAGGCTTGTGTATACTCACAGAGGGCAAGAGATTTTATACATAGCGGGGGGTTGTGTGCACTTTCACAGAGTTCAGCAGAATCCAACTTCTGCAGCGCACACAACGTCCGCAACCAATCAAAATCACTGATTCGGTATTGGGAAGGTGAGAATGACAATATTGACAGTGCGATAGATTCATTCAGTGGATTAAGTCATGCCGAAATCTCAGACGCCCAAGCAGCTGGAGGTCAGAGAGAGAAAGAAAAGACAATTAGAAGGCGATGAACATTTGATTAATGAGGTGCGCAATTATCCTATTTTGTTCGATACAAATCTTGAAGATTACAAAGACATCAGGAAAAAGGGATCTGCATGGACAGCAGTCGTTAAAGAACTCGGGCTCGAGACTGGTAAGTAAAATCGCTCGTTAATTCACTGTAGTGATCATGTCAATACATGAGCTAGAACCAATTTCAAGCTTTCATCTATGTCGCTGCACATGGGTTTCCACCTAATATGTTTTATCACCTAAATGATTTACAAATTGTTCATGTGAGATGCTTATCATTAATTTTATCAGCGACACTTCTCTAATTTGTTAATAAGAGAAGGGTGGACAAGTGGCTTTAGCGCAAGAGAGTGCTAAATTTTCTTTCCATCGGAAGAAAGCAGACATGAAAGTTTAAAAACCATGTGAAGAATTCCAAACCGCTGAATATTTGCACAGGAAAAATAAAGAAATCAGCAATCATTGTGGGTTGGAAGATAGCTGAAGAGTTCCAAAATATTGTCCAAACTAATATGATTATCTGAATCCCAAGATCGTCAGGATTCCCAATATGCCTTCAGAAAAACTGATAATCAACATTGAATTATCTTGTATTTAAAACATGCAAAACAATGATGATTATTGAAGTAAAAAAGACAATGCTATATGTAGTTTATAGCCTAACCCGATTCGGTTATTGTATGTAGGCCTACTTGTATACTTGAATATAAATCCGATTATTTCAAGCATTCACTTTATTTCAGACTCCATCGATGATTGCAAAGCAAGGTTTCGATTCTTAAGAGGCGAATACAGCAGAATAAAGAGAGCTCTTAAAACTACAAGTGGAATGCCTGCCGCACAGAAGAAACTGAAAAGTGAGGATTACGTTTACCGACACATGAGTTTCTTGGATGGATG
This sequence comes from Prostheceraeus crozeri, assembly GCA_907163375.1. Classification (NCBI taxonomy): domain Eukaryota; kingdom Metazoa; phylum Platyhelminthes; order Polycladida; family Euryleptidae; genus Prostheceraeus; species Prostheceraeus crozeri. The sequence continues at coordinate 213,799 of CAJQUW010002593.1, read as the reverse complement.
CATACAACCAAGAAAGTAAGCACACTTACATGTAGGCCCTATATTTTCTTGAATGTAGTCCTACATGTGGATTACCTAAGGAAAAGCATCCAGAGATAATTTACATCTAGAACGGCTGCATAATGATGTCAAAATTGTCAAAATCGTCAAGAAATTGGACGTTCATTTTTTTATACCGCTTTTCTTTTTAAGTTATGTCTTTGCATCTGTTTATTGATGTAATCTGAGTTGAAATACATAAAAGAGTAACACTATATAATTAGCACATGTGCTAATTCTGTAGTGTTGTTCTTTTTGCGATAGTCAATCCTCCCTAGGTTAAATGTATTAACCCTATCGGATGGACTTTATCGCACTTTATAAATGTCACTTTAGTAAATTAGGGAAATATTGATTTATAAATGTACAGTATCCTCAGAAAATGTACAACATGTAGTTATGAATTCCTCATTCCAATTTTTCAGTACATCGTCCAATATCCCCAGCCGATCACAAGCTTCTGAGCAAATGGAGACAGAATCCGAGAATGAATCCGACAAGGAAAACTGCGAGACCTCACTTACTGCGAAACCTAAAATTAAGAAACGGAAGGTCGATCGAGTTGATCAACTTTTAGGTACTTGTGAGAATATCCTCAGAAGGAATGAGACAGACGAATGCACCCATTTCTCCAACTAGTAAGTGGCCTGGATCCCGATAATGATATTTGTGACAGTTAAATCACTTCCTTAAACACAAGAAAAAATAAGCATTAATAAAATATGACATTACAAAAATTGGGCCAGTAGGCCTATAAAAATAAACGAGGATAGTTCTGAGTTCATCTGATTGTTTTTGCCCATTTCATGTTTGAGAACGTACATTAATAAGTGATTACCACATAGCAGAATAACAACTTTTCGAAGTAGCATATTTTCATTTCCATTTTATCATTGGTACGGTATTTTCTTGATTTTCATTGCAGTGTGTCATCTGCTCTTCGAAGTATGGAACCTCGGACGAAGCAGTTTGCAATATTCAAAATTCAAGAGCTCGTCTATGCGATACAGCGTGGTGACACCTTGCCGCTCAATCCATGTTCAACTCAGCCCTCAATGAGTCGTCCACCATCCTGGCCCCAACCATCTACTCCAACTCAAACGTCGTGGCCTCAACCATCTACTCCAACTCAACCGACGTGGCCTCAACCATCTACTCCAACTCAACCGACGTGGCTTCAACCATCTACTCCAACTCAACCGACGTGGCCTCAACCATCTACTCCAACTCAACCGACGTGGCTTCAACCGACTCATTCAGTTGAACCTAATTATTGTCAACTTGACTGACCGTATTCATCTTTCCCACAAACGATTTGTCATTTGTTCAGTATCATGACAGGTTTTAAATACAAATAGTGACAGGAACATTATTCATTTCTATTGTTGCAAATCGTATGTACAAGTGATAGTTTATCATGCATGTACACTGTACAGATGAATTGATATTTTGGCAATCTGATAGGAAAGCCTTTCAAGGTTCCGCGAAAATTTATTGAAGTAAGACACGTTCTGGAATAATAGGTTGCAAAACATAGTTAAGATAGGATCTTTTTCGGGACCGAGATATATTATCATTGAATTGAATGACAATACTTTACAAGCCTGTATAAGAGGTTTTGCAATATCAGAGATTTCAATAAGACAGGTTAGACTGTACATTATACATGTATGTATAATGGAGAGTTATAAGCTAGCTCTCATACGATACAATTGAATGACGATATTTAGAGTAACGCAGACAGAACTTCATTTCCTGAAATTATGTAGGCTGTATTAGAGTAATCAGGAGAAAGATATCTTCAGCTGAGGAACTTATCTTGCCATGGTACTCTGCCAGTCGCACTGCTGAAATATTTCGCAAACTGCTCACGGATTTGAAAACTTTGTAGATTGTTGTTGTTCGATCCGACACGTCCACAACTGGTTACACCAGACGTAGTAACATTCCGCCACTCACCAGGTAAGATAGTTCCAGTAGTGGTCTCAACATCACAAAAATTGCGTGGAACGTACTTAGCATGTGACGGATCACCAGTACTGTCCTCAACACGAAGGAAATTATGCAATGCAATAGCTGCCTTAATGTATTTCTCACAGTTTTCGATCTTAGCATTCATTGGTCGATGAAAAATTCTCCATCGGGCCACTAAGATCCCAAAACAATTTTCGATTACACGTCGAGCTCTTGACAGACGGTAGTTGTAGATTTGTTCATGGGGAGGTAGCTTTCTAGAGCCTCTTCCAGGATAGGGTCTCATCAAATATTCTTTGAGTGGGAAAGCTTCATCACCCAAAATCACATAAGGTAGAGAAGTATCCGTACCTGGAATAGTGACCGAGTTAGGTAAGTTCAGTGTTCCGTCTTCCAAAGATACGAATAAATTTGAATTCTGGAAGACACTTCCGTCACCCTCTCGTCCTGCTGCTCCTATATCCACATAAGTGAATTTATAGTCAGAATCACACATTGCCAATACCAACAAACTGAAAAAATGTTTGTAATTATAAAACGTCGAGCCACTTCGTACGGGACACTGGATTCTGAAGTGCTTCCCATCCGAACTTCCGACACAGTTAGGAAAGTTCCAACGTGTTCGGTAACCAGCTTCAACGTCGCGCCATTCCTCTTCGGATTCCGGACAACGAATGTAAGATGGAGATAAAAGTTCCCAGATTACATCACATGTTTCACTTAGTAGGTTAGAAATGGTAGACCGGCCACGATGAAACCGAAAGGCAAGTTCCTGCTGAGAACAACCTGTCGCTAAAAATACCAAAGTAATCGTAAGTCTCTCTTCTGGTGAAACAGGCTCTCTCAGACTGGTTTTGTGTAGTCAATGTTGAATTTTCGAAAAAAGTAATTCAAATTTTTCGGGAGTCATCCGATGGTATGAGAAGTACATCTCAGGATCGTTAGACTCCAGGTGTGGTATCAGATGAATATACTCGCTGTGCTGCATTCGAAGTTGGAATGCAGGGCGCGTTGACCATCTACGTTTTCTTTTTCGACGAGTTTTTCTGGCTTCTTTAATAGCTAGAAGGATCACAGCTACCTTAGCTACTTCCGTCTTCGACGCTGTCATGATTCATGCAACCCATGCAATCAAAGTGAAAGGATTCCGATGTATCATCTATCCCTCTAAAAACTGTTCATGTTTTGATTGGTGGCGATCCCTGTGAGTTAACACACTATTGTGAACCGTTTCACCGTTGCAATTGCTCACAGGATCGAAATTGAAATTACACACAAGGTACTGTGTATCCACACAATGTCTTGTGTGCGTACACTGTGAGTTGGTAAGTGTGTGTATACACACGCCATTGTGAATCCGGCTTTACAGTTCACTCCTGGACCGAAAAAGAGGATGATCTGTCCCTGTTTTAAACTATAATCTCGCTTGTATTCACAATGCACTCTGATATCGCCAATGTCGACATGACGGCTTGTGCCATCTATTTGGGGCCTATTTTATGAAATTCAACTCACACTGTAAAATGGCAAGGGGCTGTGTATTTTGTGGACTATCAATGATTGGATCAATCCCAGCAGCATCTCAATTGATAATCGGCATCTACAAACAGAAACAGCACTCACAATCGGATCGGTATCTCGAGAGGGAATGATTCCATAAACTCTAAAGTTTTGCTCCGAATTGCTTGATATTCACATTAATAGGTTGTGAACTTTCTAAAAATGGATCTCTTATAATTCTGGAAATGGCAATTCAACAATTGTGCAAAAATATTCAATGCTTTGGTAAGAAATCTCCTAAATGATTCCTATTGGTTATGCTAAACTGGTTGATTGCACTGAAAATATTTAAACCGGCACAAACTTGCACTTGAGTACAAAAAGAGATTGATGTGATTTATTCGGAAGGAATACAACTCAAGCTTGCATTATGAAGTGCGGAAGATCTCCCTTCAAAAGCAATCAATCCAATTTACAGTTTGTCTGCAAAATGACATCCCACAATATGAAGTACATCAACTTCAAACTTTGAAGGTCAACTTGCAGATATATTCATAAGAATTCAACTTCTAGTACCGTATTCGATGTCTTGATGATCATGACCCACTACTAGAGCCGCTAGCTGACCGCTGAAGACCATCATCGATCAGTGCTAGCGGAGAAATGGGATTGCTAGCGCTCTGAATTTCAGCGGTCCTCTAGCGGGACGACGTAGGGGCAGTTGTTGACATGACAGCAATCAAGCCTTCAGCAAATGTGTACATGCATGCTACACCAGGCTTTCTTCCTGCGAAAAGTATACTGTATTGTTTATATTCATTTGAACTTGTTGCTCCAAAGTTCAGATCAATTAATTCAATAAAAGAAATGGAAGCAGGTACAGAGCATGCAGTAAGGATATATAGGTCAGAGATGTAACCGGTCGCCGGTAGGCCGGCGCAGGTCACCGGTCCGGTCTGAAAAATCAGACCGGCCAATAACGGCAGAGACGGTCACATCGGCATAATTTCATCCGGTATGATGTGAGGAAGTGTCCTTCATGTCAATCATGTCAATTAGTAAATTGTCAATTTTAGCAGCCGTTTTCAAGGCACATTTACATACGGTATGCGCTCTCCTCTAGGCGTGAAAACTTCTGTGCAGGCAATTCTGATATCTATCCGGTACGCACTTTCCCGCTCGATGCTTGATGACTTGATCACGTGCTTTCACCAGCAAGGCGCGCAATCTTCTCAGGTAGCAGTGGCTGTTTCTCGGTGCTAGGCATCTTTTGACTTAGTTAGGCCCTTCCAGCTTATTTTTCCCATTGCACTGCCAATGAAATTCACACACACTGGATTACATTTTTATATGTTAATTTTTCACAACAATTAAAAGTTCTAATCACCTATGTCTCTTTCCATTAGGTGTAGCGTATGGGGAACTGAAGGATTTTAATCTGATAACTAAGCTTAGACTTCATTTTGCCATACGTCTATGTAAAACAAAATCATGCAGAGTACCGCCACCGTCGTGTCCTTCTAAATCTCTAGCTTGTTGTCGTAAAATGCTACAAAGGTACGTTCAATAGATGATGCTGCATAAACCTAGCTCTAGACAAAATCAAATTAAGTGTTCCTAGCCTAGGCTAGGAATTGTAACATTCTAACATGTAGCTAGGGCCTGCTAAGCATATAACAGGCAGGTCTAGCCTACATTGTACTATAAAGGACCTATCTGGTACAAGATGGGCCTATCAAGATGGGGTACAAGATCGTAGGCCTGTACATTATATTGATGCCTACCTACAGCTACACATCAATCTTATGCTTAGTCTACTCTATGAGCCGATAGCCTAGTAGGCTCGCGCATCAGGTTTCGGCCAACAGCCTCCATAACTGACCTCACGATAGGCCTATTCGCTTGTAATCTTATGCGGTATCAAGTCATAGGCAACAATGTTTAACTCTATATATTCATCGAAAGATCCGGTCGCCGGTCCAATGCCGGTCGTCGGTCCACTGCCGGACGCCGGTATACCGGTGGGGTCCGGTCTGGAATATTCCGGACCAGTTACATCTCTGATACAGGTATAGTGTCGAGTCGAATAAAAAAAGTATCTGTATACAGTGAAAATTTTTATATCAAAAGATTCAGTTTTTAGGAGATTACGTTCACGTGGTCCAAAAAATTATTTGAGCAGTTTTAAAACAGTCAAAATTTTGCAAATTTATGTAGCACTACCGAGATGGCGCCCATTTATAATTAGTATGAAACAAGTTGGATATCAAAAGGAATGAATAGCCTATTTGCTAATAAGCATCCTAACTAAGCGGAAATAAAGCTAATTTGCATGGGAATTTCATGAACCGCATTAAAATGGAAGTCTTCATCAAAAAATCGCGGCATTATTCGTGCTTTCTTGGCTGAAATTTCACCATTATGATCATTCAATTCCGAGGTAGTTTCTTCAAAACTGCAAAAATTTGCATATCTCACATTTGGCAACAGCACTCAATTGTATTCACCTCGAGTTCATTTAATAAAATCAAAAGTTGGACATCGAAAAATGCACATTGGGGATTTAATAAATGCGGAGTTACCACTCTAACTAAAATACTTACTCTATGGTAGCCTAGAGAGATGAAATCACCGACTTAATGATCATGGTGTTCTATTTCACCTTTCAATTCTGCAAAGTTGACATTTTAAAAATTAATAACAAATCGTGTGCTCTTGTGTTTTATCAACTTTTCGCAGATCACTTGCCGCATTTGTGCAGGATTGACGCTGGCATTCAGTAGGACATGTAAAATTTCAATTTTTCAGAAAAATGTATGAAACAAAGACCTAAAAGATACAGAAAGTGGACAGTTAGATGGATTTGAGAAAGGGAAATTTAACTTCCGCATTCACACATTCAACGTAAACAGGGCGTAGTGTCCTCTAGATGATGGATTGTGAGATGGAGAGAGATGGGAAGCAGTGAATTTATTTTCAAATAAAATTGCAAGTCCCAGAACGAATAGTTCCTGTTTTGACCTTTTCTTGCAATTTTAAAAGTTTCATTTTTTACTTATTATATCTTTGCATAGTAGCACCTCTCTTCTTTATTTCATGACTTTAGAGAATTTTTTTGTGCGTACTTCTCATATATAATGGCCTGTTTCTTCTTGTCACTCTCCTGACGATGATCGGAACTATCGAGAGAATTTAAGGAAAAACGCTTTACCCAAAGTATTACAATTGTATGTTTCTTATAAACATAACAAATCGTTAATAAGATCTGAGATAATGTTTCTCAAAATATAAGTAAAGTCAGAAACTAGCATAGTGAAGAGTTGAAATAGACAGTATTTAATGGAGCGTCCGTGATTTGGCCAGGACTTTGGTAGTTCGGCGGAGCATTGAGTTAATAAGGGATTTGCAGTAATCACGATATATTTCTTGAGTCCAGACACTCAGGATGTTTTTCTTTAGTTCACTTAAAGAGCTGGAGAATCGCATTGCACTTTCCTTTTCAATGCAATCCAGCAATATGGGGTTCCACATTGCAATCTATGGGCAACTGTAGAGTTCGAAAGTTGGCTCAATTTGAATACGAAACCAATGTACAAAACGAGAATAACAAAATGAACGAAAGCAATTTTTTGTGTTCATACGCTACGAAAGCGATTGGCTTCCCTATTGGCTTATTTTTATCATCCAATATTTAAGCCAATCGCTTTCGAAGCGCACGAGCGCGGACAATAGTGCTTCCGTACATTTTGTTATTCTCGTTTTGTACATCGGCATCGTAAGTATCTTTGGTGTCGTGCAGTTTACAGTGTACTGGGCGATGTACACGAATAGCAGTTTTACTGAATTGTTTAATAATAGTCTCGTCGGAAACCATCACAGTGGACCACATTTCAGGACTTCATGACTTAAATTTGTTGCAAAATAGCTTTCTGTCCTTAATGCTCCTCTTTGATAGAAGAGGTTTGGTTGCAGGCATCCTTGATTTCAATTTGAAGTTAACTCGAAGTTGTCGACAAATAGTGTCCGCGCTTAGCAAGGGACTCACAAAACTTAAATCATTTCGAATTTGCGATGCTGTCCATTCCGGATGTTTCACAGCAAGACGACGAATCACATGGTCAGTCCGAGTGGTGGTGCATTTCGGTCGTCCACTTCTTCTCAAAGACTGATAACCTTTTTTCCTAATTGGCATCACTGAATTGTCTTTTGGACGCCGGTCTTTGAAATATTGAAGTATGATGCAATACGCGGATGTCAGCAACAAAATTTTGGGGGAAGCGAATAGAAGTATACCAAACATAAGAATATGGACATATAAAATTACGATGTAGAGATATGCATAAGATACGGCACGCTGAAAAGTCGTGGGCAGATATGCAAACTTGTCAGTATAGGACGGGCGATAAAGTTCGCATAACGTAATGCAGCAATACGATTTAGAAGAAAGCGCTCACCCTGTTCATCTAGTTTTCTTTCAACTATGAGATGAAAAGTTTGTTATAAAATGCTTGCTTTGATATAAAACTATGGTGTATTCTCAATTAATTGGACGAAATATTTGACTTAAAAATATATTTACCTTGAAACTACAGGCCTCCGAAATCATGGAGAGACTTTCCGCTCACCCTGTGCAACTTAAAATGAACTTCTGAGTTATGAATATCATATTTCTAACAGTCAGTTTCCAATTGCCTCAACCTTGACAAGCTGCTTACTCAGACCAAACATCGCTTTTCCACGACTTTTTAATTATTTTAAAATTCTTTGGCAATCAAAATTATGGTGGACAATGAAACGGCATTTCAGAGATTTCATTGAACATGCCATAGCGCATCCAAGAAGATAGAAACCAGAAAGCCTAAATTAAACGAAAATTGAGAAAATTGGAATTCGCTCCTCGTTAATGAAATCACAAAAGCTTCACAGATTATTTCAATAGGTAACAAAATCCCTTGGCATGAGCTTATCAGCAAATTCTTAATTACTTCACAGAAGTATATAATAAGAAACAGGTGGGATTATCGCAACATCCTTGAACGGAATATCCCAAGAGGATTGATTAATTTGTACAGAGTCGTCTACTCGGTGGCTAATCAATATTATCAACGATGCTGCCTTGAAATTGTTTGGTAAATGAGGATTTTAACCGTTATGAGAAGTTTCCGATTACACTGTTGAAAAATGAGAAAATCTAGATTAGGGAATCATTAACATAAAGTACGTAATTGTTTGGCCATTCCTGGATATTATATACTATATAATATACACTACATAATAGTTTATCTTGGAAGATCCTAAAGAGTGAACGCAACAATGCCAAGAGAAAATCCTTAGAGGCCATTTTCATACATAATGAGAATAATTTGATTAATGGTTGCTGCGGCGAGACATTATTACCTTTTTTGAGATAAATTCATTTTTGTATTTCCTTTTATATAAGCTTTTAATACTTTTCTAATATTTTTTTGTGAATTATGCTTTCTTGTGTTCCACAAATTGATACACAGTGTTTACTATATATATAGTTGTTTGTTAATTTTTAAGCCGCTGGTCGGCCTTCAATTGTCTTACCATAGTTAGCTTTGTATCTTCATTTCATAGTTCATGCATGTTTTTCTTATCTTTGTCTGTAGTTGATGAGCTGTTTGAAATATCTAAGTAATAATTTTGAATATTGATTTACGGCTGTAAAACATCTGTGCATTCTATTGAGTACCCTGTTGAAGGAATACGAAAGCTTGGGATATTAAAAAAAAAATTAGTTTTTTTTTATTCCTGAGAAAGCCAGAGGCTATTTTTGACATAATCATTAACATGTTGAGTCTTGCAATTTGAGAGATTTGCAATTCGAAGAGATGGATGATGCAAGTAAGTCAAGTATCCGCATGCCTGATTCCCAATTAGATTTCTTGTCAATAAGAGATTCTTCAAATTGAAATTTTGTCTATTTTTAAATATTACACACCGTATTCATGATGAATTCAGTAAGCTGACAATCTAGACCTAATGTGCAATGCAAGTAGGTCTAAATAGCCTGATATATGCACAACTCTAAATTCAAATTTCGAAAGTGTTTCCAGCTATCATAGTAATTCTATAACAAGAGCTAATAGCTGAAAACATCATGAATGCATTTACTTGCACACTTTATGGATTTTTTCTTATTACAAAATCATTACAAAATCATGAATTGGAGTGGGCCTAGAATACTACTTGGAATAATTAACCAGATTTATAAGAATGTCAAGTAGAGGGGACAACTGTCTCACCTGGTCTCATTCTTCACGTAGATTTATGCTGGCATGCATGAATGTATTTATGCCTGATAATGAATTAAAAGTGAACATCCAATTAATTTTGTTGACTTATCAAGTCTTAGGATTTACAGAAGTTGTCGTACGGCAGACTATATGAGATTCTTAAGACAGTAATATTTTTTGTAGTCCATGTTTTGAAGTTATATGTTTATGCAAGTTTTAGTTTAAGATAATCATAGATATCCATGAATACGTTTTATGACCAGGATAAAGGTAGGATCCATTTAGACCACATCGGTTTTGAATTGCTACCTTTTTATCGCGCGGTTTACGCGAAAATTTATTTAGAATGAAAATGAGTTTTGGATATAGTTTATAGAATTTATTTAGGGTTGGTTTAGGAGAAATTTTCGGTTGCTTTATAGTTGGATTTAGGTTTTGTTCAGGGTTTGTCTTAGTAGCCTATGTCTCACGGATAGTTTTTAGTGTGATTGCTCTATGAGGCGGAGTTGTGATATGCCTGATAGGCCTACATGCATTCAACGTGGAAAACTCATCAATGGTCTGTCGACGAAATTGTTAGCATTTTTTAATAATGTGATATAATAAGCAATAAATAAAGACTTGAATGTTAGTGTGCTTGATTAGACATCTGCTTCCATGAAAGGTCTAGGCCCTTCTAAAAACAGACACGGAAGACATATGCATGCACATATAGGCCCACCAGACACACAAAAGAAATAAACAATCATGAATACTATTCATCAGCAAAATATGTCATAATCTACAATTCACAAACTTAAGCTCATTATCGTGCTCTGCATTTCAAGATAGGCAACTAACTTATTCTACTATTTTGCGATCACATCATCGTGATCCTCATAAGATAGGCATCATCAATGGCGTCTAATCCACTGCATCAAAATGCAACTAAAGTGATTGACAAGATCTAAGATTAATAGTTTTTGAGTGCAGCATAAATAAGATATTCGTAGGGTATTGGAATCATTATAACAAATGTTCTTTATTAAATCACAATGGAGATTTGATGCGACTAATCCCATCTAGGTCTAAGCCTACTTGCATGCTTGAAGAGATTTCTATGGTCTAGACTTGAGATAGGCTATGCGAGACTTTTTAAAGAACATCGATCTTTATATAGATATCAGGCACATGCACTGTACGAAATTGAATTAAGTAGCCCACTTAAAAACTCGAATGCCTCAATATAAGATACTCTTTTATAGTTAAATAATCATCAATACCAGCGCTGCCATGACAGTTGTTGATCTCTCCTGTGCTCTCGGATATCCTCACCTTGTTATGACATTCTGAAGCTCTGATACCTCATTTAGATTATCTGTAAAATCTTCAGAATCGGTACCTGAGTTTGTGATCAATAATCCGATTCCTTCTTTTGTCACTTTCTCCTTTGAAAGAAGCGACTAGTTGATTGAAAGATAAAAAACGGGAAACCTGAACACTACACGATTGATGCACAAGAACTGTTTGCAAGGTGTAGATGTAGAGACAGGGTAATCGGTGCCTTAGTTTTCCAGTCGGTACACTCATTAGACATTTCCGGCGTTGGTACATGAAGTACCGTCCAATGATCTCATGTCAAGCAGCGTAGATCAAAGGGCGACTTAAATTTCCATCATCAAATCGACGCTCAAAATCATGATATCGACGGCGTCGATTTGATGACAGTTTGTGCTAGTGAAGCATAGAGATAAGTCAAAAGGTCGAAGGACAAATCCAATTATGCTGTTATGGGAGCCCTAGGACAGGCTACTTATGATGAAATATTAGATCAATTGAGCATTTCTTCTGGGTAGGAGATCACAATAAGTAGCCGTCGATGTGATGGCGAATTGTGGTCACTTTTTTAGAGAAAATATGGCACTTTTGAAGAAAAAGGATACAAAATCAATGAGCATTAGTCAAGCGACCTTTGATTTTAAATTAAGACCAGTTAAACATTCTACATGTACCGTTTCGTTCGAATTGACGCGGTCAATTAAAATTTGGAGGCCTCGAATTGATGACGAAGACGGCGTCGATGTGATGACGGAAAAAGTTGTGGACCGCGATGCGCGTATATGTGGACCTAGCTCCAATTTCAATGAGTTTGACTTCTCAAGTCGTGACATCTCTGTGCTTCAAGGGCATTCGGGATTACTTGAGCGAAAGTCCGCTTAAATATATGTACTTTTACTTTGTTGTACAGCAATCCAAACTAATGTATTTTTCGTATGGACATGTGAACATTGTGAGTTTTTGAATTTTAAAGGAATTGTTATGCCAAACATCTTGAATGAAACTGAAAATAAAAGACATATTCGTTTAGAGAAGACGAAGACCAATCGTTGGACATTGAGTATGCAGACCTATATCTGGACTACAAACTGCAAAAGACAATAATCACTCAAAAAAGACTAAAATTTCTGGATTTTACCATATCTTCAGCAGCCTATATGTATTTATTATTTATCAAATATCAGCAGATGTAACCACCTTGAGCCAAGTTCCGGCCCATTGGCCTTATCAGTGGTACGTAGGTTCGACCATAGAGTAAGTATATAAGGTAGAGTGGCATCTCATCATTAATTACATGCACAATGTGCATACAGTTTCGATCTTATTAAATGAAATCGAGTTGAGACTTAGCACCAAATGTGAGATTTGACTGATCAAGTTGGCAATTCAGAAGGAATAATTGTATTTCACAAATTCTCCGTGTCATGACATTTCTATGTAATGGATAGAAGATGGCTATGCGATTCTCTGGGATAAAGCATAGACTTCTAAATTTCTCTGGACAGATAGGTTGAAATTGGCCTCATACATGATCAGGTCAGCAATCCTAAATCAGACTACTGCAAATAGACTGTCATCAAGCGTTATCAAATTTTAGAGAACGTATTGCTAGAACAATGCAGGTAAAGCACACTATTTATGTACATTGGGAGTAAGGACGCATGAAAATGCATGGTTATGCGTTGAATTTATGCGCTAGACCTCCGCGTTATTAGCTAATTTTTGCGATTTTTCTTCTAATAAGTCTTAGAAATGAGGTATCTGAGATGTCATGAACAAATTTCTTGCATATGCTGTTGAAATATTTCATTGAAATTTCGGAAATCTGATTCATGTACGCATTCATGTAGCAAGGTTTTGCGAAGAAGCAATCGGAAAAGTCACCAAGAGAAATGATATATCGATAGCCTATTCTGAGCAACATCCTTTCATTTTTTAAAGCAAGAAGCTATTTTCTTAGACAACTATTCAGCTTGATCTCATAGAATAGCCTCCAGCATAGAATGCATGTTTGAAGCACAGATGCGTTTAGAACCCCATGATAAATTTTATTCAAAGTTTTGCAGCTTCAGGGATGTCGAGCATTGCCAACTTAATATTTCTGACAGTGCATTCACAACAGGAATCACATCTTTTACATTTCAGATGTGAAAGGCAACTATAGCATCACTGGCATCATCTCGATTATTAGGATTCGTATTGAAATCAGTCCTTGCGTGAAAGAATTTACATCCTGGATACATTTCATCTTCTATGGTTGACTGCATTCTATCATCAGCATTTCTCAGACTCCAAAAAACTTTAATAACGAAATTGCTTTTATTTTATTTTCACTCTCTGTGCGATGACGCAAAGAGATAAAATAATATGCTCCAGTCATTTGACGTGTCCAGTCAAAACACTTATAAATATAATCCGATTGCACTTTCTCAAGTGCTGGTCATTGGTCTCAGAAGGGTCTCCATCACAAGTCGGATCGCTCCACATCTGTTCCAACCTCATCAGAAGTGGCTGCTCAGGTTGGGAATGCTTATTGAGTCTATCATCATTGTTTTCATTGAAATATAAGAAGGATCTCCGTTTTCTGTTCCTCTTGATTTCAGGACATTTAAAGTGTGGGAATCGGCGGCTTCTCTTTTCCTCTCGAAATTGTCCTTTACCATGTTCAGTGCTATGGGTGGATCTAGCGTTAGTCTTCCGTCCGTAGACTTCGTACGTCACCAACAACTTTGTCAGCCTTTCCCAAGTATTACATAACTGAATCCGATTTCGAATTTCTATTACTGACTGGTCATCCATCCAGATATTATACAAAAGTCATCAGATTTGTGAAACTTGTGATACATGTGTGCTTGTTGGAATGGATGCGAACAGACGACGCTGAAGGGAAGACTTCAACTTATGTTCGCCATTTTTTAGTCCATGATCGCTTTGAGATATCACAGACCCAGATTTCCTAGTAGATTTTAGAAAAAAATCTTCATACCAGAGAATCTTCCGAATGTGCTTCCATTGCCAGGACATGTACTTAAAAACGTGGCCCTACCGAATCGCAACTTTGTAGTTGTTTGTAGAAGAATTTAGACAGATAAAGGAATTTTGATGGCACTGTCCTTTACATTACGCCTTTACATTTTTTCAGTTTTTCCTCTTTGCACTTTCATTTTTTAAATTTTTTCACTTTCTTCAAGTGTTAATGATCTATGTACTTCGTGGTGGTATTGTCGTCAGGTTCGTGGAAGTGGAGGTTGCACAAGATGGAAAGTTTAGTTGGGATATAATATTCCACTAACTCGATGCAACTATACAGTATCAAAATTCCTTGTTATTCAGAGGAATGCATTGGTGTTACACTATCATTGCATTTAGGCTGACAACCAGCAGCAGCATGCTTGTTTGGTATTTTGCACCAGATTTTATTCGCACAAGAGACACATCAAATAGTCATCTATCCCTTCGATCATCTACAAGATTCGATCTTCTGTAACAGAAATTTTGGCTGGCCTGAACATGTAGAAAATGATTTCAAATTTTGCTCACCTATCTGTCCAGAGAAATTTAGAAGTCTATGGATAAAGCATGGACTCCTAGATATATAACAAGCTGGACTGAAAGCTGAAATTCATTTATACACTAGACGGCCGGCTTGACTCAATAGCTGTCGATGGTGGAAAGCAATCAATCAAGTGAAAACGAAGTGTCTAAAGAAAAATAAGCTGAAGTTTCTGGAAAACGGAAGAACATGGGGTTGCAACTAACTTATCATCGTTATCACTGAATATGGAATATTGACTATATCAAATCAAGCAAATGAATTTAAATGAACTTTTTAGTGGAAAGCTTTTTACTACTATATTCTTTTGGACAGTGAAAATACAAAATACTAACTATTAGCACTCATAAAGGAGCCACGATTGGTTTGATTTATCAATGAAAGGACATTGATTCCATTCTGATTTTCCCATTTTGATTGCAAAAAATGCCGATACATTTACAAAAGCAAAATCACTTCCTGGATCAAATCCTCATATGTTGATTCGAAGATCGAGACATGGGTAAAATACAGTGAATATCTGAGTGATATAGCGTCTGAAGATCCACAAGTTGCTGTTTCAGAATGCACAACAGGTCTCTGTCACAGGAGGACCTTCATGCAACAAACAGTTGATGACATCAGTAATGACTTTGTAATAACTTTCAGAGGTTGGAAGAAGTTATACGTCAGAAATTCATCCCTTTAGAAATGCAGGTATGGTCTAGGATATGCTGATCCTTATATACCTTCAATACGCGAGTGTAAGGTGAAAATTACGGAATGTTTGACAAATGTACGCGTAATTTATGACCAGGAAAATAATCTACTGGTGGATCGACTTGACAGAACGGAAATAAGAGGTGGATCGCACATGTGAAAAGAGAAGAAGAAACTTTTTTCAATGAATAATGCATGACTACATCATAAGTCTTGATGCCCATGAGATGAAGAAGACATTGACCTTTGCGAAAGAGAAAGGCTCTAGTTTGTGAGTAACATCATTACCCATAGAAACATTGGGACATTCTCTAAACAAAAAGGAATTAATTCCAAGATGCGATTAAATTGAGCTACAACTGGCCGGTCATCTTTCGACGAATTGTGTTTGTGGTGAGAAAAATGATTTAAATCATTCTCATGGCTGCAAAATTGGTGGTTTTGTCAATCTTCGCCACAATATTATTTTTGACACGGAGAGTCTTTTTTGAGTGAAGTATGTGAATATGTTCGCATTGAGCCTAAATTATTATCAATTGAATCATGTAACTTCATGAAAGTTGGCAATACTGACGACCAGGCGAGATTAGATAGTACTGCAAGAGGGCTGTTGGGGAGAATGGGACGTCATTTATTTATGCAAGAATAACAAATCCTCCCTGCAACATTGTATAAAGAACACTAGAATGAAAAGATGCGGCAGTAGGAAGAGAGAATTTTGGAAGTAGAGAAAGGGACATTCACGACTCTCGTATATTCCACAAATGATTGATCAGGTCCTTTGGCTAACTTTCTTCACAAAAGAATTGCCTCTTTAATATCTGCAAGAGAAATAAAGAGAGGCATGACGGCATCATGGTTTGGTACTGTCATATCTCGGAGATTTTTATTTGATTCGCTTTATGAGATGCACAACTCGTAGACTGGAATGACAGTAGCGGATCTTACAAAAAGTTGCAGGATGAGGGCTATACAGGTAGTAATCTGCTCAATTGTCATCATGTTTGAAGAAGCTTCAAATTTTACTTTTCTCAACAGTTAAACTTTCTCGATTAAACAGGTATAACGGATATCTGACCTTTATTGTTAAAGCATCAAAATGCGAAAATTACTGAATCAGGAACAATGTCACAATTGTTCAATTTTGCAAAGTTACATCGTCGACGATTACCGAAATAGCGAATGATCAAATACGAGTATATCTTTATCTTTGGAATATCTGATTAGCAATAAAGTATATAAGTTAACTTTTGCATATTAAAATTTCGCCAAAATTTGGATGGAATGCTTTTTATCGTATCACACTCACTGATTTCTCATTGAGATTCATAGAACTCTATTCATTTGAATCGGCGTCTTCGAATTATTTCCACAACCAAATGTACCACGTTTAGATGACCGATGTGGACTTTTTAGCTGTTGTTCCTGAATTTTTTCTATAGACCACAAGCTTGCTCAGTTCGTACTGTCAAACCATTGCTTGATTTGATATAGTCAATATTCCATATTCAGTGATAACGATGATAAGTTAGTTGCAACCCCATGTTCTTCCGTTTTCCAGAAACTTCAGCTTATTTTTCTTTAGACACTTCGTTTTCACTTGATTGATTGCTTTCCACCATCGACAGCCATTGAGTCAAGCCGGCTGTCTAGTGTATAAATGAATTTCAGCTTTCAGTCCAGGTGTTATATATCTAGGAGCCCATGGATAAAGAGAGGGAAATTATTTGATGAATACCGAGAGATATATCAAATAATGTCACGAGCTATGTCAGAGAATCGTATAGCTATCCTCTATCCGTTATAAAGTATGACCATCCGCGATAGAATCCCTCTCGACCAAGATTTTCCCCGGGAGCAAATTTTTTCAAACATAGAAGGGACTCTGAAATACGATTCTACAACTATGTAATAATCAGGTGTACTTTATTACTTTGTAATGCTCATTGCTCAACCTTATTAATAAGATCATTTTCCTAAACGTGATTATACCACAAAACCCTCCACTGAAAGAGCAAAATATTACAAAGACAAGGATCACGATTAATTTCAAAAAATGTAAATGAGTCCACATCACTACAAAGTATTCAAATTTGAGAAATGAAACATAACTGTAGTGAATCATAAAATCACACCGATGAAAATTGAATTAGATACTTGAAATTTCAGCGAAGAAGCACAATGAGATCTCAACTTTTCCATGAAGACTTGTATTATAATGTGGTTCATAAATATATATGAATTCATATGAAAAACATTACAATGAATTTTTTTAAAATTTTAGGTTTGACTGGTTTAACCATTCACGGAAGTCACTGTCCACAGTGGCCATATTGCTACGAATTCCAATAACTTGGCAAGAAAGAACATGAACGTTCGTTTGTTCTTCACCACATATGCAGGCACCAGCGTTGGTAAATTTTTTCGAATTAAACAAACAAACATGCTTTTTTCAACATAAAAGAATTCATTAAAATACAACTGCAGCTTAGAAATTTGTTAATTTGTAAGTAGTAAAAGTAATAAATATGAACCAAATATGAAAAGTTCCAGTAAAATTTTAGACCAGGGCTTCCAGATCATTTGCCAGCAAAACCATTATTGCTGCGAAATGAAGACAAAAGAAATTACATTGTGGCCAATAGAATTCAAGGTGATTTGGTAGCCGCATTAAGGTTTCGCAGAAAATTACCTACCAGACCGTCGGATTTCACCCAAGCGATCGCTACCAAATGAACACGGTCTGGTAGCCAAATAAGCCAACCCATATTCATTTGGGAAGAAATGTTAATTTTTTTATGAGTTGGTTTCGCAGCGAAATTTATTTCATTTGGTAGCTGACGGCTTACAGTGTATACATCATTCGAGTGCTTGCATTATCAGCTATAAAATGAGCCGTGAAAGTTTTGCATCCGATACTGTATTTGTTGAGCAGTGCTCAAAATATGAAAATCACTCAATTTGCAAATTGCAATTTTTCAATAAGAAAACATGTGAGCATGATAATTATTCAGGTGCGGGGAGGAAGATCATTTCCTGAGCTCTCTTCTGATATACTGATCATCAAAATTGGTGAACTTGGAAAAAATAAGTGATATCATGAAGTTACCACAAAATCATGACTCTTTTGACTGAAAATGTTACATTCTCATTTTTTTCATCAAAAACTTTCATGTTTGATATCTTCAGAATCTTTTCCATATCAGGAGTGTATGTAAGCTTTATTCAAATATGTTAAATTGTTCTTTTTCAAACTTCTTCAACAATTTTGTCAATACCGCTAAAGTACACAAACATGTAAGGTACCTTCATCGTTTGCTTACTTTTGCGGAAATGAGAAGGAACATTGAAGAAGTTTGAAAAAGAAGTGTTGAACATGAATGTAACTTACACATTTTAATTCCCTACAACGCAAGGATTCTGAAGATAAGGATTCAGTCAAAAATGTCATGATTTTGTGATAACTTCATGACATCACTAATTCTTTATAAGTTCACTGATTTTGATGACCGATATGTCAAAAGAAAGCTCAGAAAATGCTCGTTCTCCCCGTGCCTGATTCATTTTCAAACTCACATGTCTTCTTACTGAAAAATTGCAATTTGTAAATTGAGTGATTTTCATATTTTGAGCACTGCTCAGCAAATACAATATCGGATGGAAGTCTATCACAGCTCATTTTAGAGCTGATAGTGCAAGCTCTCGAATGATGCATAGCACGTTGATGTGTGATAAGATCGGAAGACATGAGAATCGATTGAATTTCATCGAAATTTAGGTGCTCCGTTTTTATGATCAGCTCTGTATTATGCGAAAGACACATTTCTGCGTGCTTTCCTTATCATTTGGATTATCTAAGTATCTGCAAGCCGAATCTAATTATGTTGTAGAAATTGCTCCAAAATATTCCAGTCAAGAAAGATATATAATATACTTGTGTACTTATAACATCTGAAGCCATGAAAAATGCATCGGAAAGACCTCTTGTACCTTTATAAAAGACACCAGTAATATAGCAGCAGCATTATGTGCAAAACCATGAATAGTGACTTAGCCCATCACAGATCCAGGCATTCTGTGAGACCTAAGTAGTATCGAAAATTTCAATATTCAGATTCTTTTGAAAAAATGATTGCTTGTGATATTGCTATTGAAAAAGTAAGTGCATCAGAATGCAAAAACTAGAAATGGACAGAAAACTAAGGATATCTACAGCCACGGCCAAACGTCACCGGACATAGACACTTTTATGGATATTAGTTGAAGTATTCAATGCATCGCTTCGATATTCAAGATGAAATGCTTGTATCACTGCGTTATCTAACAAGCACAGTAAAATTTAAAATATGTTTCATTAACCCAACCTTTTTGACCAAATTTACGTTTTGGCCATAAGTCACCGGACAACCAAAATCTTCTGTGAACAGTGAACAAGCGCCCGGGCGCGAAACGTCTGGCTCCATATTTTACTTCATTTATTCATTTTGGCTAATAAACATCGGGAGAGACTTGGTGAATTTTTGATTCTAAAAAATCGGTTTGATTAGAAAATTTACTCATTCATTATTTTGATTATCCATCGTTTATAATGTAGGAACTCAATTGTTCCGTTGTTCGCTGTTTTCTATTCTGCTAACACATTACTTCCAATAAGTAGATACGAAAGATAATATCTAGATCTCCTTGTAGAAAACATGAATTGAATTGTCATCCTCTGATTACGGAAAAGGGTATTGTAGCTACATGCCGCCAAAAATTCTGTTCTAGGAAATTCAATCTCGATGTCTTCTCTCAACCTCGAGTGCTCGAGTTCAACATTTTGCAAATATAGAGATCTTGAATTCGAGATTAAAGGTAGGCCTACATCATATTTTTGTCAATTGCAATTTAGGAAGTTATATTTGCGATTGAAATTACAAATAAAATACACAATCGGGATTACATTTTGCATTCATTAATACAATTTAGCACATATAGGTGCTGAACAATAGTCTCGCAGCTGAGAATTGTTTCTTACTGTAGCGAAGTAGCCTGGACTCTTAGGCTAACATGACAACACTAGGTGACATGCCACTCTCAATTACGCATAACTCACGCGTAAACTGCGCATAATTACGCATTACCATAAACATCTGTGGCTATGCGTGACATTTCTGTATTATCTATCGGCAGTCCTGTAACTCCTGTTATACAGACTTTGCGTCTTGTGCGTCTGTATGTTTCAGAGGCTAGACAATGTGATCGCACCTCAATTTCATGCTCAAGGAAGGCAGAACATGCTTAGCGGTTCATCCGCGGTTGAAGCGGCAACGCGGACAACCGTAGACGACACGCAAACTACAGTCCGTTTCATAAAAAGTGGATCATCCTAAATTTGACTAAATAAAACATAAGTATGATACAGAAAGCATTTTTCATGTTATTTCATGTCCCTAATATATTTAAATGTCCTTATATAATCTGATAAGCTATGATACAGTAACGGTTCTTAAGAAGCTAATATTTTGTGGCCCTACCCTGATTGTCAATGACATTACCAATTCGTCTAGGCATTGATTCGATGATATCGTTGATTTTTGACTGATCTAACTTTCTCCACTCTCTTTTTAACAGTGACGCAAGTTGTGATACGCCATCTGTAGGTAGCAGTGAACGACGAACGTTACGTTTTAGAATACTCCATACATTTTCTATGGGATTCAGATCAGGAGAATGAGCTGGCCAAGATAATGTCCTAAGCCCTAATTGAGACTTGCATAAGTTGACTCTACTACTCCTGTGACACGTAGCATTATCATCCATAAATAACCGAGTCGATGGATCACCAAGTTGATCTGTCATTTGGCCAATGTTCATTCGTAAAACATTCACATAGCGTTCAGAATTCATGGTTCCTTGCTGTATGTGAAGTTCAGAGCGGCCATTGGTCCAAATGCCAGCCCAAATCAGTAGAGTCGCACCACCTTGTACCCGGGGACGATGTAAATGTCTCGGAATTTCCTGATCAGATTTTATCCATAATCTCAATCGACCATCACTATCCTTGAGACGGACTGATGCCTCATCATACCAGACAACCCGATCCCATTGATTTCGCCAGTGACAATGACTCATTGCCCATCTGAGACGTCTTTTTGTATGCTGATCTGATAATTCGATCTGTGAGCGCCTCTTACAGCTCTTGAAATTCGACTCAATAAGTCTTCTACGAATAGTGGACTTAGAAATAGACGAGACTAGTGCAGCCATCTCAGTTAACGAAAGACTTGGATCAACTTTAACAAATCTCAAAATTAGGCGGTCTCTACGTTTGGATGTTTTGCGTGGACGGCCAGAGCCCTCTTTACGACAGAGTCGAAAATCATCATTATGCCATCGATGCACATTTGTGTAAGGGACATTTAGTCGCTTGCTTGTAGCTCGCAAAGAAAACCCTAGTTCTAGCAAGGCTGACACTTTGCCTTTTGTGAATGCGATCTCGTTATTGTTCATTTGTGCTTTGTATTGTTTTCAACCGGTAAGAGATAGATTTCTAGCTGAAAGCAATCAGGAGTGCTGCCAACACCACCGCAACGAAGTCAGGAAGCTATGGAACATGAAGTCCAGTTAATCACATGTAGCAGTTACATTATTGTTGATGAATAATGGTGCTATACTGGCTCTGATTGACCGATTTTCTTTATTTTTGTTTTGCTTGATAGCTTTTGGCTTGTAGAACAACATATTACATAACAAGGGAAACAAATGTAATTTTATAAGAGTGAGGTATGATTTTGTGTAACATTGCTAAATGAAGATCAAATGATCTACTACTTTTTTTAATCTATAACAGGAAAACAACTAAATATTCATGCTTGAAATTTCCAACAATGATATTACAGTCCGTTTCATAAAAAGTGGATCATCCTAAAATGTGATCAAATAAAACATAAGTATGATACAGAAAGCATTTTTCATGTTATTTCATGTCCCTAATATATTTAAATGTCCTTATATAATCTGATAAGCTATGATACAGTAACGGTTCTTTAGAAGCTAATATTTTGTGGCCCTACCCTTATTGTCAATGACATTACCAATTCGTCTAGGCATTGATTCGATGATATCGTTCATTTTTGACTGATCTAACTTGCATAAGTTGACTCTACTACTCCTGTGACACGTAGCATTATCATCCATAAATAACCAAGTCGATGGATCACCAAGTTGATCTGTCATTTTGCCAATGTTCATTCGTAAAACATTCACATAGCGTTCAGAATTCATGGTTCCTTGCTGTATGTGAAGTTCAGAGCGGCCATTGGTCCAAATGCCAGCCCGAATCAGTAGAGTCGCACTACCTTGTATGCGGGGGACGATGTAAATGTCTCGGAATTTCCTGATCAGATTTTATCCATAATCTCAATCGACCATCACTATCCTTCAGACGGACTGATGCCTCATCAGACCAGACAACCCGATCCCATTGATTTCGCCAGTGACAATGACTCATTGCCCATCTGAGACGTCTTTTTGTATGCTGATCTGATAATTCGATCAGAGAGGGCCTCTTACACCTCTTGAAATTCGACTCAATAAGTCTTCTACGAATAGGGGACTTAGAAATAGACGAGTCTAGTGCAGCCATCTCAGTTAACGAGAGACTTGGATCAACTTTAACAAATCTCAAAATTAGGCGGTCTCTACGTTTGGATGTTTTCCGTGGACGGCCAGAGCCCTCTTTACGACAGAGTCGAAAATCATCATTATGCCATCGATGCACATTTGTGTAAAGGACATTTAGTCGCTTGCTTGTAGCTCGCAAAGAAAACCCTGACACTTTGCCTTTTGTGAATGCGATCTCGTTATTGTTCATTTGTGCTTTGTATTGTTTTCAACCGGTAAGAGATAGATTTCTAGCTGAAAGCAATCAGGAGTGCTGCCAACACCACCGCAACGAAGTCAAGAAGTTATGGAACATGAAGTCCAGTTAATCACATGTAGCAGTTACATTATTGTTGATGAATAATGGTGCTATACTGGCTCTGATTGACCGATTTTCTTTATTTTTGTTTTGCTTGATAGCTTTTGGCTTGTAGAACAACATATTACATAACAAAGGAAACAAATGTAATTTTATAAGAGTGAGGTATGATTTTGTGTAACATTGCTAAATGAAGATCAAATTATCTACTACTTTTTTATCTATAACAGGAAAACAACTCAATATTCATGCTTGAAATTTTCAACAATGATATTAGTAAGCACAACTGACATATCTTCCAAATTTCAGAGAAATTCGTTCAAGTTTGGCGGAGTTAGACAAAGTTGAAGTTAAGGCGATGTTTAAGGGTGATCCATTTTTTATGAAACAATCTGTAGTAAGCACAACTGACATATCTTCCAAATTTCAGAGAAATTCGTTCAAGTTTGGCGGAGTTAGACAAAGTTGAAGTTAAGGCGATGTTTAAGGGTGATCCATTTTTTATGAAACAATCTGTATAAGCGCTCGCCTGCGCGTTTTCATAAACATTCCCCATGTTTTGACAGCATCAGATCAAGTGATTTCTGACTCATGGTGCAGCGCGTATGTAAGTGCGTAGAAGTATAAACTACTCTTAATCACGGATGTTTGGGGTGCTCCGTAATTACACGTGAATGCAATGTCACCTAGTGAAAGGTCATCGTCGTGCAAATTTTTTCCCATGGGTACTAAGTTATCTGTTGTGTGTTGCAGGACGAATGATTGCGTCATTGAACTGCATTCATTCGTTCTGCCAGCAGCATAGAAATTGATAACAATAAAACCTCTAGAATGGAAGTAAGGCTTCATGCAATACACAATAGTGGCACAAAAATCGCACGCATTTTGACTTAGATACACTTGTCAACGGCTGTATGATTGGGTTCACAGAAATTGACAACAATAAAACCTCTAGAATGGAAATTAATCTTCATGCAATGCACAATAACGGCACATAAATCGCACGCATTTTCACTTAGATGCACCTGCCAACGTCTGTATCATTGGGTTAGAATCAGTCACATGAGTAAATCGAAGCTTTTAATTGGTTTTTCATGCCCCAACTTAGTTCCCCCTGATGTGCCGCGACCTTGAGTCAATTTCCATTCTAGCGAACTTCAGATAAACAGTTTATTTCTATGATTGGGTTAGAATCAATCACATGTGCAATTCTAAGCTTTTCATTGGTGGTTCATGCCCCAACTTAGTTCCACCGGATGTGCCGTCTAGTCTAGTCAACTTCAGATAAACAACAATCTATTTCTATGGCCAGCAGTTACTATCTGAATGCGTGCACACCAATAATAAACTTCAATGTGGATACACATGTCGTTGTGCTGAATTACTACTTTATCATCAATCTTTTTGAGTAGAAATCAAGCACTGAAGCTGGATGACTATGAAAAAATGTTAAGAGCGTCGAAATTTGTACCGCATACTAGGCCCTAGAACATGATTGCTTCTGAAAGCAATACAACATACACGAGAGGGACTCACGAAGCCTCGTGCCTGACAGTGGCCACTTTCATTTCGTACTTCCGTCGTTATTCAAAATTGCAGAAACATTTCTTTTTCGATTAATCAGGATAAGCAATCCTTATTTGGGCAAATACGATGAGAATGATTTTCCCCAAATTTTGTACTTTCTTATTTCAAGGTTCACCAAAGAATTCTGTTAACCTAAGTCGTAATTACCTGCCTACTAATCTGGCTAGATCAAGCAGAGGATTAGGAAATGAATTTATCATCTCACAAAAGCTGGGTGGAATAGCAGCTAGAAAGTAGCTAGAATTCGCCATTCAACAGTGATGTCAAAGCAGCTTTAATGAAAAAGTTGACTTATCAAAGAAATGAAGCTACTGAGCTCTTATTGAAATATTCACGCCAACACATGGGCAGTTTATAGCATTTACTACCGTTGCCAGGTAATTCTAATGCATATACAAGCAAGCTCAAATGATAGATGTCGACTAGCTTGGTTTCCACTAAGTTTAAAATGTTTTAAGAAATCTAATTTTGGTTGGGAAAATGTAAAATAGCTAGAAATCCAGATCAATAGGGTGATAAATGATATTCATTAAAACAATGTATGAAGCACATGCACTCTTTGGCAAAATTAATGCTGCACATGGAGTTTGCTGTATGAAACTACAACTTTTATCCTTCATTGATTAATTGAAGCTAATAATCCAGGAACAGTGAAAAAGTTTTTATTGCGCATAATAAGTAAAGCTCGACATAATATTTTTTCAACTATTTTGAGTACTTTGGAAATAAAATAACTATTATTCGGAATAAGAACTTAACATCAATCAATATCTCTTCTTGACTTTGATCAAATTCAGTCAAATTGCAGATGATTCGAGGCTTTCATATGTAACTAAGTAGGCGATATTCAGACTGGCAGCTAAATGGCTATTAGCCAGTTTCAGCCAATTGGAATTCCATTTCTTATCGTACATCCACGGCAATCTCTTTCTTTTCTACCTGCTTTCATCAAACAAATGGAGATTCAAGGTTTGGCTTTGGTTGATGCCAAATATTGGTAGATGCGAGGAAACGATTGAACAATATTTCGGGTGCCACTGGAGAGAAGCTGCAGATGAAGTTGGACGCCATGTTGACAAAGAATCCAGCCTTCAAAATAATATCCGATGTGGGAAACATTCTGCGTGGGGGCTGCACTGACGTTCCTCACCGTATGACCAATGAACCCCCCAATGACATTACGCTTCTGTCCTGTTGTGTCAGCGGATGTAGAGAGGTCATTCAGTAACTACAAAATGATGCTATCCAACCAGAGAATATTTGCCGCATTTTGATAACAAACTGTTATCACAATAATTGTTGACTGTCTTCTTATTGATGCCTTTTGTCGTTAATTGAAATCGATTTTTGCTCGAGGTAGTCTTATAACATCGTATAAAGGGCATCATTAGCAAATATAGTTTTAAAATGTTTATCGATCCATCGCATAATTAATTAAAAGAACTATTTCACGAATTTTACCAACTAAATAAAAAAACTTTCCCTGCTTTAAGCATAAACTATTTTGTCGAGCTCTAATAATCAGCATAAAACTTAAGTAAGGCAGTTCCATGAAGAGCCTCTTATAGGACGGAAGATGGTCATCTTCATTAAAGATTCAGGGATTCTCAGAAGTTATTACCTTGCACGATTTCACATAACACAATGCTCTTTTTTTAAATACTCGGTCGCGCAAAAATGTGGCGCTAAAGCATCTCAAATTCACCAATAGCAAAAGCTATATGGATTCCTGCAAATATGATTAGAGGTCCGTACTCTTCAGGCCAAGATTCTTTATATTTTAAGGCGTGGCAAAATATAATTTATATCTTTTATATTATTTTTATACGCTCCTTATATATATCAAATTCTCTGTCAATGCCAAAATATTTGTGTGGATATTCGCATTTTGGCGCATACTTGTCTAAACAAATGATATATATTAATTATCATACTGCAACTACACGCAAACTCTCCAAAAAACACTTAAAGAAGTCAGTTTCATTTCTGAAAAAGAGTTATCAGTCATTTAAAAGGCAGTTCAAATGTGCAGTCATTATTGAACATTCTGCATTTTCAGGAACAGAACACTCACTACCTTTCAGATGGTGGGCACGGGAATATCAGAACATTTGGCGCCAACTGCTGACCTAATGTCCAGACAAGCGATTCAGTGCAACATTAAGCTTGTTTATACAGAAGAATCTTATCTCGAATAGTTGAGGTCTAGAAAGCGTAAAAAATGGTCGAGATCTCGAAATTGAAATTATTAGTCTGTTCACCTTTAATGATAAGTTGATTCGATGGGTCTTGTGACTTCTTATGCAAGGGACGCACGAGTGTCTGACCTGCAGTACACCAGCACCACGTGAAGGCCACCGGCCGAGAATTCAGTGCAGCTTGCAAATTACTTCATTATTTTATTGGTCGTAAAAAAGGAATGACCAAGAAATTTGGCATTTTTGCCTTTTCTCGCTGAAAAACAGATTTCTGCAAGCCGTCTATCTTTCTTTCGATCACATTTGAAGTCATTAAGAACTCTCCTATGGAATTTCACAGATACAATAGCTTCTTTTGAAGGAATAACTTTCATACCCGCGTTTGAGTTGCATTCCACTCACGATTCAATTTTGTCAATCTCTTGCTGTTCTGTTAGGCAACTTTAAAGCTGATTGCAGCTCATGTACAACTGTTTGGCATTGTCAATATCGATCACAAAGAAGATCTGATGATAATGCAGATAAATTTTCAATAATTTCAAAAGCGCTGTCGGGAGCGATGATTTCAAAATTGAGAATTGGTATTTATATGATGAATGCGAAGGATTAAGACCAAAGATTTGAAGCAACGCATTAGAAGTTTGGCAGAGAGGGTTAAATCCCCACGGGAAATCGATCCGCTACAGAGCCCAGTATGATAAGCTTAACGATGCACGAACATGAATAACAAAATGTACAAATTCACACTTTTCCCGTTCTTTCGCTACTCTTTTGACTTGATTTACTCTTGGGAACAAAGTTGACTTTGAATGCATTAGTCTGCTGGTCGCTTATATCGCTTTCGTATTGAATGAACAGGAGCAATTGTCGCAATCTTTGGTATACCCATTCGGTACGTCGCAGCTAAAATGCGCTTGGTCTCATGGCTTACACTATTTCAGTTGACCTTTGTTCTTTGTTTTGATAATGATGACAGTACAAATAATGAAGAAATTAGACACAAAATAAGCAACTGAGCAGACATAAAGAGTGATGACATTTTAAATTCATATACAAGTGCCCACAGCAGGTAGCACTATACAAATTGTAATTATCCGACATTATTCAACCACATATTTAGAAATATAGGTAAACACTAATCCTTATTTAGAAGAGGCATAACTTATGCCAATTATGACTGTTCTTGTTCTGCTTTGTACAGAATAGAGCTGCCGATAGATGCCTACATTATTGGCTATATTGAATTTCTATTCAAAAGTGTGGTTTGAATAAATTTTACATATTGTTTTGATTCGCTTGATCAACGCTAGGCGCCGACGATTTAAGCTGTCATTTGAAAGGTAATATATCTTCATTATACCATTTTCAGTTCCCAGTGCTATGTATTTTAGAGTGCTATAACTACCTTAAAACAGTGCAGTATAACTAAAAAGTGTGCAGTATAACGAAGCTCATGATATCTATGTATAACGAAGAATCTTATATACAAAATATACATGCACATTACTTTCTGTAAACATAGAAGTAACAATTATAAAAGTTCTGAGCTGGTTGTGCGATTCCAGAATAATTTTGATTGTCGTTTCTGTTCGAAGATTGAGGAGGGGGTCCACATTCCATTATTTCACTGAAGAAAGTCGGTTCTAAATCTTCAAAATTTGGTTTTAACTCTGGGGTTGGGATTGAATTTGGTGAAACTTCGGGAGGATTCAAAACAATAGAGGCATTGTAATCATCATCTCGTCTTCGTTTGTATGCTTCTAATCCTTTCGATGAGCGATTTCCGAGTCGCTTTTTAATCATTTTGTCGTCGAGACTATTTTCTGACAGTCTTGTAGCACATGTAGCCTTACCCGAATGGCTAGTATAATTCCTTTTCAAATTCGCCCTTGCTGCAAGGATAGGTAAAATTTTTGAGAGTGTATTCACTCCAACACGCTGTTTGCCAAAGCGAATTGAGTTCATTAAGTTAGGAAGAGTCCTCAAGTAGAATGGGCCTTCAGTTTTCCCCAATGCTTGAAAATATTCTCTGTACAAAGATATGATAGACTTTCTCCCTTCAGTGTCATAATGTTTGATAACTTTTGGTTTAAAATGTATTTGCCTTAGACCACCATTAAAATTTTTTCTTGATCTTGAGGTGTATTTAATATACACTTTTCCATCACTATCATTTCCAATGATGAAGTCATTGACTTGCAGGTCGTGGTGCTCTTCCCTTCCACGTAGTCCGAATAATTTGCAATTATAAAAATATACGGTGTATTGCAATACTTCGCTTGAACAATTTCCAAAAACACCTTTCTGCCACATTTCGACCTCTTCCGCTTCAGAAAACACATCTGCTTGTTTCGTTTCAATACCAATACCTCGATACGTGAGATCTTTCATGCGACTATCGAGAGCATTGGTGAAGTATGTATAACGGTTATCTCGAAAGTCTGAAATGTTTTTATCTTGTATTCCATTATCACGTAAGTGTCTTAATATTCCACATGCGATCAAATAAAGCGTTTTGGCTGGGTATTCTTCACCATTGACTTTACATGCTTCCGATATGAATCGGGCCAGCCAGCTGTTTAATTCATTGTCGGTCATTTCGACTATATCAGGAATATTTTCTGGTCTATTTTCTTTCCAATCATTAAAGATTTTCATGCACCACTTTGTTGACTTTTCTGTATTTTTTGGTTTGGAATTTTGGATCATATTGTTTATTTCTTCGTCAGATCTTTTGTTGAATCGTCTATGCGTGTTATGTCCTTCCATTGAGAGAAAAAGTTCTTCTGTGAGATCATTCATCGTTAAATTCAACCTTGTCTTTACTTTCCAGATTTGAAAATGAATAAGTTATCCTGCATTCTTTTAAGAGATTTTAAAAAATTAAGAGATCAAATATCTAGAAGTCCATATACTGACCAATGCTAGTCACAGATATTTATAGAAAATGGTATAAAATAGATATAGCACTTGAAGAGTTACTATATCATTTTCCTACACTCGTTTTCATAGATATACGCACTCAGCTTCGCTTCGTGCGTATATCTAGAAAACTCGTGCAGGAAAATGATATAGCATCCCTTCAAGTGCTATATCTATCACATAATACATACTTGGTGCGGTTATACCAGTTAATAAGTAGTAAATTTAAATTCGTAGGAGTATTATATAATTCTATAATTGCGGTTAATAAGTAGTTGAGATATAGAAGTACTCCTAGGAGCTCATGACTGATTTTAGTAAAATCAGATATCAATGTTAGTGACCACTATGGTTACTAACATAGTGGTAGTTACCACTATGACTACCGCTATGAAATCGCAACCACAATAATGAAATAATTGAAAAATACTGAAAACTTTACAAACTTCATATACTCGCAAAAATACGAAAGCACAGAAAACACTATTTTGTGCATTGATAAAAATGCACGATACAACCTGCATTGAAGTTGAACATGTTTGACGCTGTCGATATGAGTTCTTTTTTTGAGTTGTTTACACTGAGATTAAGTGATCCCGGCCTGTTGTCAATTTGAGCGCTGCTGTTGAAATCATGAATTTCACCCATTCTTTTATAAGGTTTCAGTCCATCACTTGATCTATGACCAGTTCTTCTCATTATTCCGTGGTCATCGCAGCCGGATTCGTACAGTCTGGTTGTGCATGTTGCCCTGCAGCTGTGGTTTGTTTTATGTCCTTCAACACCAGATGCTTTGCAAATTCGTTTCATAAAGCTTCTCAGGGTATTGTTCCCAATCGGTACCGCGCTGTACCAAAAAGTCGAATAGTTTTTCAGTGGTCTGAGGTAAAATACTTCAGTTGTCTTCGGTCGAACTGATAGATACTTTTCATAAAGTCTGACATGAGAGCGCTGAGGATTATTGTAGTAAAAGTTGTCAATGTGAACTACTTTTTTGGTTCGATTCTTCTCTGTTTAAGTCCGCCATTGTACGTTTTGCTACACTTTTCTGAATAGATAAGCGAAGGAGGATCATGCTTTATTTCTAATTGGCTCGTTGATAAGCAACGATGTTCTTGTCCACTGCGCATTGCGAAGTGCAGTCCATTTAGGTAGAAAAGTTTATCTTGGAGTTTCTGCGGATCAGTATCTCCAAAAGAATGAGTGCACAACTTTTCTTCATCTTCTACACTGATGACTTCAGCTTGCTTTTTACTTATCCCAGCACCTTCTGCGGTTGACAGCTTCATCGATAGATCTAATGACTCCTGCGTTCTGGTAAATGCTGCGTCCTTGAAGATGTTCACCGGACCGATGTAGTCTTTGAATGTCGCATTCAAACCCGCCATAATAGAAACCAAACTGTCACGCGGATATCTTGTGCCAACGCGTTTCCTTACTTCAAGTGCGAATTTACTGAACCAAGAATCAAGAGCATCTGGCTGCTTGATCTCACTTATTTGCTTTTCTAATTCATTTGCGAAATGTTCTTGTGGCAGCAGTTTTGTTATGCGTTGGCTTTGCCACTCAGTGAATATGTTGACACTCCATTTATTTCTACTGACAGTCGCTAATGGTATACTGTCTTTTTTCAATGTTTGAATTGCTGCGTCCGATTGCGGCATTGAAAATCGTGATGTTGTTGCACAGTCTGGCGGTGTTTCATATTGCTTCATTAATTTGTCTATTTCAGCTCCACTTAATCCTGAAATCATTCTGCCTGGAATGACAGAAAAATCTAGTATTGCGGTAGGCGCTTGGTCTAGCAGGTCCATCTTAATATGGCTAATATTTGTAATATTTCAATATTTGTATCCAAGTCTATGCATTACATTCCCATCCTATATAGCATGACGCATGAATATTCATGAGATATCTAATTCTGACCAACTTTTGGACACAGATAGCCTACACTTTCTATGATACCAGTTAATAAGTAGAAAAGAGGTTAATAAGTAGGGAAAAGGTTAATAAGTAGACGGATGTCTATCATTGAACTAGTATGTATTATAACAGATATTGCATGATTATTCTCAAGAAAAATAGATATTAACCTCAGGCCTGCGGCCTTCGGTTAATATGATATTTTTCCTTCGAATAATCATGCAATATCTCTTATTTATTAGTATTCTAAATCTTAACGGTCCTAATTTCTATGCTATGATTGCAAATGGAAAATAATGATTGCATTGAAATTCTCATATCTATTGCTTGCAGAAGAAAGTTTTATCGTGCATTTTTGTCGAAAATAATGCACGGTAAAACTGCACGATAAATATCCATGAAAAAATTCACGGTAACAAACCGGAAAGTCTTTGAGCCATAGATGGTTCTATCTATGAATT
This sequence comes from Prostheceraeus crozeri, assembly GCA_907163375.1. Classification (NCBI taxonomy): domain Eukaryota; kingdom Metazoa; phylum Platyhelminthes; order Polycladida; family Euryleptidae; genus Prostheceraeus; species Prostheceraeus crozeri. Next base: position 181,403 of record CAJQUW010002593.1, on the reverse strand, counting down.
ATCTATGGCTCATAGAGATCCCTGACTTAGTGCATGCATTTCTATGGTCCATAAAATAATGTACCTTTTTCCATCTATTTTGGTCGAAATTCCAAGCAATTTGGTCACATAGCTTGCAATTTGGGCAAAGTCTGATATCTCTCCTAACTATTCCAAGCAGTTTGGTCCGAAGTTCAAACCATTTAGTCAACGATTAGGATGAATCTCATAAGATGGATTAATCATAAAAGTATGAATAAATTAGATAAATTTCTTTTGCCGTCTGCTGGTAGCTTTCAATACTTAAAAAAACAGGATGTTGATTTATGATCAAAATACATTTATCAAAAATTCAGTAAAGAGAAAATTAAGCAAAGTGCGGATATTAAGTTGTGTTCTTCATCGGAATGGTTAGTTTTCATCAGAAACAGCTCTGTGTAAATATACCTATATTCAAAGCCATACAGGCTATTTAAAATAATGCTATATATATTTGTTAGTCATAAATGCGCCATACTTTGACCACTAGTTCAGAGAAAAATCTCTACTTTCATAGTTAGGTCCGTCCTCCTTTATATTGGTAAATTAGAAAGCCACAAAACTCGCTCATACTGCGATACATGCATATTTATACTTTAAAAATGTCTGAAAATCACACAAAGTATGTTCAATAAAAGATATCCTGTTCACTCAAACACTTAGGAAAATAGTTCAAAGTGTGGTTGTGCCACTCCAAACATTTCTCCTGTGTTGGCAAGACAGCCGCAATTTCTCCCCGCAGAATTGCTAAACGTCAGCTTGAAATGTCTCGTCTGCTTGAATCGCAACGTCTCTGTCACCAATCTCCTGCTGGATAGTAGGATCAGACAGACGTCGCTTCACATGAGCTTTCAAGCATAACCCTGCATATTCTGCATCATTCAAATATGGAGAAAAGCGATGCAAATATACGAGCTCATGACTGTCGCTGCTATTCATCTGTGGTGCATCGCAATGGCATGAAGCGTAGTCACACAGAGGATAAAATGGTTGCTCCAAAGCATCTTATTCGGATAGCATGTCGGAGAACTTATCTTTGGTCAAGCCACAAACCATCTTAATTGATTTGATTAGTTCACAAATAAGAAAATCAATGATATCGATAACTAGAACGAGAATTTGATCGCATTGTAAAATAATTCAAATTTTAACCTACCTAATTTCCATATACCTGTTAGAATGCTGTGTGACTAAATGGCTTGAACTTCAGACCAAATTGCTTGGAATAGTTAAGACAGATATCAGACTTTGCCTAAATTGCTTGGAAATAATGATGGCATTAGATATCATAGTCCAAATTGCTTGGAATTTCGACCAAAATAGATGGAAAAAGGTATATAAATGCAATAATATAAAGACGCGACTTTACTCCGCTAATATTCTCGTGCGACGGAGCTTTTGGGTTACAAGCAAAATCCTTTTTAAAATTGCTAACTCAAAGACTTGAAAACAAATGGGACGGAAATTGCCAGAACATTCGTTCATTCGTCCACACGAAAATTATGTTCGCATTGATAAGAGCCTCTAGTCACTGCTTGCGAGGTTCGCGTAATAGATGGAGAAGTGACCTTGGGTTGGATGATGCTCATGGCATCCCAACATTCTTTCATCGCGAAGATTTTTTTCACTTTTTTGTTTGTCGAAACTTTTCTCTTATCCGATTAACTTTAATATCCCTTAATATCGATTACCTTTATGTTTTATACAAAATTTTGTAAATTCCTCAAACTTGTAAATATACAGGGCGTTCTTTAAAACAAAATTTCTATGGTCCATGATTTACATGCAGAGATAATAAAACATAACAATGGGAATCATAGCATGGTATTATCATGCAGACATTTTTGGCCCCTACCCGTTGAACAGTTTTTCCATTGCAATGCACACGTTTAACATTGCTTTTCCTGTGGTAGAATAGAAATCAAAATGGTGCAAATCTATAACTAAACCAATAACGAGGAAAAACGGACAATGATGCTATGAATACAATTTTGATTGGACATTTATCACTTTGAAATCAGTTGGATGAAGCATTTCACGACTCTATCACTTTACATTGTCCGGTTTCGTAGATAAATGCATCAACTAGTGCTGCCATCTACTACAGAATGATGAAGTATCTCCAGGGAATAATTGGATAGGGGAACACGGGTCCTATGACCCCTATTTTTAAAATTCTTCTCATCTCACAGTTGGTTTAAGTATCTCAACTTCATCATTAATGATCTAATGTCAACTATTAATGTTTACAGGAGGAGCAACATTTAATTAGATGAAATACAGCTCGCATAACCTATCACAAATATGTGACAAGGGGTCATTGAACCCATGCATGCCTGGGTCCTATGACCCTAGATTGTTTTCAAAAATATGAAACAAGTCTTTTAGTCATGACAACTATACATTAAATTGAATTGATAGGGAATTCACTGATAGGGAACTACCATGAAAGCATGGATTTCTAACCCTGTGGGAACATCGCTTGCTATTATCAAAACACTATCTAGTGAACCAGCGATTTTGTTGCAAAATTTGTTTTTTACTTTATTGAGATAAAACTATCTCAATATGCTCAAGTCACATTTATTTTTTGTAAAATCTAAAGCTGCACGTGGCGAATAGGTTGCTTTAGTCACTGAAAGATATTTATCTATTAATCTGATTGAAATTTTTATTTGAATTTTGTTACTATATATCGACTGATTGAAACATTTGTAGTTAGGTTTTTCATATAGGCGAAAGTAGAAGTACAGCATTTACGATGGTTTTAGACAAAGACAATTATCATTGTCTGAAACCGCTGTCAATATTAAATTTTCTAACCTACCTATCGAGCATCCGGTTCAACAATGTGAGATTACCATAGATATTTTAGATGCAACAATATTGTTGGGCTATCTTTAGTCTTAACAGTGTCAATAAATGGACATCTGCTTCCCTTGTGACGGTAAAATAACCGTTGATATTTTATTGAGCGTTATGAAGAATTTCTATAGAGTGCATAAATTTGATTTTTGAAGTCAAGTACGCGTATGAGGAAGTAATTTTTCATATTCCTCAAACCGGTCTGTCCTTTCCTCTTCAAAATGATCTGCATTCTTCCAAATAAATCAATTGAATTTGTTCCTTTCCTTGATCCAATCTCCTTCAACAAGAGTTTCATAATTGATGACACAGACTCGCACGCAATGTCGCCAACTTGGCTACAATTTTCACTCTTGTCAAGTCTTGCAAGCTTTCAACAGGAAATAAGATATTTGGAGCCTGTACGAGTGACTTCTTGCGTTGGGAAACGGATGTGAAGCCTTTCTTTTGCCTCTAGAGGGCAATGTGTTTTCCATTAGAAGAAATACAGTCTCCGATTTGTTCGAGGGTGAGAGGATGGAATCAAATATATGAGATGCTGGACAAAGCAAGAAAGCGTGTAAATATGTACAACCTAACCATGATTAGAAAATGTTAAACTAATCAAGAATGAAACTTCAACAATCAAGATTCAAGTAGCCGAAGACGCTTCGATGATATTAATCTCTGTACTTCCCACCTAGACTTTTATAGCAATTCTGTATTCACAGGGCTTAATCTCCAGTATAGAAATGTGAACTTTGTAAATATTATTTCATCGATTTATTAACCTTGTGGAGCAGCTGTGAAAATATTGTTGCTCAATTGATTTATTTAAGCTGACCATGTGACGTCATTTTACCTCCAAGCACTTTTTTCTGCATATCTTCAAGCCAAAACCACGAACTTTGAAGTATTAGGATCGCTTAATTAATGATGTTCAAATAGCCAATCAATGCACAACAACGCATTGTCAAATGCGTCAAATAATTTAAAATACGTTCAGCGTAGAAATTTATATATTTGTTAAATTATTAAAATATTTTTACATAATTTATATATTTTTTATGTTTTATATATAAAAATATTTGGACAACAAGCAAAACTCGCTAATTCCAATGTCAACACAGTAGCTGTTAATTGAATGGTGTAGTATATCATTACATTTCATATGTTAATGATAATGATAATGATATACTTTATTGCATGAAGCAAAAGGCTACAATGGTTCCGGAGAACGCTTACAATGAGCCTAATTAACAAAAACATCTAATTATAAACTTTGCAATGCGGTGAAAAGTCAAAAGAAGCAATATTAGATTTGAAGTCACGGAGAGAAGGAGAATTAGTGACATTCTCAGGCAGAGAATTCCACACTCTGATTATACGATGGGTAAAGAAATGTTTGCGTATGTTGCAGTTGTGACGATCAGTGGGAAGCAATCTTTTTGAATGGCCGCGTGTTCTCATGGGTTCAGATTTCAAGACAAAAAAGTCTTCGTAAGGAATATCCACCAATCCAGTCAGTAATTTGTATACAAAAACTAAGTCAAAATAAATCCTTCTTTTTTCCAGGGAAATGAGATTTAGCGAAACGAGACGTGAGGAATAACTATCACAATTAAGGCAAGCACGGCGACAAACAACTTTGGTGAAGAAACGTTGCACTTTTTCAACCTGCTTTATGTCCTTTATTAGTTGAGGATTCCATACTTGAGTGCAATACTCCACAATTGGTCGCACGAAGGAACAGTAGGCCTTGGTTAGAACCTCGGGGTCGACTCGAGGAAAACGACTTTAGCAAAAGATAAGCACGTGATAAACTTTTAGAAGAAATGAGATGACAATGAGAGGAAAAGGAAAGATCAGCAGAAAATTGAATGCCGAGATCGCGAACTTCGAACGAACGATTAAGCGGAACATCATTGATAAAGTACGACTGATCAGCACCATTGTCTCTGTATGTGATAATATTGGATTTTTCTGATGAAGGATTGAGTTGCCAAGTATGTGACCAGTTAGAGATATTGAAAAGCGTTTGAGCTAGGTCAGTGAAATTTCCATCGGGGCTTGATTGATATACTTTGACATCGTCAGCAAAAAGACGAATAACACAGTCATCCACGGTCACAGTCGTGATGTCATCGACGTAAATCAGAAAAAGCCAAGGGCCGATTACTGACCCTTGGGGAATGCCACTTACAACTGGGAGAGAGTCAGATAGAGATCCAGAAATTAGAACCCTCTGAGTACGACCGATTACAAATTCACCAATCCAAGTAAGAAGCTCGTAATTTATCCCAAAACACCGTAGCTTGATCAAGAGTTTGCGGTGACAAACAGAATCAAACGCACGGGCAAAATCAATATGTACTACATCAGTTTGCCATTTTCTGTTAGCCGCCACTGTCCAATCATTGAGTGATTCAATTAATTCTGTGCATGGTGATCGTTTTTTACGGAATCCATGCTGGTTAATTGATAGCAGATTTTTTGATGTTGTGGTGTAGACATTCGACAATGGAGCATTTAACAGCATGAATGATAAACACTCAATTTGACGCAATACGGAAGCTCAATGATTAACGTTTGTCAAATATATAAAGAGTTTGAAAAGATGAAGAGATGTTGAGACAACAGTACTTGGACGGGAAGCCAAAAATTCTGTAGCGAAAAGTTTTGCCCTGTAAACTTCGCAAATGAATGTAAATTCATATTTTTGATTGAAAATCATGCATATACAAGGGAAATTATAATTGCTCAAGGATTATCCAAAATTGTAAAGTGAATTCGTCAGAATAAAATAGCCTACGTCAACGAAGTGCCTTCTATCAAAAACTACTACAAATGCATCCTCAGTTATTGAATTTCCATAAAAGTATTATTAGTATTAGTATAACAATCAACACTGCTTGGACGTGTAGTCAAAAAAAATTCCGAATTATTCCCCCTCCGAATAGTAACGAAATATTCCCCCTCGCAAGCTAGCCTAGTTTTAAATGCAAACAAGGGAGACATTTCAGATATATGATTTGTGAGAAATTTTGTAGATTTTTTGAAAACTCAAAATGACAATTTTGGTGATTGCGATTCTTCAAAACGGTTTTGCCGAGTAGCTGTTGACAACGTTCTCTGAGTTGTTGTCCTTTCTTCAACCAGGGGGCCAAAATCCACCCGCAGTCCGAGTAGAGGGCCAGAGAAACGATCAATTTTATGCATTTTTTACCCAGATGGATCTCCTGGGCATATGTTGATATTACTCAAGGCTATGATAGCTACGACATTAATTCTTGTGACTTTCATTTTCTACGTATTTCAGAAGACTAATTCATGAAAACTCTGACCTTTAATAAGAAAGTGCTTTTTGAAGCAATTTCTTGCAACTTTAGTCATCTCAATCAATTAAAATTACTCATTGACAAAATACATGTACTTATGATTGTGTGACTATTTCAATGCAATGAAACATACTTTATAAAACAGACGCTCTATGGGATAAGCAATCAAAATATGCCGTTTATCAAAGTCATGACATAAATTTTCAACCGACAATCAAATTGTCAATCATTTAAAAAACAAATCAAAATTACAGGAGGGCCCAGGATCTACGGATTTTCAGAATCACCCGTGTGAGCCTAGAATAGGGTTAACTGGTTTAATCTCAGAAATCTAAGAATCAGAATGATAACCAGGAACTCCTGTTCGGTTTCTGTTACATTTAAACATGCTTTAATCATTTTAATAATAATGATAGCGCCGGTCATCATGCTTTGACTTGTTGAAGAGGATCTGATGTTACAGTCCGACATAACAATCTATGCAATGCCCTCGCCGGTTTTTGTCGACAAGCTCTCTTAACCCATTAAACGCGGCTGTGATTTCTTTGCATATTTCGAAGTACGTGGTGCGTTCAATAAGTGGCCGACCTCACGCATTTAATTTTTGATTTAGTTGTCGATGCTTCTTTTACAGTAGAACATGTGTATCAAAGCTCGTTTAATACCAGAATTTCGAAAATAGCGTTTCATTTTCCCATCAATTTTCAAATTTCAAAATTCGTAACTTACATCAACTAAAATTCGTAACGTTCAATCTTTAAATTTTCGACACACTTTCTCCAGCGTTCAAGGAGGCACGAAAAAACGTCTTCAAAGAAGTCGTCTGTCAAAGAAGAAAAATAGAGTTCAACGGATTCCTGAAGCTCTTGGTCGGTGTCGAACTGATGTCCACGCAAGTTCTTCTTGAGGTGATTGAAAAGCCAGAAGTCACTCGGTGCAAGGTCAGGACTGTAAGGCGGATGTTGAACAAGAGTCAACCCTGCGTTCCCAATAGTCGATTCAGTAACGGCTGCCTTATGAATAGGTGCGTTATCGTGGAGAAGCCATAGTTGGACATTTCTTTGCTTTCTCCGTTTTCTCCTCACTTCCTCTACAAGATCACTGTAATGCTTTGCATTAATGGTTTTTCCTGTCGGCACGAAATTGAGCATAATGATGCCAACGCTATCCCAAAAGACAGACAACATCATCGCGCGCCGATGCGACGTTGAAGATCTCATCTTCTTCGATGGCTTCTCTCCTGGAAGTTTCCATTGTGATGACTCCCTCTTTGATTCAGGTAGATAGCGACTTAAGGGAGTTTCATCCTCGGTGATTATGTTGGAAAGAAATTGCTCACCATGATGTTCAGAAGTATTGATGTTCAGCAAACAGCATGCCTTTCTGCGTTCCGTCATTTTAGCAGAAAGGAACCAAGGCACAAATCTTGAGCAAAGCTTTCGAATTCCCAAGGCTTTGAGACGTTCACTAATGGTTCCAACACTACAATTGAATTTGGTTGACAACTCCCTCATTTTTCTCTCTCTGAACAACTCGCTCTGAACTTTTTCTATCAGATCCTCGTCGATAGAAATTTCTATAGGGCTTCCTTCTCTTGCTTCATCGACGACTGAAACTCGACCACCTTTGAATTCTCTTGCCCAATATTTAACAGTCGTGTGAGAAGGAGCACTTTCGCCATAGACAGTATTCAATTCATTAAATATGTCTTTAACAGGAGTCCCTTTTAAAACAAAGAATCTAATGATACTGCGATATTCAACTTGAGAGACTTCCAACGTCATTTTCGTCAATTTCGATCAGAATGCACACAGATCGTGTTGCTCATTGAACAATGGCTCAGATGACTCATGCAGTCAGTCATGGCCACGCGCGTAATAGTCGAGTCAATAGCAGAGCATAAGAACAACAGCGGCTCATTATGACTGTTAACTGCCTGGCTAGTGATGAATGAATAAGAAACTTAGTGACTGAGGTTAGAAAAGCAAGAAATTGAAAATTTAAAGATTGAAAGTTACGAATTTTAGTTGATGTAAGTTACGAATTTTGAAATTTGAAAATTGAAGGGAAAATGAAGCGCTATTTTCAAAATTCTGGTATTAAACGAGCTTTGATACACATGTTCACATGTAAAAGAAACATCGACAACTAAATCAAAAATTAAATGCGTGAGGTCGGCCACTTATTGAACGCACCACGTATATCAAGAAATATGGCTGAGAACATTACGAAACATGAATATTTTCACATGTACTGTACAATGCATACGAGCAGTGGCGTCGCGTGCGCCCAGACCATAGGCCTTCACTCGGCATTGGAATACTATTTCTATTCCAGACATTTTTTATGTTACAACATTAATTTTCATAAAAGTTGAATTTTTAATAACGATTTCCCGGACATTTTTTAAGGCCAAATGAATGTGCACATGAGAAGTGATTGCTCATGTCTCTTAGCCGCCTTACTCAAGGAACTGATTACTATATCCCCTCTCTGTCCAGACCACATTTTTTCGAGAAATAAGGAGACAAGGTCAACAGTTTCTTGCGTTTCTCATGACCGGTCAGCCGTTCACATGCTTGAAATTTTGATGCATTAAAATGTCTTGTGTATTTCTTATTTCTTTCTCTGTGAGTACTTTCAATTTTTATATCAGGTGTTTGCCTAGCGACTGTCATCTTTTCAGTATATTCCCTTGGGATGAAAGGCGTGGTTGTGATCTCATCTGCAGTACTAAACATAGTGACACATCAATCACATAGAAACAAATTATGGAATTCTACCGAATCTGGGTGTTCGAGTCAGATGCATTACTCTGCATTCATTGGAGAACGCTCATCATCTGATCGCAGTCTTGTCTGAACGTCAGCCATCTGCTACTGTTGACGTAGTGGCCTCTCTGACATAAAGCGAATCCAGGAACAATTAGGTTGCGCTTCTCTTACTATATTTACACACCGCGCCTCGATCAAGAATCGCGTAGAATTTCATTGCAAAAATTGGAGAAGGCAAAGCATCATGTCTATCGGAAAAGCCAATATTGGCGCGGGCGCGGGCGCTTACTGCCTCACACGCACACAACTATCTTTCGCTCTGTCTGAACATCAATGCTCCGTCTGAACACACGACCAGCTTGTGTGTCTAATCGGTCGAAGAAAACAGCTGTGATTCGAGCACGTGCTGCAAAACTGTTCAATGAGGTTGAGCGACTGACTTTGAGACGGAAAGCTGTGCACAGCTGTCACGAGAAGCTATCGAATTTAAATGAATGATGACACTCTTCATTTTTATAACTGTTGGAAAATTATTTTTTTGAGGATGCGCCGAAGGCCTCGCAGGTACGGAGAAGACGCCACTGCATACGAGTCATTTCGGATCGAATTCCAAGATGGTATATATACATGCCATCGCGTCCTACCACTCCCAAAAAGTAGTAACTTTTGACTGTGATAGTGAACGGCAAAATTGAAGTACCGAACTTCATAAAAATGCAATAAGATCAATTTGTCTAGTACGAGCATTTGACTTGTGTGTTTCCAATATGATTTTGCATCTCCATTACTCATATCAGCTGCTTTGATGGATTATTCAGTTAGATGTAGGCTACATGTAGACCAAATTCAAACAGGAACATCATATTTTATGACTCTGATTTGTAGTTTCATTCAAAACATTATTTGTGACATTGATAAATGGCATGCAAGAAGGTCGTACAGCAGTGAATAGCAGTTTCTAAAACGCTCATGCAAACACATATGCACTTCTATAAGTGATTTTCTCTTTACTAGGCCCATTTTGCTCTGTAAAACAACTATCTTGTCTTTCTGTGTATGCATAGCGGTTCATGTCGTCTTGAAAGAAGTCACCAAGTGTGGTGGGCCTTGAAGCACTTGACGTACAATCCCATATTACATTTCTAGCATTTCTGACAAATTCTGACGTCGGTCTTCTCCCATGCAATTTTTCCTTTTTGGAGTTGCTTATTGCACAGCTTCATCTTAGATCATGATCGTTGACTTTTCAATAGCAGCCATGCATTGTCATCCTGATATAGAGGAGGATTATTGAAAATAGCTTTTGCATGCACCGTGAAACTTTAAAAATGATACTTACTTTTCACAAGAGACGAAAACTATCAAACGTGTCTTCAAAAATTAACATGCAGATTTACACAAGTATAAAGCTACAGCAATAGAAACTACGAACCTTAGGAAGGAAATAGCGATGCAAATGTGGTACAAAGCATGAGTAGGCCTACTGAGGTTGATGATCTCACGTCTTTGATTTCCAGTAATGCCTTGTTCACCATTTGCATACTGCAAAATAATAAAAGACACAATTTTGTTGTCAAACAATTGCAACAATATGGCATCCGATAGACATTCATATTTGTAAATGTAGAATCAGGCCTATTTGATCTGTCATCGTCAAGGCCGCCTTCGTCGTCTTTACCAGTGCCTCTGGACTGCCTTCACAATCTTATAATGCAGTCTATATCACAACATAATCCCCTCCATTGTTAATTAGATCATGCAGCGCATGAATCGCTGAGGTTTTTGATCTGAAAGATGTACTTATTCTGACTTGCACAGCAGAGGATTACGCGATGGCATATATATATATATATATATATATAATACAGTACGTATTGCCGCATTGCCACTAAACTAAGCCGAATTTGAACATCAGACTTGTGCACAGCTCTAAAAAATACGCCAAATAAAACATACATGGTCGCAAAAAGATTATGAAAGCTCAAAATTGAATATCTTTCTTAACTTACGAAAATGAAGAATTTCTTGGCGCCATTTTGAAAACAATTTGAATTTCCCGCCAAATGGACGAAGATAAAAAGGTGATTTCACATCATAAATCTTGAGCATCATTCAAAGTTATGCTCTGTCAAAAAGAAATAATCCGAACAACGAGTTTTCACTCTTAAAATACCTGGCATATATATATATATATATATGTAAAAAAAAATTTTCAATCTCAGCAATTGGTTTGATATATTAAAATAATAGAAGTGAAAACACATGGAATGCACAAGCGCTTTCTATATTCTTCAGGTGCAAAGTGAAACAAAAAGCAAGATCATTATAATTTCAAATATACATTCATCATAGATATGGATGTTGCAAGGTAATTTACATAGTAGGACATGCACATGCAATAGAAAAATAACTTTGTTGTAGTTTATTAAGCTAAAATACATCAACGATATCTAATTTATGTATTAGATTGAAACATAGATTTAAGTATAGAAGAACATATATGCGAACTAATATAAAATGCATCTCATATCAAAAGTGAATGAATTCATAAGAAACGTATAAAAGTGATTCATGAATTTAATTTTGGATGAAAGCGATCGATGAAATATTTTTCTTTACATTTACGTTCAATTCTGTTTTCAGAAAAAAGCTTGTAAAAAGGAAAGATTGACATGTTGCCCCTACCACACGTTTCTAGATGTTCACTTAATTTAATTTGTCTATAATTGGCATTCAAAATTTGTTGTTTGTGAACCCTTACTCTGGTTCTTAAGGATGCATTAATGTGTGTTGTTAATGATTATTAATTGTTAATGAAACACGATTGTGCATTCCATGTGTTTTCACTTCTATTATTTTAATATATATATATATATATATATATATATATATATATATATATATATAAAAAATAATGCAAATAATATGGAGGCGTAGATGAATAAATAAATAATAGATAATATGGACTAAAAATCAAATTCCTGTAGCTACCGGTTTCGATGTATTAATTATTACATCTAATCATGCATCAGGAGCTAGGCAATACAATATTACAACTGAATGGAAAGAAAAAAATTACACAGAATTCAAAGAAGGTTTAAATTGGGAAATGAAGCAGCTTTCTTTGATCTCTCTCATATGTTTAGTCGTGTTCCATGAAAGCTGAAAAAAAGGCATCACTTCAAACTGCTTGTCTTTATCCGCGGCGCATCGAGAAATATGTCTACTGACAGGTAATGGAGCTGCAGCTGGGTGCTTAATATGATGTCTATGCACTGTCATTCTGTTTTTTAATAGATCTCCAGTTTGACCAATATATAACTCCATACACCCCAAACATCGCAACACGTAAATTACATTATGAGAGTAGCAGTTCATGTTATGTTTGATGTTAAATGTTCTGTTGCGGAAATGAAATGTCTTTCCTTCAATTATATAATGACAAGTTCCGCATTTGTTCTCGTTACATTTTCTTACACCTTTTATTTCATCATTTTTGTTTCGCCGTAGTAGTGACAAGAGGGATTGTGGTTGTTTATAAGTGGCTTGAATTTGATAGCTGTTAAACGGAGGCAACATTTTTAAACTTTGAAAAGAGGGCTGGACAACTTTATGAAATGACTTCGGGTTGTTCGGGTTATATGTACTCATGAATCGGATTTTCTTTTCATTACTTGGTTTACATGAAACAGTAGAATTATCATCACTAGTCTTCAAAGCTTTTTCAATCGACCCATCAATTAACTTCTTAGGATAATCTAATCTTATTAGTTTTTGTTTCAATTCTTCAAGTCGTAAGGGCAATATTTCCTTTTCAGACACAATTTTTTTAAGGCGGCAAGCTAGACTAAATGGAATGTTTCGTAAAATATGTCTTGGATGGCAAGATTTGTATGGAACATATGACATACTGTCAGTTGGTTTCCTGTATACATCGGTTTCCAGTCTATTACTTTTTTTGTATAATTTCACATCCAAGATGTGAAATTATACAAAAAAAGTAATAGACTGGAAACCGATGTATACAGGAAACCAACTGACAGTATGTCATATGTTCCATACAAATCTTGCCATCCAAGACATATTTTACGAAACATTCCATTTAGTCTAGCTTGCCGCCTTAAAAAAATTGTGTCTGAAAAGGAAATATTGCCCTTACGACTTGAAGAATTGAAACAAAAACTAATAAGATTAGATTATCCTAAGAAGTTAATTGATGGGTCGATTGAAAAAGCTTTGAAGACTAGTGATGATAATTCTACTGTTTCATGTAAACCAAGTAATGAAAAGAAAATCCGATTCATGAGTACATATAACCCGAACAACCCGAAGTCATTTCATAAAGTTGTCCAGCCCTCTTTTCAAAGTTTAAAAATGTTGCCTCCGTTTAACAGCTATCAAATTCAAGCCACTTATAAACAACCACAATCCCTCTTGTCACTACTACGGCGAAACAAAAATGATGAAATAAAAGGTGTAAGAAAATGTAACGAGAACAAATGCGGAACTTGTCATTATATAATTGAAGGAAAGACATTTCATTTCCGCAACAGAACATTTAACATCAAACATAACATGAACTGCTACTCTCATAATGTAATTTACGTGTTGCGATGTTTGGGGTGTATGGAGTTATATATTGGTCAAACTGGAGATCTATTAAAAAACAGAATGACAGTGCATAGACATCATATTAAGCACCCAGCTGCAGCTCCATTACCTGTCAGTAGACATATTTCTCGATGCGCCGCGGATAAAGACAAGCAGTTTGAAGTGATGCCTTTTTTTCAGCTTTCATGGAACACGACTAAACATATGAGAGAGATCAAAGAAAGCTGCTTCATTTCCCAATTTAAACCTTCTTTGAATTCTGTGTAATTTTTTTCTTTCCATTCAGTTGTAATATTGTATTGCCTAGCTCCTGATGCATGATTAGATGTAATAATTAATACATCGAAACCGGTAGCTACAGGAATTTGATTTTTAGTCCATATTATCTATTATTTATATATATATATATATATACCCAAAGTTAGGAGGAAAAACTCAGAACTCGGTACTCAGAGTTTCATGTTAACACAATCATCAGCCAAAGCTAAGGAACGAATTTTACAAAGTTAAAATATTGAAGTAAATATGTAATCGGAGTAACCGTGACCTTTACAATTTAAAGAAATATGCACAGTTACAATAGAAGAATATGCATTCGGTGTTTATCGTGACCTTTGCAAAGCAGGACACAAAGAAAGTTAATGTCTTGATAGCAAATACTTATTTCGGTGCCTGCATTTGGAGACAAGTTCATTCCGCTTGTTGAGTAGGTTATCACCGTCGTGGTCCAAAATAAAAAACTTCTCGCTGAGACAGAGGTCGCACCTTTTCGTTACTTGGTTGAAGGGTTTGCAAACTTTTTTTATCCTCCACAGAAGTCGTTTTCCCATGAAAAATACAAGCATGAAACTGAACTGTCTAAGGAATATTGGAGGCTGAAGGAAGCAGGTTCCAGCCCAATAGTAAAGTGGAGGATAAAAAAAGTTTGCAAACCCTTCAACCAAGTAACGAAAAGGTGCGACCTCTGTCTCAGCGAGAAGTTTTTTATTTTGGACCACGACGGTGATAACCTACTCAACAAGCGGAATGAACTTGTCTCCAAATGCAGGCACCGAAGTAAGTATTTGCTATCAAGACATTAACTTTCTTTGTGTCCTGCTTTGCAAAGGTCACGATAAACACCGAATGCATATTCTTCTATTGTAACTGTGCATATTTCTTTAAATTGTAAAGGTCACGGTTACTCCGATTACATATTTACTTCAATATTTTAACTTTGTAAAATTCGTTCCTTAGCTTTGGCTGATGATTGTGTTAACATGAAACTCTGAGTACCGAGTTCTGAGTTTTTCCTCCTAACTTTGGGTATACGTTGCTCCTTTCACAGTTGAGCACTTTGACGGAAATTGATTCAATTCCTCGAAATTATATATATATATATATATATATATATATATATATATATATATATATATATATATATATATATATATATATATATGCCACCATGTTTAATGGGTTAAATCCGAAATGGAGGCTGGTACCGGTTCAGATGACACAAACACTCGACCTGCAGACACTTCAATTCCCGTGTGGAAATTGGGTCGGCCATCCGCTGTCGATTTGACGTTTGTGCATTTATGAAACATTATACATATTGCTGATGCGAACACAACTGAAGGATAGCAGACCAAAATTTCCTTTTGCTATTTCCGTCTTTGGCGAGCGAGGAGAGCATGCTAATGAAATACCGTCGTTGGTCGGATAGCGAGTCGTATGGCGACTCAATCGAATTCGTCTTATGGGGAAGCTAAGTCAACTACTTTGAAAAATAGAATAGAATAAGCGTTTATTGAAAAACAAAAGACCCCCAAATGAGAATCGGAGGAGGTCCGCAAAAAATTAACAGAAATAATGAACTGCATACACCGTGCATCACTTGAATGATTCATTATACAGAATGGAGCACGAAAAAGTAAAGCCATTTTGTCTTCGCGTTGTTCGTACATGAGGCAACACTATTCGTCCACTGTGTGAAGACATATCAGGAACACTATCATGTAAGCTGCACGAACATTTTTGTCATCCAAAAGACTCAATAAGCTTTCATGTATACGTATCAAAGCACAATTCGTAGAGGAATTAGGACGGTACGCAAACTGACATTTATCATAACAATTTAAAAGTGGAAAACGATACCTCAACAAAATCACTTTTTCAAAAATTTTACTTAATACAGGAAGCAGAGAGATTGGTCTTAGTTGATCTTTTCTAATTGGTGTAGTTTTAGGAACAGGACAAATGTCGGCAATTTTCCAAGCTGCCGGAACATGACCACTAATAAAAGACAAGTTGAATATGTGACATAATGGCCTACATAAAATGTCAGCAGAGTCCTTTAGAAGAATTGGTAACACGTCATCACTACCAGAAGAAATATTTGCTTTTAAATTGCACAGCAACTTCATTATACACTCTTCATTGCAGAGTTCATCAACACTTTCATTTACAGGTAGAACTGGAAAACTATCTGATGAAACAAAAAATCAGAAAAAATTGAACTTATTGATTCAACAGCGGTAGTTACATCCAAAAATAGTGAAATGATACGGTTCGCAGACCTGGTTTCACTTTTGCCACGTGCATCATTTACAACTGTCCATATACCTTGTTGAGATGAGCATATCCTGTCACTCCAAAGTTTTTTAGACTTTGTGATTTCTATTTTCACTTTCTCTTTGTAGTGATAATAGAGTGGATCATTGCCGTCTCGGAAAGCATTCCACCTCTTATTTATTAGGTCGATGACAACGGGTGTAATCCATGGCTTAGTTTTAGATGAAAACTTGACATAGGTTACAGGGATAACTGACATTGCCATGTTCCACTGATAATAGAAAAAAGCAACACAATCACTTAGGCAACTGTTTTTAAACAGAGAAGACCAGTCAACAGTATTAAGTTGAGTACGAAAACAATTGATATGAGAACATCTTAAGTCATAAACTTTATGCAACTTTGATCTGATGATATTCGATGGTACATTTCTTGAAACAACAACAATACTATGAGCATGAGAAGCATTTCCCTGTGCAGGGGCAATAGTGACATCACAATAGTGAGCAAAATTATCATTCACAATAGTGTTGTTAATATTCGATAATTTAGGTATTCGAATATGTGATTCGAATATCAGTAAATATTCGAATATATTCGAATAATTCTGCCATTAGTGGTTAAGCTATACAATTTCTATAAAATTGCGAATTTAATTCAAGCCGCAATGCTACAGGAATAAAGGAGAAAATTGTAAAGCAAAATTTATAAGCAGAGAATCTAATTGACTCAAGAAAATTGAAATACGTCGAATATCAGATCAACAGCATCCCGAATTTAAAAGAGAACAATCGCTATTGCATTTCAGAAAATGCAGCATCTTGACAGTATTCGCCGACAATCTATTTCGTTTCAATGTTTTGTCCTGCAGCAGAAAATGCTCGTTCACAGGAAACGCTTGAACAAGGTATTGCCAAAAAGTGAATAGCGGCGTGAACAATATTTGGGAAGTCATTCTCATGCTTCTTCCACCACAGCAGGGGATCATCACCGACATCTGCAGAAGGTTCGCGCAAATATGTGTCGAATTGAGTGGTGAGAGATAAATTCTTACTAACTTTGCCACCATCGATACCTGTAGTGTTGACTTTATTGGCAATTTTGCTGCCATACATCATGAAAATATCATCATCCATTTTGGCCTTTTTGCTTGGATTTTCTTGAATTGCTAACTCTTCAGTGCTCTCTTCAACGCCTCCACCGAACTTCTTCAAAGCTTCTCTCGTCAATTTGTAGCAACACTTCCGCTCATTTTGCTTTAGGAAAACAAGTTCCTTGAATCGTGGGTCAAGGACAGCAGCTATTTGTATGACTTCTAGAGTCGTCGCGGAGTTCATGATCCTAGTTTGAATTTCTTGCAAAACTGAGGATTTAAAGCGTTGTATGGAAATATCATCGTTGGTGATGTCACTACTTAGAGTGCTAGCAATCAAATTCATAATTACGGGATAAACACTGGACAGAGTACATGATCTTTCAGCACCCATCTTTTCATTTATCAC
The DNA here is from genome assembly GCA_907163375.1 of Prostheceraeus crozeri. Classification (NCBI taxonomy): domain Eukaryota; kingdom Metazoa; phylum Platyhelminthes; order Polycladida; family Euryleptidae; genus Prostheceraeus; species Prostheceraeus crozeri. The sequence continues at coordinate 163,760 of CAJQUW010002593.1, read as the reverse complement.
GTCGAGGACACGCAAAATGCAAACAAGATTTTCGCACAAATCCCAAAAGTCTGCGTCTGGAATCAAGTCGGTTCTGGATCCATTTGCCAAACAGCTATTAAGTGACGTTTTCATAAGAATAATTGACTCCAACATCTTCAAAGTACTTCCCCAGCGTCTGTGACATTCTTGCACAAGTTTACGTGATGCACATTCGTTCTTGATTGCTTCTTTCTTCAATGACTGAGTTGAGGTGGGTGAATGATGGAAGTAGGTAACTATTTTTCTCGCTGTAGTTAGCAAATGTACGATCGATTCCGTCTGATGTAAACCATCTTGTATCGCAAGTTGCAAAGTATGACAAAAGTAGCTAATCCGACCTATGAAGGGAAGCAGTTCAGACACTGACTTTTTAATGTTGGCTGCATTGTCTGTTACTGAGAATAGGAGCTTCGGGTCCAAGTTCCAATCAGACAAAATTCTACTGATCAATGACGCCAAATTTTCTGAAGTATGGCTGCCTAGGCATTCTCGCACCTCAATACAATTTGAATGCAATTCAAATGACTTCACATAAGATACACTCAATCCAACAAAGGATACATTTTGGCTGCTTGTCCAAGTATCTGTACTGATGGCACATACGATCACATTTTTGTCACCTACAGGCCGTTTCATAAAAAGTGGATCATCCTAAAATTTGACTAAATAAAACATAAGCATGATACAGAAAGCATTTTTCATGTTATTTCATGTCCCTAATATATTTAAATGTCCTTATATAATCTGATAAGCTATGATACAGTAACGGTTCTTAAGAAGCTAATATTTTGTGGCCCTACCCTTATTGTCAATGACATTACCAATTCGTCTAGGCATTGATTCGATGATATCGTTGATTTTTGACTGATCCAACTTTCTCCACTCTCTTTTTAACAGTGACGTAAGTTGTGATACGCCATCTGTAGGTAGCAGTGAACGACGAACGTTACGTTTTAGAATAAGTAATGGGAAGAAGACCGGTCCAGGACACCATAAAATCAAAAAAAAATAGTATCTTTAAAAACGACATAAATTCATGAATTTAGACCCTTTTTCAGGTTTTTAAGACCTAAATTCATGAATTTGGTTCATTCAAAAAGTACCATTTTTTTCAAAAATGGTACTTTTAAAAACGACATAAATTCATGAATTTAGGTCTTAAAAACCTGAAAAAGGGTCTAAATTCATGAATTTATGTCGTTTTTAAAAGTACCCAATTTTCAAATTTTTCAAAATCTCAAATTTGAGAATTACAATTTTTACCTTGAAAATCATGACCGTTCCAGGACACCGAAAAATCAGAAAAGTTAAGAATCTCAAATTTGTGAATTACAATTTTTACCTTGAAAATCATGACCGTTCTAGGACACTAAAAATTATAAAAGTTAAGAATCTCAAAATTTGAGAATTACAATCGGGCGAAGCCCTAGAACCTTCGGTTCGATTTTCATTGCTTAAATCATGACCGTTCAAGGACACCGAAAATTAGTATTTTTAAAAACGTCTTTTAAATCCATTTTTCAGGTTTTTAAAATATATCATGTGACTAAAAATATTTCTTTAAAAATGGAAGAAACAAAAGTGGAAGAAGCCGCAAGAATATATCCTTCAATATCATATGAACGTAGTTCTACTACCCCCTCCCTTCTAACTTCTAGGGGTCCCTTCTGACTTCTAGGGGTCCCTTAAGAAATTTTTTTATTATAAAATGAACAACATAAATGAGTTTTTAAAATTATATGGAACGCAAACTACGACAAATTTCGACCTAAAGAAAATCGCAAATGAATTAGGAATAAAGAATTTTCATGTTCTAATGAGAGACGAATTACAATTCCTAAAAAATAAGCCAACAGGAACCTTCAGTTCCCGGAACAAAGTTCCATCAATAACTGTAAATTTCGTAACCAATCTCCATACGTCAGATGAAAAAGGCGTACATTGGTCAGCAGGTATGTCTAATAAAAATGGAGATAATTACTATTTTGACTCATACGGTCTTCCACCTACAAACGAAGTTAAAAAATTACTTGAAAATGGAACTTATAATACATTTCAAATTCAAAAACCGGGAACTACTTACTGTGGTCAATTATGTCTTTATGTTTTATTTAAATTACAAAAAGGAGTATCATTTCTTGATATTATGTTAGAATTGAATAATAAAAATAATAATAATAATAATGATAATTAAAAAGCTAAAGCTCAGTTCGTTGTAATTCATTTTGATAAAAACGGCCTCTGATATCCTCATTATCTAAATCTTTAATTTCATAAGTAATCGGATAACTTTGATTTATTTTAGAAATTTCAAATATTTCTTTCGTCCAGTATCCGACGAAGCCCTTTTCAAATTTGTTCTTATATTTAAATATTCTAACTCTATCTCCAATTTTAAATTTCGGCTTAAGTTTCTGCAAATTCGGATTACTCTCATTCAAATTATTATTCTCGAATATTTTCTTTCGTATCAAATCAGGGTCGTCAGAAGCATTCTTTGGAGTTTCTTCAATACCAGAATGAACTTTATTATTGTACTCTTCCACAATTCCTGGTAATATTTTTAACCATTTCTGATTTCCTTGCTGAGTAAATTTCTTGAAAATTATATTTTTCAACGTCCGATTGAATCTTTCTATCACTACGGCCTTCCCTGCATTTTCAGTTGAATAAACAGTTTCAAATAGTGGCTGAACGTTTCGGTTATAAAATTCCGATCCTTTATCAACAAACAATTTCCTTGGCTTTCTCTTACTTTCTTTAAAGATTTCTTCAAACGCATATTTAACTGATAGACCACTTTTATTTTTTAAAGGCTTTACCCAAGCGTATCGTGTATATAAATCTATAACGGTCAATGCGTATTTGTAGTCCCTTTCATTCGGCATATGAATAAGATCAGCACTCCAAATATCAGCTTTATTAAATACTTTTAATTTTAATAAATATTTAGGCTTTCTATATTCTTTATGAATTTCAGATGCATAAACGCCTGAATTATGATTTTCATTTAAACCCTGTCCGAAAAATATTTTAGCTTGTAATGCTTTCTTAACAAACATTCTTTCAATTTTTTCTCTAAAGGTAGGATTTTGAATACTATCTAATTCTTGAATCATCTTCTTATCAGCTGCATGTCGAGAACTTAGATCATGATTTCGATAAGCTAAATCATGCCTGTAAGCTGCGGCATCTACTCTATTTATCGGTTCTTCACCTGGTTTCGGATTATTATTCTCATCTAGTCTTATATCTAATCGAGTTCCTGGACCAGTATATGAATGACCAGGAAGATGTTTTTCTTTCGAATACTTACTCCAAATAAATCCAGGAAAGTTTTCTAATGTTTTTTGTATATCACCACCGAAGTGGTGTGAAACTTTGTTCTTGTCACCTCCAATATGCTGACAGTTTGAGTTTTTATTTTTGTTTAATAGATAATTTAATAAATCTAAATTAGCAATTTTTAATTTAATTAAATTTTCTGAATTTGTGGAATTTGCGGTATCCATTTTTAAAGATAAAAAACTTTTAAAAGATAAAATAAAATAAATGTTTTACCGAAAAGAACCAAAGGTTCTGAGGTTATTACCTTATCATACTAGGACTTAGATATATTCCAGAACCATCTTTAGTTTCTTTAATTTCAATTAAATCATCAACATTGTGGAGAATATTTTTAAGAACTCGTTTTCCTTCATCAACTAATTTTAATTTACTAATAAAATTATCTACTACTCCTTCACACCTAGCAACTTTCTCTAACTCTCTATTATGACGTTTTTGTTCTTCTAATGCTGCTTTCTCTGATTTATTTTTATTTACTGCTTGGACAATACCAGCTGTCCCACCTGCAACACTTCCTGCAGCTGCTATGCCTCCTATTATTAGTGGAATTAATGGGAGAATCCCGCCATTCTTTTCTTCTTGTAATTGAATATTCTCTATCATTGGTTTACTTATGTAATACTTTTTTTTGTTAATCGTAATAGTTTTAGGTGTATTTTTGTCAACAATATTACGTAATTTTAATTCAACAGTTTTATTATTAATATTACTTTTCGCTTGCGACATTTTTAATAAAAAATTTTAAGTTAAGAATTTAAAGTTATCAAAAAATTTAAATCTATTCTACTTATGAAAAATTTTTAGTTAAGAATTTTTAAGTTAACAAAAATTTTAATCTATTCTAGTTATGAAAAAAATTTTAATTAACCTATCCTAACCATCTTCCCATTAAGAATTTCAATAGAATATTTTGCATCTTCTAGCAATAAACCATAAGCCATCAATGAAGTTGTGGAATCTTTCTTTTCAATATTAATTGTTACATCACAACCATTTTTAATAATATCTTCAGATTGTGCACTTAAATCGAAACAGAAAATTGGATATAAATGTCTCCAATCTCCAGGAGTTAATTGTGGTTCAACTCCAAATTCTATACAAAGATTTCGATAAGCATCATATCCTTCCATAAATTGATTATTGGTATCATCGAATCTTAATGGATCAATTGGATATCGGGTTTGATTTAATGAAACTTGTAAACTTCGAATTGTATTAATATGAAAAATATTGTTATTCTTATCAAAACTTGGAGAATTATTTCTTTGAAAAGTTAGTAATAAATATCTTGGAGTATTCGAAGTTCTAGTAAAATGCCAGTTAAATCTTTGTTCGGAAAAAGTTACTGAACTAGCAGTACGCTTTAGAAAATTTACTGGAATTGGTTTATTAGTATTTAATCTTTTTGCAATAGCTGTTTCAACCTCTAAACTAGGAGTAATATGCTTAATCCACCATTCAAGTCTATCAATCTTTAAATATGCTTTTTTTCCAGTCTTACCAAAAAAGATTAATTCATTATTTGCTGTACGATGAATTATTAATTTAAATTTTAATTGATATGATATTTTATCATAATCTAAATAACCGAATAATGGAGACAATGACCAATTTACTGTTTGCTTACTTTTCTTGTTAAATTCACCTCTTTCTTTATATGCATTATTATTTGTTTTATTTAAATGTTTTGCAATATTTTCTACATCTTTCGCAATTCCTGCTGCATCTGTTCCAGCGTGAGTTAAATCATCAATAATTATACCATCATTAGTATCAGGAAACCAACCTTCGATTTCATACTTTTTATTATTTTCACCAATTGTTATAAATCTAAGCATTGTATCAATTACACCTGGAGAATCACTTATTGTTTCTATATTTTGAGTTGCAACATCTAAACGCATTTGTGTAAATAAACTTGGGAAAAAATTATTCTCTAGTGTAATATTATCGGTATCTGGTAATGGTGTTGTAAAATTAGCATCACTATATAAAGAATATTCACAGTGTAAAAATGAATCAGGTAGATATAAATAACTCTGCTGATTATCAACTTCAAAAATTAAATCACCTCCAGTATTTACTCTACTGGAAGATCCGGGATTCATAGCAACTCTTATATAGTCATTCTTTTTTTGATTATAACTGACGAACGGAGGATCGTCTAATCTAAATTTATTTTCGATAAGCGAAGACATTTTTATAAGAAATAATTTGACTTTTTGTTTTTCTCACAGATAGAAAAAATTTTTACTAAAAAAATTACTAAAAAATTTTACTAAAATATAATTTTAGAATTTTGCTAGACCAGCTCCGCTACAGCTTTGCTGGTTAGACCGAAGGTTGCTGCTCACGCCATTACCTCTTATTTCTTCAATTGTTTTTTCATTATGTTTACTATCACCCTCTACAGCTATGTTAGCAATTTTGTTTTTTGTTTCATCTGAAAGTTTTTTTAATTTTTTTATTTCTTCAGAATCATTCTTGAGTTTACGAATAGCTTCTAGTTGTTTTAATTCGTTTTGTGATTTAACAGCATTTGATATTGCACTAGCTGTACTACCTATAGCAGCTGCTCCTTTTGCAGCAGATGTAATCAAATCTTTATTATTTTTAATTAAGTTAACGATACTTCCAATACCAGAAAAGATACCATCCCCTTCTTTTTGGATGGCACCTGCGGTGCCTAGGAACTTTTCTGTTCCGACTGTTTCTCTATTATCATAATGGTAAACCGGATTCATACGTGGTTCATGACCAATTTTTTGATTTGAAGCAAATTGTTTAAGATTGTGTTTATAAATTATAGGCATTTTTTAGTAATAAATTTGACTTTTAGGAAAAACATAAATACGGGCGAAGCCCTGGAAGACATCTCCGTTGACCCATGAACCGATGTCCATTATAAAAAAATGTTTATTTTTTGTTCTTAACTTTTACAGATTGCGTTTTTGGTTTAACTTTATCAGGAACTAAACCTGCATCAATCATTCTTTTTATTCTATGATTTTCTTTCATAATATTTCTTTGTTTTATTAACTCTTCTAATTGTTTAATTCTTTTAAAATTATCAGCTCTAATTTTATCCATTTTTAAAATTATATACTTTTATATTTTTAAATTTTTTTTAAAAATTATATTTATACTTTTATATTTTTAAAATTATATTTATATTTTTTAAATTATATTTATATTTTTCAAATTATATTTATATTTTTTATGATTTTTATTTTTTGTAGGTAAAAAATATTTACGTTAATATTTACAATACTCGTTTAAGATTTACGTTTGTGAATGGACAACAACTTCGAGATAACTTTATTAATTGCCTGTTGCACTTTATCTATTGCGTCAAGCAGAGTATGATGTACTTTAATTTCTTTTTCAGTCATTTCTAATTTTTTCTCACTTTTCTTTAATTCTGTTTTTAAAGCATTTAATTGAACTTTAAGACCATCTACTTTTCTTTTAACGGAATCTAACTGTTCTTTATTTTCTTTAGAGTTTTTTTGTAAATTTTTCTTTAATTCATTTTCTAAATTGATTTTCAGAGTTTTCATTTTATCAACTTTTTCATTAAGTGAGTTTACTTCAATTTTCAAATGATTTATTTTTTTAATTTGTTGAGCAATTTTAGAACTCAATTTATTCACACTTTTTTGGAATGTAGTTTGTAACTGCTTTAAATTTTTTTTTAATTCTTTCAGGTAGTTTTTCTATTTCATCTTCCAATTGTTCTTTTAACATTTTTATCTGATGTTTATTTTTAATTACAGCAGATTTTAAATTTATAGAAAGTAATATTAAAATTTTTGATTGTTCAGAAATCTTTTTAAAAAGTTTAGCTATATCTGCTTCTAGCTCTCTATCCTTTTTATCAAGTTTTAATAATTTTTCGTTTAATGATTTGTCATTAAGTTTTAGCAACTTTAATTCATTCATCAGTGGAACCAAAACATCGTTTATATATTTTTCTTTTAAGTCATTGATTTGTGTATCAACATATTGTTTATTTGTTAACTCTGTATTTTGTTGTGGAAGAATAGAAAGATGTAATGGTCCAGATAAAACGTCTCCAGTTTTCATTATATAATTTTCTAGTTCTATTTCTGATTCACGATTATTCGGGATATATGCACCTCCACCAACATTTGGTAACATCATTTTTAAACAATAAAAATAAAATTTTTTCTGATTATAAAAATACATAAATTATAAAAATAAAATTTTTCCTAATAAAAATAAAATTTTTCCTAATAAAAATAAAATTTTTCCTAATAAAAATAAAGAAATGGAAATGACTCAAATTTGTCAAGTTTGCAATATGCGTTTTTTAAATCAAACACTATTATATTCTCATATGAAAAACACACCATGTGGTATGCATATGAATTAATTACAACCTAATAATAGTATTCAGAATAATATTCAACCTAATAATAGTATTCAGTATAATAATATTCAATCAGAGCAACCATTACAAAGATTAAAGCATTTATTTATTTCAGATAAAGAACAAAATCTTTATACTGCTAGAATAAATACACCTAGGCAAAATACACCTAGGCAAAATAATAATAATTATTTAGCACAAAATAATCCTTTTGTTCAAAATAATAATGTAGCTCAAAATAATTATGTTGATAAAAATAATAATGTAGCTCAAAATAATAATGTAGCTCAAAATAATTATATTGATAAAAATCAATTTGTTGAAAGTAATAACAAAAAAATATGTTCCGGATGTAATAAAAATATAACATCAAAAAATTTTGCACGTCATTTAAAATTATGCGAACAACCAGAAGAGGTTAAAAAAAATAAAAAAGATAAATTAAAAGATCAGTTATGTCGTAATTGTAATAAATATTTTACAATTCAAGGAATTACTAATCATTATAATTCTTGTATAAGTTCTACAAGACAATGTACAAGTTGTCAAATTACTAAACCTAAGACAGAGTTTTATGATAGTAAATATCAGTGTAAGGATTGTTTAAAAGAAAAAGTTAAATGTAGAGGTTGTCAAAAAATTATATTAAAGAAAAATTTTCAGCGACATGTAACACTATGTCCAAAACTTAATCAACATAATAATCAACATAATAATAATTTATATCAAAATAATAATTTATATTAGTATTTCTATTAAAATAGACTTATATATTTAAATAGTTGTATTTCAACTAAAATAGTTGTATTTCAACTAAAATAATCTTATATATATTAAAATATTATTTTTTTATAAAGAATAAAATATTATTTTATTAAAATATTCTTAAGCATTCCGGAAGAGAGGAGAGGTTCGGAACATACTTCTTTTGAGTATAGGAACAAAAAGTCCGACACATTCCGGAGGTTCTACAGAGGTTAAAAACACTCATAAGAGTGTAAGAATGCGAGTCCGGAATTAAAAAATAATAATTCCTAAATTTTTATTTTAAAAATATTAAATGAATAAAAACGAAAATTTGGAAGATTTATATTCACCGGTTATAATTAAAAGTAATAAAAGTAATAAAAGTAATCTAAGTCGTCATAAATCTCTTAATGCAATAAACGAAATAATAAATAATTATATGAATAACACTGAGTTTCAAGATACACTAACCCCTCAAGATCCGATTCTCAAAGATATTAATAATATTGTAGAAAATCCTATATATAATACTAAATATAATAATAATATAGATAAAAATATATATAATAATATAGATAAAAATTTATATAATAATATAGATAAAAAATATTTAGAGACACTACCCCCTAATTCATCTCTTAATAAAAAAATACCACAATCAGATCTTACACGTCTTTGGAATTTTTTAAAATTTCATTGTATAAAAATATTGTTAGCATGTATTTTAATATTTTTTATTTATCATCTTGTTATATGTATTGGAAATCAATGGGGTTACTTTCTAACAGAGAAACAAAAGAGAATAAATTTTTATAAACAAGAAATAAAAACTTTTAAAGGATGGAAGACTGAGGAGGATAAGATTAAGGATAAAACTAATAATAAAAATATTAAACAAGGTAAAATGTATCAAGAAAATTTACATTTCATTGTTTACGGTAAAACTGGAAGTGGTAAGACTACGTTTATTAAAAAATATATAAACAAATATTATAAGGACGAAACAAAAGTACATATTTTTTGTATGCATACTTCTGAATGGCCAACTTTTACAAACGTCTATAATGATAAACAATTAGATGAGTTACAAGATATGGAAAATTTTGCTGGTACACCTGAAAATAAATCTTTATTAATTTTAGATGATGTTGCAAGTTTATCAAAACAAAAAAATATGTCAGAAATATTTACAAAAGGAAGACATCAAAATATTCAAATAGTTGTATTAGCTCATAAAGCTTGTGATGTAGATAATAAGATTAGAGAAAACATTCAAACATTTTTTACAACTACACAAAATAATGCAGCATTCTTTAATGATATTAATAAAAATTATAAAATGAATATGCCTTTATCATATTATACACATCATAAATATGGAATAATACGTGTTGACACCATAAGTGAACATATGCAAGTATATGATAAAGATTTAAATATATTAGTAGATACCGAACATGAAATCTATAATAACTCTCAAGATTTTGATATTAGAATATATGCAAATACAAAACATTTATCAAATCAAGTTATAGAACAAATAATTATCTTTTTAGAGTCTGAAGCAAAAGTACCACTAAAAATTATTCCTGATACATTTTATTTTTATTTTGATCATTATTTAAATGCAAAATTTGGTATACCAATACCTAACAGATTACAAGATAATGAAACATTAAACTATTTAAAAATTGCAATAAATGATGTTAGAAACGGTTTAAGAAAAGCAACACCAATAATAACTGATGTTAAATCTACATTTTCTGATGCTAAATCTACATTTGATGAAGCCAAAAAAACATATAATGATATAAAACCATTAATAAATGGTGTAAGTGAAATACTTAATAATTAAACAAATTATAAATTTTTTTAAATTATACATTTTTTTTAATTATTAATAATTTTTTAAATTATACAAATATTTTAAATATATGGAGGAATGTTTAATTTCTGTAATGTTTTTAAATCATATACTGTTAAGTTATCTTTATTGATTAACCAGCATAAATTATTAAAAGCCAAGAATACTCTAAAACTTCTAAGACATAATGGAAAATCATTTGTTTTAGCATATTTAGGTATACCATGTTTTATTTTATAGTCTTTCACAAATTGCATATATTTATGGTGATAGTAAAATTTTACTTCTTGTTTAGGTGTAAGTGGATTAGTAGGATGTCTATAATTTTTTAAAACTGGTACATGTTCTATTTTATACTCTTCAAACATTTTTATTTTTTATGTAAAAAAAGATATTAAATATAACTTTTTTTATAAATAAATATAATTTTATTTATAATCTTCAAACATTTTGTTTTGTAATTAAATATAATTTTTTTTAAAATTTTCTCTAAAAAAATAAAAAAATGGAAAAATTTTATTGCAACTTATGTAAAAAAAAGTTGCAAACAAAAATAAGTTATCAATCTCATCTACAAAGTAAAATGCATTTACAAAATGTAGAACGAGTTGATGAAGGAAATATATTAAAATTAAATAGTTATAAAAACTATATAGAAACATTGCCTACTGATATAAAAGTTAAAAAAATATTTTATGATTATTCACATTCGGAATATAAAAAAGTTTTTAATAGTGAAGATGAACATGTGCCAGATGAAAGATATTTATTTAGCGATACTGATGAATTTAACGAAATAGATGAATTTGATGAAGCTGAACGAACCGATGAAGCCTTACAAACAGAAGGTTCTAGGGCTTCGCCCGTAACAGATATAAAATATTTATTTAATCAGTCTTTTGAATATAATGAAACCGATAAAACTTTTTCTGATATTCTAACCAACTTTTATAATATATTTAAGAAATCTTTCAAATGTTATATGAATGTAGAAGTACTTTATACAAAAAATGGACCTGATGGAATTCCTGAAGAAATAATACAAGGACATTTTACAAATTCACAAGAAATTCATAATGTAAATGATATACAACCCATATTTGAATCGATGATACTTAAATTAGAAAATTGTATAATTGAAGCCCAGTTACGTGAATCTGGTTGGAGATTTGTTAAAATACTATCTAAGAAAATAGTAATTGATAAATATAAAAATAATACTGGTGGTAGTTATGTTCCTTTACCTTTCAGTTCACCACAATTAATCAACATAAAAAATGAAGATGATTATTGTTTTCTGTGGAGTATTATAGCACATTTACATCCTGCAAAATATCATAAAGAAAGACTAAGTCATTATAATAAAGAAGAATACATAAATGAATTTGATCTTTCTGATGGCTTAGATGAATTTCCATATGATTATAATAGGTTACTAAAGTTTCATAAAAAGAATAAAAATTTAATAGAAGTAAATGTTTTTGAATTAAATGTGAATTATGTTTCTATTGGTAAAATTACTCCACTTTACTCAGATTCAAAAAAATTTTATTTGAATAATAAAAATTTATGCCAATCAGAAATAGTATATAATGATAGAGGAAATTACATGCATCATAATATTTTTTACCAAGGAAATATAATATGTACTGAAAAATTTGAACTTGTTAAAACACTATCACCAATAATGATTAATCATAATAATTATAAAGGACGTACTGATGATTATAATTACAAATATTCATCTTTATCTTCAGAATATCAACAAAAATTAGAAAATTTAAATGAAAGTTTACAAAAATGTAAAATAGATTATCAACAACAAACAAAAATGTTACTACAAGAATATCACCATAAATATCAAAATAAGATAGAAACGATTCAAAAATTAAATGAAGAAAATAATAAAAAATTAAATAATGAAGAAAATAAAGAATCGGCTAAAGCCAGAGGAGCTTCGCTCCGATTAAATGAATGTTTAAAAAAATGTTCAGAACAATATAAAGAACAATATGATAAAGAATATATTTATCAGCTACAAATATTAAATCAAAATTATTATCAAAATACATTTAATATTACAAAAGAAATTAATGAAACACATGAAATATATAAAGATGAATTTGTAAAATTAGTACAGTCAAAACAACCAGCACAAGCGAATATATTATATTATCAGGGACATTTTATATTGTGTAAAGATGTTTCTATATTTACAAAAACTTCAGATAATAAAAATTTTCCTTGTCTTCAATGTATGACAAGTTTTAGAACTTTAGAAGAAATGAATAGACATTTGGAGAATTGTCAACAAAACGAAGCAGTTCAAAATACTTTTCCTAAAGATGATTATTTAGAATATAATAAATGGTATTTTAAAAATAAATACCCTTTACTATTTATTGTGATTTTGAAGCATATAATGTTAATATGACACAAAATCGAACGGAAAGTTCCAGGGCTTCACCCGATTCTAAAAATGATAATTCTGAAAATGGTACGGGCCAATTAGAACCTTCGGTTTTTAATTATGAAAAAAGTGCACCTGGAAAAAGTTCAGCTGAACAAAGTAAAGAAAAATATTTATTTGAACAAAAACCATTATGTTGGGGAATGTACATTCATTCAAATTATCCTGAATTATTTAAATCAGAATATTTACAATACTATGGTGAAGACAGTTCAGAAATGTTTACAAAGAAAGTAGAAGAATTACAAGGACTTTTTTCACAATTGCTTGAAACAAATAAACCAATGATACCATTAACGGATGAAGAAAGAAAAGAATTTTATGATGAAATAAATTGTTATTACTGTGGAAAATGTTTTATAAATAAATATAAAACTGGCAGAGGTAGATATATTGATAAAGTAAAAGATCATGATCATCTAAATGGATTATATAGAGGTGCAGCACATAATTCTTGTAATCTTAATGCTAACAAATTTAAATATAACTTTGTTCCTTTATATTTCTATAATGGTTCTAAATATGATTTCCATCTAGTAATGAAAGATTTATTTTCATCTGAAAAATTACATCAACAAAAAATAAATGTACTATGTAAACAAGAAGAAGAATATTTTTCAATGCAATTAGGTTGTATTAGAATTTTAGATGCATTTAGATTTTTTACTCCTTATTCATTAGATGTTATGGGAAAAACTTTGAAACCTGAACAATGTAAAATATTAAATAAATATAATTTAAAACCTTTAAAAGGAATATTTCCGTATGAGTACATAACTGGAGATTTTAATTCTGTGAATAAAATTATGGAAGAAAAACAACTTCCGCCATTAAATAAATTTAAATCAACATTAAAACAATCACAATTATCTGACGAAGACTATGCAGAAGCTGAAAAAAATTGGAGAGAGTTAAATTGTAAAACAATGTATGATTATACAATGAAATATCTACAGATAGATGTATTAATACTAGCTGATCTTTTTGAAAACTTTCGTGATATGTGTTTAGAATATTACGGAATAGATCCATGTTATTGTTATTCTACACCAGGTTTAACATGGCTAGCAGGATTAAAACATACAAATGTTAAACTTAAACATTATAAAGAAAATACATATGATAAATTATTATTTTTTGAATCTGGAATTAGAGGTGGAGTTTCATCAGTTTTAGGTAATAGATATGTTAAATGTTATAATAAGAAAGTAAATCCACATACATATGGAATAATGAAACCTTTATCTCCAGAAGAAAAAGAAAAAATATTAGAAATTTTTCGAACGAAACGAGAAGGAGTAGAACGTGAAAAAGCAATTGATGAATTCATGCGAGAAAACTATTTGTTATATTATGATTTTAATAGCTTATATTCTTCTTGCATGATACAAGAATTACCAACAGGTGAGATGACATGGTGTAATAATCTTAATTATCAAAAAACATATGATGGAAATCTTAATTCTGGTTATGTATATGAAGTTGATTTAGTATATCCTGATTATATAAAAGACGCAACAAAATATTATCCTTTCTGCCCAGAAAACAAAATTCCCATTATAAAAGATTTTTCAGATTATCAAAAATCTTTAATTCCTAAGAAATATAGGCCAACAAAAAAACTTATGTTAACACAAAGCAATAAAGGAAAGTATGTTGTTGAAGGAAGAATGCTAGATTGGTATTTAGATCATGGAATGATTCTCACAAAAATTCACCGGAAACTAGTGTATAAAAAATCTAAATGGATAAAAGATTACATTGAGTTCAATATTGAAAAACGCAAAATATCTAAAAGAAATAAAGATGATTTTGGAAACGTTTTCTTCAAATTAATGAATAATGCATTTTATGGTAAGACTTTAGAAAATGTGCGTAATAGACAAAATATTGAAATAGTTTATGATAAAGATAGATTTCAAAATTTAACAAGGAAACCTACATATAAAAGAACTACTAGATTTAGTGATGAACTATGTGCTGTACATTTACGTCGAAACAGCGTAAAACATGATAAGTTTAATTTTATAGGTTTCACTATATTAGAATTAGCTAAACTATTTATGTATAGATTTATATATGATTATTTAGCGCCTGCTTATGGCAAAAACTATAAATTACACTTTACAGATACCGATTCTGTTTTCTTAGAATTAACAATACCGTATAATTCTACACTTGATGAAGAAATTAATAAAATAAAAGATATCATTCATCCTTCTGATTTATGTAAAGTAAAAGATGAATTAGAAGGAAATGAAGATTTCATAACAGAAGCTATATTTTTAAAATCTAAATGTTACTGTTATAATACAACTAATAATATTAAAACACATAAAACATTAAAAGGAATTTCAAAGGCATCAGTGGCTAATCAAATAACATTTCAAGATTATAAAAATGCATTATTTAATAATGAAATAAAAACAGCATGTAATTATAGACTTAATTCAAAAAAACAAAAAATGCATTTAAAAGAAGAACATAAATTAGCATTAGATCCATTTGATGATAAAAGAAAAATTTTACATGATGGAATAACTACTTTACCTTTTTAATTTTCTAATTTCTATTTTCTAAATATAACAATATAACAATATAACAATATAAAAATATAAAATATTATAAAATAAAATAAAAATAATAATATAAAATTATCATATAAAAATGGATAAAGTTAGAGCTGATAATTTTAAAAGAATAAAACAATTAGACGAATTAATAAAACAAAGAAATATTATGAAAGAAAATCATCTTCAACATAGAATGACAAAAGCTGGTATTCAATCTGATATGTTTGATAAATTAAAATTAACTGAAGAAGTAAAAACTGATTATGAAAAAACTGTCGAACCATTTAAAACTCTTGAAAAGGAACTTAATGAAAAACGTGTTGATATAGCGGATCCTGTACTTAAAACACTATTAGATGACTATGGTTTATTAGAGGCAAACATAGATAAAAAATTACCAAAATCTATGTTATTCGAACATTCTACTTTCTTTTTAGATAAAAAATTATTTGCAAGATTTTATCTTGGTGGTAGAGAAATATTTCCACAACCTTTACGAGGATTAATTTTTACGCCAGATAAAAAACCTATTAGTTTAGATAGAAATTTTGTTGATCTTTTAAGAGGAGCAGATTTAAAAAATTATGCTGTAGAAGATCTCATAAAATATAAAGTTATGTTAGACAGAGTTGGTGTAGTAAAATCTCTAAGACGTTATAAACAATTAGAAAATTTATTATCAACGGGAGTTAAAGTAGGGAAAGGTTTATCTGAAAAACAGAAAACAGAAACAACTGTATTTTTACCAGATGATCCACAAGAATTACTAAATAGATTAAATATTTTAATATCTGCAATAAAAGAAGGACATAATTCTAGTTTCAATGAAATTCATGCTATATTGAAAAGACTGTTAGAAAAGAAGATTCTAAATGAAGAGGATTATAAAAGTATAACGAACCGAATGATCTAGGACTTCGCCCGTAGCTGAAATATGTTGTTGTTTTTAATTTTTTATAAAAAAAATATTTATTTAAATTTTTTAGTTTAAAAATGTGTTCAGCAGATTTAGACAAAATTAATAATCATTTAGAAAATTTGACAGAGATTTTGGGTTCATCAAAATTTAGTACGACGTTAAAAATTATAACAACTACTTCATCACACACTTGTAATTTAGAACCCATTCTACATTTGGAACAAAATAAAAATTATCAAATTGCATTGACTAGTTTCTCTACATTTAACACTATTCAAAACGTTATCAAAGATGTGAATGATCAATTTAGATATTCTACTGATAAAGGCAAAACATGGAAAATATTAACTTTTCTTCCTGGTTCTTACGAAGTTGAAACAATATCAAATGAAATTAAGAGACATTTAGGTATACCATTTAAAGATAAGAAACAATTACATTTTGCAGTTGAACCGGCAGTTAATAAATTTTCTCTTACTTTAGACGAAAATCATCAAGTTGATTTTAATCATGATAGATCATTGTCAAAGCTATTAGGATTTAATAAACAAACCTATAGTCAAGGTTATCATTTAGGTGAGAAGATTCCAAAAATAACTGAAATAAATTCAATTGTTGTACATTGTGACATTATTGAAGGAGGATATATAAATGGTAAATTATCAAATTTAATATTCAGTTTTCCAGCTTTTACTGTACCCATTGGTTATAGATTAAATGTATTTCCCCAAACATTAATATATTTTCCTATTACAAGAAAAACTATTAACAACATTGGCATTAGAATCACTGATGAAAAAGGACAAGAAATAAATTTTGGAGGTGAAGAGATTATGATAGATCCTTTGGTTCGGGAGGTATAAACTTTTACGCTACAATAGAGAAGTTTAATTTTTTTTATCATTTTCATTATTAATCTTATTAATCTTATTAATCTTATTAATCTTATTAATCTTATTAATCTTATTAATCTTATTAATCTTTTTAGAAACAAAAAAATAAAAATAAACTTAAATTAAAATTTTATTTTTATTTTTTTGTTTCTAAAAACACTAATTCAATAATGGATGAATTTATTACTTTAAAAATGAATGAAATGACTTTAAATAAAAAAAAACTTAAATTTAATCATCATCCAAATTTATCTAATAAAGTTTTAGCAGTTATTTGCGGAAGATCAGGATGTGGAAAAACATATCTATTATTTAAAATTTTAACGACTCCAAATTTTTTAGATTATAACAATCTTATAATTTATACAACAACAGCAGAACAACCCGTCTATCAATTTTTAAAATATGGATTTGAAAATAATCTTACAAAAACAGCAATTGCTTCTCTATTCGAAGAATACGAAAAATCTGAATATGAAGAAGAAATAAATTTGTGGTGTGAAGAAGCAGCAAAAAATAAACAATTAGTTGAATCCAATAAAAATAAGCATATAAAGATACAATTAATAGATGATAGTGGTAATATGCAAGATCCTAGTAAACTAGATAAAACAATGAAACATTGTGTAATTTTTGATGATTGTGTTAATGACAGAAATCAGTCAGTTCAGAGAAATTATTTTACACGAGGTAGACATAATAACTTTTTAGACATAATAATAATAACATAATAACATAATAACTTGTAGACATAATAAATTTTTATTTAACACAAAGTATGTATTCATTAGATGGAAGTGTTATTAGAAAGAATGCAAATATATTTATACTATTTGAAATAAATGCAAGAAACTTAAGTGATTTGTTAAGAGATTTATGTATAAGAGATAAAGATGAATTTAAACAATCGTGTAATAATGCTTGGTCAAAAGATTATGGATTTATCACAATTAATATTGATAAAAAAATTCATGAAAGAGTTATCGAACAATTGTTTACCGAGTAATAAAAATATACAAATATAATGTTTTAATACTTTATTTTTTATTATCAGCTTTAATTTTGTCTATTTTTTTTAAAATATAATATTTGAATTTTGTGGTAACATTGGTATACAGCAAAAACATTTTACTGAACAAATTATTTTTTTATTACTTTGTTGTTTGTAATCTTTTCGTTTAAAGTTTTCACGTTTAAAGTTTTCACGTTTAAAATTTTCTCGTTTAAAATTTTCTCGTATTAAGTTTTGTTTAATAAAGTTTTGTCTAATAAAGTTTTTAGCTCTTCTAAAAAAATTTTATCATTTTCTTCATTAAAAATTTTATCATCAATAAAAGTTTTACCATCACTAGAAATTTTACCATCCTTTTTATTTTTATCATTAACTTTTTCTGTCTGTGATTGAAATGATATTTGATTTACTTCATTAGCTATTTGATCAAATTTTTCAATCTCATCTAACGTAATAACATTATCATCACATACTCTTTGAAAGTAGTAGTGTAGTTTATCATAGACTTCTTTAATATGTAAATGCTTAGTTTTTAATGATTTTCGTTTCTTAGTTATTAAAGATTTATCTAACATTGTAACAAGTGAAGTTGCAAAAACACCCGTACCTGTTAAAGCTGTAGCAACTACTGGAATTACTAAAACACCTGAAGATATAACAATTGTTAAAGCACCTAAACTTATTGTTAAGAATATGCCAATTCCTTGTGTTACATTCTTAACTTTAGACCATCTCTTTCTTAACTTTTTATAATGCTCTAATCTTAATAATAATTGAGATTCTTTATCTTTCATATACCTAACTCTATCTTTGTGTTTTTCTTTATTCATTTTTTCAATGTTAATCTTTTCAATGTCCATTAAAGTAGAACTACGTTCATATGATAACGAAGGATATATTCTTGAGGTTCCTTCCATTTCTGAAGTTCCTTCCACTTTTGTTTCTTCCATTTTTAAAGAAATATTTTTAGTCACATGATATATTTTAAAAACCTGAAAAATGGATTTAAAAGACGTTTTTAAAAATACTAATATTCGGTGTCCTTGAACGGTCATGATTTAAGCAATGAAAATCGAACCGAAGGTTCTAGGGCTTCGCCCGATTGTAATTCTCAAATTTTGAGATTCTTAACTTTTATAATTTTTAGTGTCCTAGAACGGTCATGATTTTCAAGGTAAAAATTGTAATTCACAAATTTGAGATTCTTAACTTTTCTGATTTTTCGGTGTCCTGGAACGGTCATGATTTTCAAGGTAAAAATTGTAATTCTCAAATTTGAGATTTTGAAAAATTTGAAAATTGGGTACTTTTAAAAACGACATAAATTCATGAATTTAGACCCTTTTTCAGGTTTTTAAGACCTAAATTCATGAATTTATGTCGTTTTTAAAAGTACCATTTTTGAAAAAAATGGTACTTTTTGAATGAACCAAATTCATGAATTTATGTCGTTTTTAAAAGTACCATTTTTGAAAAAAATGGTACTTTTTGAATGAACCAAATTCATGAATTTAGGTCTTAAAAACCTGAAAAAGGGTCTAAATTCATGAATTTATGTCGTTTTTAAAGATACTATTTTTTTTGATTTTATGGTGTCCTGGACCGGTCTTCTTCCCATTACTAGAATACTCCATACATTTTCTATGGGATTCAGATCAGGAGAACGAGCTGGCCAAGATAATGTCCTAAGCCCTAATTGAGACTTGCATCAGTTGACTCTACTACTACTGTGACACGTAGCATTATCATCCATAAATAACCAAGTCGATGGATCACCAAGTTGATCTGTCATTTGGCCAATGTTCATTCGTAAA
This sequence comes from Prostheceraeus crozeri, assembly GCA_907163375.1. Lineage (NCBI taxonomy): Eukaryota > Metazoa > Platyhelminthes > Polycladida > Euryleptidae > Prostheceraeus > Prostheceraeus crozeri. Next base: position 143,706 of record CAJQUW010002593.1, on the reverse strand, counting down.
ACATTCACATAGCGTTCAGAATTCATGGTTCCTTGCTGTATGTGAAGTTCAGAGCGGCCATTGGTCCAAATGCCAGCCCAAATCAGTAGAGTCGCACCACCTTGTACCCGGGGACAATGTAAATGTCTCGGAATTTCCTGATCAGATTTTATCCATAATCTCAATCGACCATCACTATCCTTCAGACGGACTGATGCCTCATCAGACCAGACAACCCGATCCCATTGATTTCGCCAGTGACAATGACTCATTGCCCATATGAGACGCCTTTTTGTATGCTGATCTGATAATTCGATCTGAGAGGGCCTCTTACAGCTCTTGAAATTCGACTCAATAAGTCTTCTACGAATAGTGGATTTAGAAATAAGACGAGTCTAGTGCAGCCATCTCAGTCAACAAGAGACTTGGATCAACTTTAACAAATCTCAAAATTAGGCGTTCTCTACGTTTGGATGTTTTGCGTGGACGGCCGGAGCCCTCTTTACGACAGAGTCGAAAATCATCATTATGCCATCGATGCACATTTGTGTAAGGGACATTTAGTCGCTTGCTTGTAGCTCGCAAAGAAGATCCTAGTTCTAAGAAGGCTGACACTTTGCCTTTTGTGAATGCGATCTCGTTATTGTTCATTTGTGCTTTGTATTGTTTTCCACCGGTAAAAGATAGATTTCTAGCTGAAAGCAGTCAGGAGTGCTGCCAACACCACCGCAACGAAGTCAGGAAGCTATGGAACATGAAGTCCAGTTAATCACATGTAGCAGTTACATTATTGTTGATGAATAATGGTGCTATACTGGCTCTGATTGACCGATTTTCTTTATTTTTGTTTTGCTTGATAGCTTTTGGCTTGTAGAACAACATATTACATAACAAAGGAAACAAATGTAATTTTATAAGAGTGAGGTATGATTTTGTGTAACATTGCTAAATGAAGATCAAATTATCTAATACTTTTTTATCTATAACAGGAAAACAACTAAATATTCATGCTTGAAATTTCCAACAATGATATTAGTAAGCACAACTGACATATCTTCCAAATTTCAGAGAAATTCGTTCAAGTTTGGCGGAGTTAGACAAAGTTGAAGTTAAGGCGATGTTTAAGGGTGATCCATTTTTTATGAAACAATCTGTAGTATGTTTTTGAGGATGCCCATTTTTTCCTCATATTTCGAAGTTACGAGCTTCTTCAAAGTTTGACGACAAGGCATTTTATAGGTAGAATTGAAGCAGCCAACAAAGGCTCGGAAATGATAGTTGTCCACAAGATTTAATGGTTCGTAGGATTTTGTCATGAAATTTATCAATTTCTCTGTGATGTTTTCATTTGTGATTTCGCTTATATTTTTGACCGGAAGAAAACCGGAAGATACGAGGTTAGGCAACAAGGTGCGATGAGACGACAAAGAATCTTCAGACATTGACGAATATTGAGACGATGGATCACTGAGATTACAAGTAGAGGACTGACTGGACGACGGAGTACACGAAGACACATTTTCAGTGGCAGGCACTGGAAACGAAGAGTTGTTAATGAACTCGCGCTCGTAGATATCGTTGTGAATTCGCTGAATATGATTTTTCAAATTGGTAGTAGTACCAAGATATGACAATACATGACTTCGGTTTACTTTGCATATTGCCTGCTTCCTGTCTTTGGTAAGTGTAAAGTAATTCCACACCAAACTCGTCTTCGGCATCTTGGCAATCACTAAACAAAGCAATGAAGCCGAGGACTGCAGAAGATAGCAGTGGATATCCATGAACTGCTAAAAATAGGAATTTTTTGGAAATAGGAATTCTATTGGCTAGCCACGGTTCGAGATGTAGAGTTACTCGTATATCGAATGTGTGCTTCTCATACATAGTGTGAGACTGTTCTAAATCTCGCCACAATGAAACAATAATGAAGGTAGCTTAATGCTAAGCATCCATGGAGTCAGTGGTAGTCATGGAGATCAGATATGTTGGTAGTCTTCGAAAACTTGCTCGGCATGCTGCGTTAGGGATTCATACCGTGAGTGCATGCCAACAAGCAGTAACAGACAATCGAGGGAGGAACATAGAAATCGCGACATCAGCACGGACGAACTTATCATCAACGATAATAGATGACACACTCTGAGAAGATGCCTACTCCTCGCCGCCAGCATTATGACATTGCTTTAGTCTCACTTTATTAGACGACACACCTCAAGGGATAATATGCATGGGCTCATTGGATGATATGCATGATATACAAGTCATTAAAAGCATTTTTATGCTTGCACTTAAAGGTAGCTTCCGATTCGAATATTCGACATGCTGATTCGAATATTCGAATCAGGTTTTCCAATATTCGAATGTTCGAATATCATTAACAACACTAATTAACAAACATTTTGTCTAAAGTTGCACCACCATATGTAGGAACGTTGACAATATTCAGTAGGTCAAAATCATTTGACAAAAAGGAGAGATCGTGCCTGTTCACGTCACCACAAACATAGAATGATGCCTCTGGATTCGTTTGCAAAATGCAATCAAATAATTCTGTCACAAATTGTCTAAAAGCTGCAATTGTGTCCGCATTTAAATCTGGAGGAAGATATACACACAACAAATATGACAATGTATGGCTTAGCTCTTGAATTCGAACAAAGTTACATTCGATGCCATAAGGCTTTATCAAAAAAGAAGGGAATTCCACTGAATCAACACACAATTTCATTAATGAATAAATTATTGTTCCGCCACCTTTTCTAGTATCATTGACGTTGTCTCTGCGATCGTTACGAAAATGCTTATAGCCTTGTATGTTTACAATGTCATTATCAATTTCGGGAGTAAACCAAGTCTCTGTTACACATGCAAAATGCGGTTTCGTTGTATGAATCAAAGCGCGAAGTTCATCTAGCTTGTAGAGAAGGGACTGAGCATTGCACAAGATAAGCCAATTACTTCTACACTCATCTGGAGCGGTCTTATGAGGCAAACATGGATGGTGTAAAAGCGGTGTTAGAAATTTCTCAGATCACTGCGAAGAACGACTTTTTCACGATAGATAACAACGTCCTCATTTTTATCACGACGCTGCTTCAACTCTGACAAAAGATTTTTGTGTATACTCTGCTGCATAGGTGTTCGATCAGGGTTAACGAAGACATCACGAAACCTGGCATATTTACGTAGCTTCCTGGCATTTCTTAAGATAATATTGCGGCTATCAGCGTCCTTGCAGACAATCTTAACCAACCGACTTCGGTCGGCTCGTGCCTTGCCTACACGAAATGTCCTGACAATCACATTATCGTCTAAACCACAAGATTGAACAATTTCTGAACATTTGTCAGAGTCACTTTCAGAAGTCTCTTGGAGTCCAGAAACAATGACGTTGCATTGCCTCTTTGCCCGTTCTTCTACTTCCTTGCTGATGACTGCCATAGACTCAACTTGGCTGTATCGTAGAGATAGAACCTCAGCTTCATACGAATCACACTTTCTACGCAGATCAGCGTTGCTATCCTCAAGACCTTTAACAGTTGAAAGTAAGTCAGTGATGATCGACCTCAGCCTTACAATCTCCGATTCGAGTTTATTCAAGATCTCAGAGTGAGAACTCTCGATTAGTTTTTGATATCAGCAAGTGAAACAGTTGATGCTGATGAATCTTGACGAGTAGTGCGCTTAGGAGGCGTTTCACCAGTCGCCATAATTTTTCAATAGTTAGGATATATCACAAAACCCAAAAAAATAAACAAACATCCACCAGGGTTCGAACCACAGATCGAGATTCCACTCAGACAGGTTAACCGACACCTTGACCGCACGACCACGAAAGCAAAGATTGACAGCATCCGAGAATTAGAAAATCCTGTGCATAGCCTTCACGACGTCAGATGTCAGAGAATCACCGCGCCAATCAATACAGAGCAACGCCACTCACTTCACGCTTGATCACGTACGAGAAAGGACTCAATTGTGATAAATCCGATGAGCACAGATGGATAATATGTAACTGATGACACGTAGAATAATGAGGCGAGAAGATTGATAGAAAATTCCGATAGAAAACTCGAAGACAAAGTCATATAAATCCAGAAAAAACGAATCACACGTGATGCACGACCGGAGCGACGTCAAGCTAGCAGCACAGGCAGTACTCGGCATTACGCTCATGAGAGCTAATGCCCGAGCTTTAATTTCTAGATCAAATTTAAGCCAACATTTTCTTTCATAGGATCTCTTTTCTAGTTTATTTCGTAGGTTTCTCAGCGAGATTTTTTATCAGTTTTGCAAAGACACTTTTTTTTAGCTTGCATGACTTGGAAAATTGTCTTTCTTCGCTATTCTCACAAATATAATTTGATATTTTAATCATTCTAATTTGAAAAGAAAAGACAAAACTTCATAATGCGCAATTTTTCGTCATAGATATTATCAATTTCTATGTCGCATACCTGAGTATGACACTGACCAAAAAGATAAAGGACATATGTCGATCTATATTTTGTGACCATTACTATTTTTGCTTCATTTTCTGACTACAAGTAAATGAAAGTCTTATGTAGTCTATGCGACTAATGCCTGTTTTCACGATTCAAATAAATAATCAGTATTCATTCTGCGATTAAACGGATGATAATTAATATAAATGTGAACAAATTTGTCGTCGAAAACAGATCATTGATCATTCAAACAGAATCCATAAAGGAACTTTCTTATGAGAGAATTTTTGTTCATCACTTCAAACACTGCGACGGAACTGCATCAAAATCATTGGCTTTTATTAGTCCATTAAAATATCATTTCTGAATGGAAATTAATTTTTAGTTCGGTGAATAATTTTTCAAAGATAAACACGATAAAAAATTGTCAATTTTCTTAATGCTATTGAAGTCAAAGCTTTGATTATTCATCGAAGCGATCATTAGACTGTTTTAGGATTTCACCGTCTCTTATTAACTGAAGCAAATTGCGATTGAGTCAAAACTTGCGGCAAGTTCCCATAGATATTAAAATTACCAAGTAGATGGATTAAATAAGCATATCAAATCCACAGCAATCTGAAAGGAAATCAAAGGAGCTACTTATGCACTGATATTTACATGAATTTGCTTTCTAGCTGTAACGAGAAATTAATTTCCATTCGATGCTTGACATTTGTGTTAAAGCTTTAACCTTAGAAGTTTCAGATGAAGAACTTATGAAATTCGCGACTTTGTCCCTAGCATTGCTCCTTTAAACCTCTCCATTCCGAAGACCTTGCGATGAAAAAATCCTCCGCTATTGCTCATTCTTCATTATGTGGAGAGGAGGATAACTTTTGTTGGTCAGCTAAGTATCAAAACTCAAAAATTCGCTTAGAGTGCGATGCATTTCAAATTGGCGGATTGTACTCTTCCATACGTTCCAGGCCTCTACGAAAGCATCTACCATAGACTGAGTCAGATTGGATTAAAGGCGGGTTACATGCCTGCACAGACTCTGAGACGTGCGATTGTGAAAAAATACCTGTTCCACCAAAGACATTGGGCGTGGTTTACTTTGTCGATTGCGGTGATTGTGGATCTTAATCATTTTGCTTGAATTCTTATTTTCTATGTTTTTCATTTCCGTGAATAATCTGTCGTTTATTGACTTTTACTTCTTTCTTAATTTTCAGTAGTGTGTCTTAACTTCCTGATTTTCTACAGTAAAGAAATTGTTGATGCTTTCTATGAATGTACTTGCACACTGGTTTTGCCATTACGAACTCATAGAAAATATTTCTAAAGCAATGTTCAATCCTTTCAATCCTTTTATGATAGAAAAATGTCACGCATTACTGCATTTTCCTGCATTGTCCTCGGAATAGCAAGAAATTACAGCATGTCAACACAATGCATTATTAAACAATCTTGAAATGACAAAGTTGCAAGCAGGAATGTTGCAAAACTCAGCAATTGCAAAATATCACTTAAAAATTCTATAATGAGCTTTAGAACTCTGGAGAATTACAACAAACATTTCACAAAAATGTCAAAATGAACAGTGCATCTTCGATTTTATTGATCATCGATGATCTGCAGGTTCCAGATGAAAAGCGTTGTGATAGAGTTTTCATCCTAAATAGCGGAAATATGGTGATGAGATTCCATTGCATGATAAACACTTAACAAACAGCGAAATATCTGAAAGCTCTCTTTACCATTACAAAAACAGCTTTTCAATCAGTAATGTAGCAGCAGAATTTGATAAGGATGATAATGTCACTTTATACAAAAAACAGGTAAAATTTGATAACATCGGATAACAATTAAGTATGAATTTGAATATTTAGTAAAGGCCTACAAGTAAGCCTTCATTGAAATGGAAGAATGACTTTACTTCAAGTAATCAAATTCACCATCTGTATGAATACCATCTTATAGAAGATTGACCATCTATATAGGCCATGGGCGTTAACGGGTTAAGAATATAAGGTTAATTTGAAATACAAAAGTTGTGTCAAACAAAAAACAGGCAATCAGATTCAACACGAAACTAAAAGTCATCAGCGATGCAACACTTGTGCTTGGACTTTCAGCTATGTTTGAGTTATATTTTCAGCGACAGAAGTCTTTCACCCAAAGTTTTTGTACGGAATCAACCAAAACATGCGTCGACTATCCCTCATTCGACGCAGATTCACCTGATTTACATACAAGTAAGTCGAGCATTGTGGAAGGATGACAAGCACAATAGTGCATGTACAAGTGTGAACCGGGTAGATATATTCACACAAGAATGAACAAAAATTGACTACATTACTAACTTGTATATGAAATAAATAACATACATTCAATGATTCAATCTACACACATTTCAATGATCTCATTATAAAAATTTAGCTTCAGCTCAGCCCATTCTAGACTTTGCAAAACGACGACATTGTTTCGTCTTACATTAAAACGAAAACAAATCAGGAGGGAAAATAGATAAGGGTATTTTGAGTCAATTATATAACTCGCTATTCCACTGAGAATCTGTATCTTGTATAGTCTGTCTTTATTGCATCTTTGATTTCCGTTTAATTGAAGAAAGGAATTATGATCATTGTTATTTTGGCATTAAAAAAGTAGCGCCTGCAAGTTCTACTAAAATTGAAGAATTATTTCCTTGCACGTACCTGATTTACTAATAATGCATATATGAGCAGCGATGCTGAGATTTGCACAATTCATGCAGTTGTGTGCAATCGTAGATAGTTAAAAGTGACTGATATAATCAATATACCTAATCGAAAGATCCAAAACCACGAAACAATATTATGAAAATATTCCCAATTTTTCAACTGTACTTTTAATTAAAGGTCATTTACTTGACTTTCAAGTTGGTGAAAATCTATTTGAATAGCATATTATGAATTCATTAAAAACAAGGCGAAGCAGAAAGCACGAGAGTTAAAGTAGAACTTATTTGTGTCATTGAGTTTCATGGATCTCTTTCTAGAAACCACCAGTAACACATTGATAGAAGATGTAAGTGGAAACTGTTCTACGAAATGTAATGAGTCTTAAACTTGCAGTTACTTATGAGAGGCATTGAAGATAGGAAAGTACTTTTAATGAAGTGCTAAGCAGAATGTTTTTATTTCATGACATTTTGTGGAATTTCGCATGTCAACTAGTGAATCATCATCTAAAACTGCTCTCGTTCTGATGCATAGAATCGAGTAAAATATAGTAAATGACCTTTTCGTCATCCATTGTCATTTTCTTATGTAATTAACACTCAGATCAAGGCAAAAGGATTCTGCTATAATTTCACTGGACAGTTGGAATAAAATTCACTCATTCTATAATACACTGAAATTATCTTCTCATTTTGTTTTCTCTAAGATTGATACATTCAACATTGCTTCTTCTGTAACAGGTAACAGATGATTCTCTAATTAGCTGGCTACGGATATGATTTGCGTCCCTGATGAACGACACGGTGCTCACCATGTGAGGTTGCTAATTTGAGACTTTGAAAGAAAAATGATCATTTCTTTGATTTGATTTGAGATGAAATGCAGACTTAAGGCTGCTGACTCGTTAATTAATTTTCTTCACCACTATGATTGTCTTATGATTTCTTGAGAAGAGAAGGGCTTCACTTTGAACCATAAGTTCAAAGCCGTAGAAATTCATGCCGAAAGTACTGGTATTATGAACGTATTCAACGATATTCGCCTGATGCAATGCATCATGAGAATGCACCACAAGACACCATGATTGACTTCATGAGAGACGGGATGATAAGTTGATGTTGAAGACAAGGAAGGTCAAGAAAAGGACAATGTAGTCCGACCGCCAAAGCGTGTTTCTGCAGGAAACGAGGCCAAAAGGAGTCTTTCACAGAATGATGTACACCCTCTGTGACTACTGCAAATCTGCGCAGAGTTCTACCCGATTCTTTATTCAATCAAAATTCATAATTAGGCCCAATGGAAAGTAGATGAAGCTATGCGCACAAGTAAACTGTAAGTTTATTGAAATATTGTGCAACTTTCAACGTGGAGATCCTAAATTCAAATTTTCATTTGAATTAAGCCATTTTATCAAAATATTTAATTGAATTATTTCATTGTAGGCTCCGATATTTTGATAAGTTCAGAAGCAGTGCAGTGATTCTAATCACATTTTATCTGCTATCATAAGTGCACCTTTTCAATCCAAGCTGTGAACGTCTGCAGTTCGAAAGCAATGATGGCCGAGAATAGATGTTTACATAGTTAAGATGAGCGATGTCTTTGGTTTTCTAGTTCCTCCAATTTTAGTTTCTGAAGGAGAAGCGGCAAAATTCATCGAATTATTCACCCAATGATCCGATTCTGGTTGCGTTGCCTTTACATCACAATAGCTCAACATGTGACAAAAGCAATTTGCTTTAACTGACTTCTTAAAGAAAATCTGCTATGCGCCTGTGCTTTCTGAAATTCCCTTACTGTTCAATGATCATGAGAAAAAGTTGAAATAACCGGCTTCGTGCGTGATCCCCGGCTTCACGCGTCTACAAATGCTTCAAAACTGACTTCTATCTCAGTTTCGAGCCGACGTCTTCATCCTTCACTAGGTTGTTGCACTGTTGCACTGGAATGGCTAAGGTCTGCTTCATGTGGAACCACAGAATTGGACAGGTCGTCTCTTCTTCTGTTTGACTAGAACGGAAACATTGGAACGCGTAACGTTAATGAAATGGCACAATCTACTGACATAATACCATAGTAATCGAACATAAGCAGCCAGTTGAACATTAAACACGTCAAATTGTGCGAAGCTTCATTGACAGTTATCAACCGAATCACACAGCAAAGAGACACAGTCGATGTCGAGTTCTACAGAAAAGTTTGTGAACGTTTTTCGTGCGCCTGCTAACTTTTTTTAATAATGATCGGAGGGCCCAACATCATCGAGAAAACGTTTGCACAATGATCTGAAATCTTCGCAATTTAATTCTGTGGACCAGTCAGTTCAGCATTACATGCGCCAAATTGTGCGAAGCTTCAGTGACGTTTGTCAACTGGATCACACAGCAAAGAGACACAGTCAATAGCAAGTTCTGCTGAGAAGTTTGTGAGCGTTTTTTTCGTGCGCCTGCTAACTTTTTTAATAATGATCGGAGGGCCCAACAATATCGAGAAAACTTTCGCGCAAGGATCTGAAATCTTCGCATCTGAAGGAATCGTGGCGATCGGAACATTTTAAAAGAATTCACATCAATCTGCAAGCGACGCACGACTATTTTTCCTATCTCTGTAAGGCATTGAAAAATTTTCCCCACTTAGCAAGTTCCTGCATGTGCCATCGTTTTGAATCAGTCTGCACTTCTAGCAAAGTGATACGCCTAAAAGTGTATTACGGGCAAAATTCGTTTTTGATTTTATTGTCTTAAAAAACAAGTTCATGCATCAGCTGCCACGTCTATCCATATCCGGCACTCTGCAACGATTTCCGTTACGAGATATCCGCTTGTCTAATGCTCGTGATGACGTCAGCGGTGATAAACACCACTATCTGCAGGCATCGCGTGCAGTAAATGAATGACCCGATTTCACGAAGAAGTGCAGCGAAGACCAATGGGAAAGCAGTCATTTATGGATGAAAACATCACCAGGACGAATGAAGGTGAACTTTGTCCTAGTTTACAAGCCTTCTATGGGTAGTTATTGACATGTAGAGGGTACACTTTGATGATGCAGAGCATACAGTGAGTTCATTTTAGTTTGCTCTTGAAGCTGAATTTTGATCAGAAGCTCGAAAACGATCTCCCATCAACTGTGTAAACACAATGTACATTTATGAACCCTTTTATGCAGACCTTAGATAAATGCATCGGTATCACGCTACCTACGAAAGGATTAGATTTATTGCCCCACACGGAAGGTTTTCATAAGTCATTATCAGAAAAAGACTGAAGTATCTCTCCCAGAAATTTATTGGCGGTAAAGGTAAGAAAATATTAGTCAAAAATCATAAGATGCCCGTCGTTGCGTGTCGCAGACACATACTCATGGGACTTTGGTGAGTCAAACACATTGACAGTCAATGCTTAGATAGGCCCAGCATGCATACAAATCAGCGATAATTACACTTCATCAGCTCATGTTTGTAGTTCATAGCAGTTTGTAGAGGTCAAGAAGCTTGGCTTCAGAAATCCGAGTTCGGACTGGGTCAGTCTGACAGCCAATGAAATCAATACTAAAATCATCAATAGATAAAAGACAATCAGGGTGATTATTGATAATGTGTTCAGAAATAGTACTCTTACATGCACTATCTAAATTAATACTGCTGCGGCGATGCTCATGAAAACTTAAATAGAAAGAGCGGCTGGTAGAGTCGATGCAAACATCCTGACAGAAGTTGTAGCGCAAGCTGTAAGCAATATAACGCGATTTTCTCAGTGACAGTTTTACAGCCAGCCCACTACTTTTTATCACGATTACTTTTCTTAAATTTCACGAAAATGCATAGAAATTGAGGATGTGAATCATAGACACGTTTAATCATTTGCAGTTCTAGACAATGTTTAAGAAATCGAACAGCAGTGATGCTATATGTACATGGAAACAATAAATACAGATACAACATACAGCTTATGGTACAACTCATCGCGCAATTCGTGACACAGTTCATGGTACACTTAAGGATGCAGTTCATAATACAATTTCTGACACAATTCATGGTACACTTCCTAATGCAATTCATGGTACAATTCATGATGTAATTTCTGACAAATTTGCATAAAGGGATGCATTCGAATCTTGTGAAGGCAATATTCTAATAGAAGGCAAACAATAATGATTAAATACTGGCTATTCAGTTAGCATCTTGTTGAAAAAATGCTGTTCGGTACCTATCGACAGTGGTGTCGATGTTACACGACATTTATGCATCCACTCCATATGGCAAAGTAACTTGAACAACTAAAAAGTTTGACGACGTCATCACTATGTAGTGAAACTGCATCCCCGAAAGTTTTGGAATAACCAAGCATTCAGCTGTCAGATGGCGTCTGAAGGAGCTGACTGAGTTGCATTGATTGGGGCAATATATTGCAGGATTCGGAGACTCACTTCACGCTTCGATATCCGTCAGGATGAGACAATCAGAAGCGTTCCACCAAGCTTCCGTTGCACCTTTGAGAGTTGACTACTTGTTGGTACAATTAACTGCACGCATGGATGAGTTTTTGAAGTCACCCGACTGTCGATATTACCCGATTTTACCCCATGGGAAGGAGATCATTTTTATCATGACTGTTTTATGTATCCCGACTTGTCAGTGCATTGTGTGCCACACGGCAGCCCAAAGACAACATCTCCAGCATCGCGAAGTCTTCTTCTGTAAATAGACTTTTTCAATGAGTTTTGCATCAACCTGCAGTCTTGACTCACCTTCACGTGGTGACCGCCAACACACGGGGTGTCATACTACAATGCAATGAACATTCAGCGGCATCTGATACGCCAGGGATAGTGAGATTGACATGGTAGAGGCTGTAGGCTTTATCGGACATCATCAAATATTCTGTGAATGAAGAGACTTTCAAAATTTGGTTCCAAATGAGACAGCAGGACAGAAGAATGGAGATGCACCTTGTCACCAACTTGTTTGCCATTAAGAGGGAATACAAATTAGTTTAAATGCCAATAATGTCTGCTGCTCCTGATGGCAGGAAGAACGATAATTAAAATTTGATGATCGCTTAAATACTTTTTATGTATTGTATAAAAACAGTATAGTTTAATTTCTTGACTTAAATGGCGACTGTTGATGTTGGCAGACGATGTAGAAATGCTTCTAAATATAATCAGATTCAATTTACTTAATGCACATTGAAAATGCGTCTCAGATGAAAGAAGTCGATGTAGTGTCTAGTCACCGCATCCGTTTATTTACAGAATTCATCATATTTTGAAATCAGATCCTGTACGTTGATAGTGTATCTCAGCCATCTCAACACTAGGCTCTGAAGCTCATCGGACTCCCATGAGATTCACCCCCTCTTCTGCAACATCTAAAGGATTGTTCAGATTCACAAAGCAATATCTCAGCTCACATGTAATACACGTGAATACGCATTAATTATGAGGTTTGGGTTGGACTAAGAATATCCTAAAGATTTACAGGATTTAAACCGTTGTGAATTCAATCGTTTAGAGTCTCATTTGTCAAATAGTCTGAGCAATAATATGTTGCTCAACTATTTGTTCGCACTTGTATGATGCGCATTAAAGATGAGCGATCCTACCCGAAACCCTACCCGAATCCGAAACCGACCCGACCCGACCCGAATGCTCGGGTTCGGGTAGAGCAATTAAGAAGTCGGGTCGGGTAGGATTATCTCTTATCTCAACCCCGAAATAACCCGAACTCGGGTTTTTTCGGGTTGGTCATACAAATTTGAAAAATGTTTAGAACTTTAAGAAATATTTTCTGTGAAGTTAGTACTGTTTCATGTGTACCTGCAGTTTAATGAAGTTTTTCAAGAAATTGTGGCTTATCACATTATTCTCATTGTAAATTATTGACCTAATAAAATACTTTGCGCTACATATTTTGCTTCTAAAACAACGAAAGATCATTATCAAATTAATTGAATCTGTTCTTGTAGTCTCTGAAGGCCTCATTCACATAATGACATGTAGATCGTGGCTCTCAGGATGGATGGAAAGAAATGAAATTTAATTTGAGATAAGCTTTACATAGGAACGGAAGCTTAACTATACATCAAATATTATATGATTGAAATGTCAGCATCTATCTGCCGAATTATGTTGTTACATGTAGTGATGTAGTCCAGCTGCTCGGACTTTGACATCTTCATTAACATTGAGAGTCAAAGTTTCTCAATCAGAGTTTTGAAGGAGTATGCTGCTACACCCATAATATACCGCGAAACAGTCGATTTTTTGTAAAGATTTCGAATTTTGTCATGTGTTGTAGGTTGCATTGATTTCGTGGGTAATTATCCTACTTATTTAGTATTCATTTGAATACTTCATTAGCCTAGAGAAAATGATATACTAACTACTGCGTATTTTAACAAAATACTAAAATAATAATACTAAGAAGTTAGACTACCGCCCGGTATCACATTAGGATCAAGCATTAGCCTTATATATAGAAATGTTTCTGATTTTTCGATTATAATCGTGTCGGGCTCGGGTCGGGTTCGGCTTGAAATTTTGTTCGACTGGGGTATCCAAGTTTTTGGAACCCGACGCTCATCTTCACTGCGTATTACTTGTGTTACATGGTTGATCAAAATGAAGCCGATAGACAGTTGAATTTTAAGAGATGCATGAACCTGTGAGAAGTGTGGACTAAACTAGAAAATACAATTTGTTTCAAAATTAAAGAAAATAGTAATTGAAATATTCAATTATAGGAATCATCATTGGCAAGAATATTCAAAAAAGTAGTTGCATTTGTTATTTCATGGCATTTTGAAGGTTCTTGACTGTAGAGCCAGACTTTCTAAAGCATTGTTAGCTTCTATTGGACAAATAATCCCGACAACTTTCCTGTATTGATATCGAGAGCTTAAGCATGGATTTCTTTATAGCATTCGAACTCAATAAAGATGAAAATCATGTCGACTTCTAATCCAATTACTAATTGGAACTAATGCAGCAATACGAGCCAACATCTAGATCCCTATTGCTATTGATACCCGCCACACTGTAAATCGCTGGATGCGAAAATAACATACAAACATGCACCAAATTTACATTTAATTTGAAACTAACATTTGATGCGAGATTCTCATATGTTTACAGAAATCTGGTATGCTTTTCATACGAAATCTCACTTACTTTCTATGTTATTGTTATGTAGCGATATGAACTATTCTATTTGTGATTGGCTGTTTTACAATGAAATGCGAGTTGTTGGTATGTTTTATATACGAGACCCGATGCAAATTTATCCTCATTCGTACGTATCTCGCATGTAGAGTTTTAAGAAACATAGCAAAAAAGTATATACATTACATACTACTGTAAAATAACTATTTTCAGTAATGCCAGTTGTGAATATTTCTTTGTGATAGAGTAATTAACTAGATTAGATTTATTGTGAATTTTATGCTCTACGAGTATGTCGTCAGTCCTTATTGCCTAGTAGCATTAACAGGACGCTTGGCTAGCTCTTATTCATGAACCAAGTTGATTAACATAAATTCATTCAAGCGATATCTTTCGTGCAACCATGTTGACTTATATATCTGAACATGACTATTTCTGCGTTCATGGATTACAATGTGTTTTTATTTAGGATTGATAATATGCTTAATTCCAAAATTACATAATGCATAATTGCTCATGCTTGAATTCTTATTGATTATTCATGAAATGCCTTATGCTTACAATACATGTACTAAAATCGAATTCAGTATTGTAAGTTTGACTGTTGAATGTCATTACCTCACCACTAACAAAGCAGCAGTAAGCACCATGCAACATAAGTGTGAACTATACTGACAAAAGGCCTTAAATCAACATATGTTAGACATCATTGATGCTTTCCTTTAACATTGTGGTGGTATGCAAAGCATACTACACTTGAAATAACATACGAAAAGCATACAAATAGATACAGAAACATACTAAAAAAATATTTTGGTATGCATCCTTCGTGTGTGATTGGTATTGAGCGATTTACAGTGCACATATGCAGTTTCACTCCTCTATAACTATCGGTGGTATTGTACTAAGTTTCAAACGAAAGTATTGAATATATATTTAGTTCGAGAGATGCCGACATTTTCTTCCTAAATTCGCGCACGAGCTTCTTATTATTTTAGTGTGTGGATTGTCATCCAACATCAGTAAAACGGAAATTCTTATGTTGTGCTTCCACTCGTCTAGCAAGCTACATATCCTCAAACATCGCAAAATCTCATTTGTTTATATAGATCCATGTGCTTCCGAGTTTCATACACTGAATAACGCAATGATCCAGCATACATTTACAAAACTCAAAATGAGATTTGTCACTTTTATGATCATGATTGCACTTTTTGGGCAGAATTTTCCATCATCAGGCAGAAATATGACATTCCTCACTACCGGTAGCTTGACCGAATTGCTGTTAAAGACACCTAATCAAAACGTCATTACAACCGAAGATATTGATGCAGATAAACGAACAGTCTGTTCTGATCACAAAATCATGTTCACAGAATTTATTGTAGGTGCAGCACGTTTTGTTTACTGACTTTGTGAATGACGTAGCAGATGGTAAATGTAAGATGCATGCAGACAATTCGCAATTTCACTTCTATCGGACTTCTTGTTCCTGTTGTATTCTGGCAAGACGACTTTCGTATCACCTGCGTGTGTGATGCATTTCGGTCATTCTTGGTTAATATTTTAGTTTCTAGCGAACCATACCAGCTCATCAAAACAGAGATTATTATGATGTGCTATGAATCGGTTCAATATCTATTCAACAAGAGCTCCATTTTTCAGTATTTACCTCAACCGACAGACCTATCTATAGAAAATCCAACTTACGCTTTATACAAGCTAGTGAGACCACAATAGACAATAGCTGCTTGTTGATGGCAATTTGAATACGAAACTCGGAAGTACATTGATCCACATAAACAAATGGGATTTTGCGATGCTTGACGCTCTGTAACTTGCAAGACGACTGGAAGCACATCATAAGAATCGTCGTTTTACTGATGTTGGGTGACAAACTACATATCAAAATTAATAAGAAGCTCGTGCGCGAAATTAGGAAGAACATTTCGGCAGCTCTCGCATTAATTACCTTTCAAATGACAGCCTAAATCGTCGACGCGTAGAGTACTCAAAATCTATGACACCAAAGAATCTTTGATTTTGATCTGTAATGGATTCAAAATTGTGATAGTTTTCTATATAGGAATAACCTCAATACCATTTTCACTAGGAATGCGGAGATAAGTGGTGAAATATTACTACTTCAATGGTATTTGATAGCAATTTTGAAGACCTTAATTCTGCAATAAAGGCCCGCTATTTTGGCATTGGAGACATATAAACCACTTTCATAGAAAAATTGAACCAGCAAACCTGACAAACCTACTTATTCAGTTTCAATAAGTTTATGTATAGGATATCAAACGAAATTTGAAAGCATTATCAACATAACAAACAACAGCCGCAGGCCGGAGTTTGTTATAGGATACTGCTTGAAAATATCGTATGATATCTATCATAACGCATAGTTTTACCTGTAATTTGGAGTGTGATATCTGATGGTTTCCGTTTGTTATGTACATAATACACGGAATATATCAGGCAATAACAATGGATTTCTTAAAGCTATAGAAATCCATGCAGAAGTCCATAGAAATATCTAAATCCATTCATTTCCATTCGTGTCATTTAGGGCGTGAAGACGGCGTGATTTTCCATCAATTCTGTTTATAGCCCACCGCTACATTAATGGTGTCAAACTGCTGTTTTCTAACTTACTACTCAGATCCCAATGATGGGCATGGAAAGCAAGAAAATTTTGAATCTCGACATTCTTTTAATCTTGAGTCTTGAAATGTAGCGTGACATATTATCATATTCAATATAGCATGACTCAAGCTTGATAAAATTCATAAATTGTTCAATGGTCCGTCTAATTCTGATGGCATTCAAAGTTTGTCAACTAAAAATTGTGAATTTTATGACTTACTCTCTGAAGAAGAATGAGTTAATTTATAGCAGCATCAAGAATCAAGCATGGCCTTCGGGATTGCTCAATGATTGAGAGAATTCTGCGCCATTTAATCAATGCACAAGACAGTAAATCGTGAAATATTGCTGTTACAGTTTATGGTGTATTAAAGACCACAAAGCGAATTCCGCGCAAGGGTATCAACACCATGAACAGTGGCAGATCACAGTATGCGCTAAATTAAGATGGAATTCGTCAATGGACCTTATTATATATAAGAAACAAACAAGTCTCCAATCCATGCTTCCATTTCGCAAAACGTTGAAGCAATTCTTTTATGTGCTCATAGCAATAGACCTCTTCCATTTTCATGGGAATCGGTCGGGTTTGTTGCTATTGATCAAGTCTATTTTAAGGTACCATCTCCTAATAACGCCCACATTTGGACCAAAATGAACCCAGACGAAAAACTGTTGCAGGTAGAGCTTTTCTTTTTTGACTATCGTATTTGTGTTATCGTCAGCTATTTCCATTTACTTTTTTATTAAAAATTTCGAATGCCAATATACATAAAATCTTCTTCAAGTAAAATGAACAGAAAACTCGATTTCATCAAATTAATGCCCTTTTAACGCCCATCATATGTTTTTTGCTTTTTGTTCTATTTTGATCCTCTAAACCGTACAAATTGTAGAAAATACTGTCAATGTACACTCCCAAGCATGTTACAATGATTAAAAAGACAATTCTTTAAATATGAACACATGCAATTTACATGAAAATATGAAGCCAAGAATCTGTGAAATTAATGCACATTTGATTTAATCAATCAAATTAAAGTTCGTTGATCTGATTAGTTTATTCGATGCTTAAACAATGAGAATTCAGCAAGATTAATTATGCAAGCTCACTTTGAAGCAAACTCACATTCTGCACAAACGAAATACTCGTCGTCTTTCGTCAAACCAACACAAAGTTCATGAAACCACACATTACACATTGAACACCGTCTCATATCACTAACAGAAAATTCATCACAAATTGGACAATGCCAATCCTCACTTACGTGACTCGAACACATTTCGTTCCATTTCGGCCGGTCCATTTCGCTGGAGTGACTAAGAACGACTGGCCGGTCAACATAAGAGGTCTGGTCAGTCCGCGTTGGATCGGGGCTCGGAGGCATTAGTGTCTCAATCAACGTTGAATGGCTAGGAATTATTGGAGTCTCTTCTCTGGAGAACGAAGTCGTTGAAAGAATTAATGCTCTGTAATTCAAGCTTTTCTTTCTCTCCTGCTTTTCTTGAGGTTTGTCTTTCTTTGGGGTTCTCATTATTTCCGTAAATGATGTTGCATGATTATTTTCTTTCTGTTCGTCAATTGACAATTTGCGACTGGATGTCTCACTTGGACAAAAGGCATAATCAGGAATGGCATCTTCATCGAATGGGTAGATCCCGCATTTTCTGAATCCACTTTGAATGTTCGTAATAGTCATTGATTTAGACCAAGCAGGAGTAAACACCTTTCCAAACAAATTTTTCGTAAGCTTTCGTTCTGGACTGAGTCTCCAAAACTTCAGTAACTCTTGGTCCCAGTAGGATTCAAACGAGCGGAAAACAGCCACGTCCAGCGGCTGCAATTCATGTGTTGTGTTGGACGGCAAGCATAACATCACAATGTCTAAATCATGTGCTTTGGCTGCTATATCTATTGATAAATGGCGTTTTGCTCCGTCAAGTACTAAAAGCACTTTACCCGATGGCTTAAACTTTGCAAAATGTTGCAGCCATTTGAGGAATAATTCCTGACTCATGTTCCCCTTTTCTGCCATTTCGAAAGACGAAAGTGCCATTTCCCCTTGAAGATGATCATGGGAGGAATAGGAGTACCAAGAGCACTAACGCAAGAGACAATCGTAACGCTCTCACCATGTTCGCGAGCAACTATGTGTAGCCGCTTGATACCTCGTTCAGCAACAACCTTTTGTTGGTGGTGTAAGGACAAACGACATCCTTTCTCGTCGATGTTGAATATTCTGTCTGGTTTGTCGAATATATCAAGATCAGTCATAGTTTGCTTCAACTTAGAATAATAATCACCAACAATAAAACGGTTGAGTTTTTGCGCCCTAGCTTGGTTCATTGACTGAGCCTTTCTGAGGGAAAGTTCAGGCCACCGTTTCATGAATAATCTGAACCACTTGGTGCCGACAACAATCTCACTCTGGGAATGTTTCTTCTGTAGATGCAACGATACGAAATCACGAATCATTTTTGAGGAGAGTGGAAGACCTAAACTTGCAAACCTTTTGATCCGTTCAACGAGTTCACTTTCTCCATCGTGACTTTTCCTCCATCGAACTCCTCTCTAACCTTTGTCTTGATTATTGATATTATTCATTGCTTCATCCTGTGCTTTGTCTTTATCCACACTACTACACGAATCGTCATCTACTTCATCATCCTCTGCAACAATACAAGGTATACGAGCTCGAGACCACAGTAGCCTCCTTCCTCCAATACATTCTTCGAGCTTAAGATGCTCAGCTCCCTGGCTTCGGCAATCCCGCAGTTCCACCCAGCATGGTTGCCATCTTCCACAAGGCCACGACACATACACCATGTCAATTTCTGACGCTGAAAGCCGTTTTCGGCGATGCCTGGTCATTCTTCACTAAATCCTAAAGAGAAATTTTTCTTTGATTAATTAGTTTACTAGGGATAAACGACAGGCATCATGTAATACACATTCACGGACATCATTGACTGAACATATCAATAATTTTTACTTGCTTTGTACCCCTTTCTAGTTATAATTGCACTATTGCAGTTAATTAGCGGAAATTGCTGCCTGTTTTTTAAGTTTAACCATAGTTTGTTGACGTAGAGCAGAGTTCATATTCAAACTCGGCTTCTATCATCTCTAAGTTTTGCATTATAGACAGCTACAGTAGCAACAGTAGGCATAGTGCATGATTCCTGGTAACTATAGTCCGTTTCATAAAAAGTGGATCATCCTAAAATTTGACTAAATAAAACATAAGTATGATACAGAAAGCATTTTTCATGTTATTTCATGTCCCTAATATAATCTGATAAGCTATGATACAGTAACGGTTATTAAGAACCTAATATTTTGTGGCCCTACCCTTATTGTCAATGACATTACCAATTCGTCTAGGCATTGATTCGATGATATCGTTCATTTTTGACTGGTCTAACTTTCTCCACTCTCTTTTTAATAGTGACGTAAGTTGTGATACGCCATCTGTAGGTAGCAGTGAACGACGAACGTTACGTTTTAGAATACTCCATACATTTTCTATGGGATTCAGATCAGGAGAACGAGCTGGCCAAGATAATACCCTAAGCCCTAATTGAGACTTGCATAGGTTGACTCTACTACTCCTGTGACACGTAGCATTATCATCCATAAATAACCAAGTCGATGGATCACCAAGTTGATCTGTCATTTGGCCAATGTTCATTCGTAAAACATTCACATAGCGTTCAGAATTCATGGTTCCTTACTGTATGTGAAGTTCAGAGCAGCCATTGGTCCAAATGCCAGCCCAAATCAGTAGAGTCGCACCACCTTGTACCCGGGGACGATGTAAATGTCTCGGAATTTCCTGATCAGATTTTATCCATAATCTCAATCGACCATCACTATCCTTGAGACGGATTGATGCCTCATCAGACCAGACAACCCGATCCCATTGATTTCGCCAGTGACAATGACTCATTGCCCATCTGAGACGTCTTTTTGTATGCTGATCTGATAATTCGATCTGAGAGGGCCTCTTACCGCTCTTGAAATTCGACTCAATAAGTCTTCTACGAATAGTGGACTTAGAAATAGACGAGACTAGTGCAGCCATCTCAGTCAACAAGAGACTTGGATCAACTTTAACAAATCTCAAAATTAGGCGGTCTCTACGTTTGGATGTTTTGCGTGGACGGCCAGAGCCCTCTTTACGACAGAGTTGAAAATTATCATTATGCCATCGATGCACATTTGTGTAAGGGACATTTAGGCGCTTGCTTGTAGCTCGCAAAGAAAACCCTGGTTCTAGCAAGGCTGACACTTTGCCTTTTGTGAATGCGATCTCGTTATTGTTCATTTGTGCTTTGTATTGTTTTCAACCGGTAAGAGATAGATTTCTAGCTGAAAGCAATCAGGAGTGCTGCCAACACCACCGCAACGAAGTCAGGAAGCTATGGAACATGAAGTCCAGTTAATCACATTTAGCAGTTACATTATTGTTGATGAATAATGGTGCTATACTGGCTCTGATTGACCGATTTTCTTTATTTTTGTTTTGCTTGATAGCTTTTGGCTTATAGAACAACATATTACATAACAAAGGAAACAAATGCAATTTTATAAGAGTGAGGTATGATTTTGTGTAACATTGCTAAATGAAGATCAAATTATCTAATACTTTTTTATATATAACAGGAAAACAACTCAATATTCATGCTTGAAATTTCCAACAATGATATTAGTAAGTACAACTGACATATCTTCCAAATTTCAGAGAAATTCGTTCAAGTTTGGCGGAGTTAGACAAAGTTGAAGTTAAGGCGATGTTTAAGGGTGATCCATTTTTTATGAAACAATCTGATTTTATGTGATATTTAGTCATCTAGGAATTCATGAAAATTTCTGTGTGATATTTTTTCATATAATACACTGAGATCATTGGAAAACCAGGGATATCTGTACTAAACTATGCGTCAGCGATCTACCGGGGACGACAGATATCCTCAATCCCGCAAACGTACATGAATGAATGAAAAAATGATACTCAAGACCAATATTTCTATGATGATGTAGAAGTGGAACTTGTCATAGAGGTCGGATTGTCAATCAGCACTTAAGCATACCAAAAAAAATTTGAAAACACATCTGTGGAATTAGTTATACTTGATACGTCCAATAAGATTCCGGACAATTGTAGAAAGATTACAAATATTTGACATGATGGATCATTAATTTGGCAAAAGAATTTATGCGAAATTTTGAAAAGGTTTCATATTTTATTAGTTTGCTGTCTGATTTTAGAAAAGATACGAAATTTTGATTATTTCCATGAATTTAGGAAAGAACATGAAGTTCAATTTGCTATCTAGCATATTGTAAATTCGATGATAGCTTTCTGTTTTTCAAACATTTGTCAGCACAAGTATTCCGTACAAGTAATCACTTAAAAATAGCAAGTTTCCTCATGAGTTCACTTTTCGAACCAATTTCCCGCATGTTGAAGACACTTCAACGGCCTGCCTCTAAGATCACAAACGCTTATAGAAGATCTTCTGAACGAAGTCTACCGAGGAATTCGCGAACGGATTCTTCCAGTTCAGAGGCACATTCAAAAGTTTGTCCACGCAGATGTTTTTTCAGAGTTCTGTACAACCTGAAATCGGATGGAGAGAGGTCTGGGCTGTATAGAGGATGGATGACGACTTTGAAACCAGCATCGTTGATAGCATGTTGTGCAATTCCGGATGTGTGAGCAGGAGAGTTGTCATGGAGAATCCAATGAGGTAACGAACGGGGTCTCCGGGTAGATGCTAGAACGTTCTGCATGAGATGGGTATAATGAGCACCTACTGTATAACGGCAGACCGTCTTTCCAAAAGGTCAATGAGCATAATCTCTTTAGCGTTGAAACAACAGTTAATGTCATGCATCGTCGATAACTAGTTCCCGACTGCATCTTCCAAGGTTTCCCTCAGCAGGTCTCCTCCACTCGGATGATTCTTGTTTAGAAGGTAGATTGTACAGAGACAAATGAGGTTCATCGATAGTAGGAATGTTATCAAGAAAGCGTTCCCCATACTCATTCGCGATGCCCAAATTCTCTCGGCAGGCCTCCAATCGTCTTTCACGTATGTCAAGTGTGAGCAATCGAGGTACAAACCGCGAGCTAACTTTTCTATACCCATCCAGCAGCATCCAGGAGGGTCCCAACACTTCTACGGAAAATATGCAGCTCCTCACCGACAGTGGTGATCGATATGCGTCGATCCTTATCCAGAAGCTTTTCCATCTGCTCGGACGTCGCTGCTGTCACAGCTTCGACAGGCCTACCTTCATGTGGATCATCATCGGCATTTTGTCGACCTTGCCTAAACTCTGATGCCCAAAATAGAACAGTCGACCGTGAAGGACATTCGGTTCTATACGAAGCGGCCACTTTTTCTAATGCTTCTTGATTCTGATAGTTCAGAAGAACGCAGAAACAAATTGCACTTCTATTTCTGATCTTTTCAACTCGAAACTCAGTCGAAGACATTGCTGTACAGTTGTGATTAAATTCGCATCGAACATGATTAAATGATAGACGGTTGCGTTGTGAATAGAGTTATCTGGTGGAAGTGAATACTCCATTGTTCTAAGACATCTGCATTCCTGGCTATCCAACATAGCACATCCTCTATGATGCACTGTCTTCCTGTCTATTAATCGACAAACAATTAAGTTCATCAAAATAGTCAAACTTTCGTATATTTCTAAAATCAGACAGCAACCTAATAAAAGATGAAAACTTTTCAAAATTTTGCATAGATTCCTAACCTATTTATGCCAAATTCATGATCCATCATGTCAGAATTCAAATATTTGCAGTCTTTCTACATTTGTCCGGAAACTTATTCGACGTACCACGTATGCACATCATTACGGGAACTACAAACGTTTCTGGCTTGTTTGCCGTCATCAATGCAGTATACCCATTTGTAAAGTATCGGTATGTCAGATGCAGATAAATCGACATCTGAAATCTTGGGAATTTACGAGCCTTCATTATACGCCATGTTTGAAACTTCCATCGCAAGCAAAAAAAGCGACATCCGATCAGAGAGATAAGTGATTTGCACAAATAGTCAGAAATTTCGTATTGAAAATTATGGCGGTTAAACTGTTGGTGAAAACATTTGAATTACTAATTTAGTTGTACTACGCGAATTCATGTACAAGACCTCATGCTGCAGGAGGATTGAGGCTTATTGACTTTTGGCTGCCAGCCAAGAGAGACTCTGTGTGCTATTCAGTCTTCTACAAAAAGCATATCTGTCCTCATAAAGTTCCACAGATCAATGCCTGCTTCGGCATCTGCAGTCTTCTCGACGTCTCGATTCTGAACATTTCTCAATTGATTTGCTTACTTTTGTTATCGTGGAAATCAGACAATTTAGTGAATTTTATACTAAAACTACAATGGCAAGAAGATGCGCCTACATGAAACTACACCGACAAATGCTTGTTTCATAGAAACCCCGTGAGAGGAAGTTGATAAACTTTTTCTACTATGAAGGATCTGATCCTCACAGAAAGAGGAAAAACGAATTTTGATCATCTTTAGAAGTCAGTATTTACAAAGTAATTTCAAAGAAATATCTCGAATCTTAAAAAGAAGAGTTCTTTACATCGAATCCGACAATACACAATGGCGTACATTCTGAGATCTCGAGAGAGGACGAAGCAGGTGATTATCCTTTCATAATCTCAAATAATATTCATTAGGAAAAGTTACTTCAACAAATAGTCAGATGTCTGACATTTCGCGTTTGTTTAAGTTATTACTGGGACTCACAGAATTAGACAGCTCGTCTCTTCTTCTGTTTGACTAGAAAGGAAACATTGGATCTTGCGACGTTAATGAAATGGCACAATCTACTGTCATAATACCATAGCAATCGAACAATGAGCAGACAGTTCAACATCAAACGCGTCACATTGTGCGACGTTTCAGTGACTGTTATCAACCGGATCACACAACAAAGAGACACAGACGATGTCAAGTTCTACAGAGAAGTTTGTGAACGCTTTTTTCGTGCGCCTGCTAACTTTTTCAATAGTGATCAAAAGGCCCAACATTATCGGGAAAATATCTGCGCAATGATCTGAATTCTTCGAATCTGAAGAAATCATGGCGATCGTAGAATTTTGAAGGAATTCACAGCAATCCGCAAGCGACGCACGACTATTTTCCCTATCTTTTCAAGGTATTAAAAATTTCTTTTTGCCCACTTAGTAAGGTCCTGCATGTACCTTCGTTTTGAATCAGTTTGCACTTCTAGCAAAGTGATACGGTTAAACAATCTAATTCTGCGGTTGGACTTGATTGCGACACAGCTGCTTGTAGCCTTCTCAGTCACTCATGAGACCGTTTATGAGCACCGGTCAAAGTTGCCAGCCAGATATTAAGAATTACAGAGCCGATGACAACGCGTGTCATACATCATTAGAGAGCTTGCATTCTCAGTTTCAAAATGAGCTACAAAATGATCGCTCTCATGCCTGATTCATTATCATACTCACATGTTTTCCTGCGCTTTGTAAATTGAGTGATTTTCACACTTTGAGCATTGCTCAGTAAATGCAATAACGGATGTAAGTCTATATAACTCATTTTAAAGCTGAGAATGCAAGGTCTCGAATGATACATGACACGTTGTTGTGCGAAACGATTGAAAGGCATGAGAATCGATTGAATTTCATCAGTGTAATTTAGGTGGTCCGTTTTTCATGATCAGCTCTGTAGTAAGTTAGTAAGTGAAACATACATTTCATTCATTAGATTCTTCGCAAGATCTGGTGACATTGACCTATTTCAATGCTTAAAGGTGTACTCCGGACAAATTTCTCCTTTTTGAGTCTTTTTTGTAGTGTTTATACAAGCTTCCATATTTAGTCCGGCAGTCAGAACGAGTTTCTGCAGGGAACGAGGCCGAATATCAGACTTTCACAGAATGATGTACATCTTCTGCCTACTACGAATCGGTGCGCCTGCCGAGTTCTATTGTGTTCCTCTTCTTGTCAGACAAGATCAAAGAAAAAAACATGTAAAGCCAATGGGTCGCAGATTGCAGTTTTTGGTTAAAATGAAATTTTCTTTATTTTCTCTTATCAACTGGAAAGTTTTCAGTCTAGAATAGATTCATAATTTTTGACATGGAATGTCTTCAGGTCATTTCCTATGATGTGCATGTGCTATTATCATGCTTCTAATCGGCAATGTGTGTGAGAATGTGGTTGAGTGTGGATAATGTTGCTCGAAATGTTTGTGCTTGCCGACATTAAAAGGTCGCCAAATCAAAATGTGCTCAGCTTCGTAGACAGGGATGCATGAACATGAGAGGAAATGACCTGAAGATATTCCATGACAAAAATTATGAACTTACTTTTCAGTTGATAAGAGAAAATAAAGAAAATTTCATTTTAACCAAAAGTTGCAATCTGCGACCCATTGGCTTTACATGTGTTTTTCTTTGATCCTGTCTGACAAGAAGAGGAACTCAATAGAACTCGGCAGACGCACCGATTCGTAGTAGGCAGAAGATGTACATCATTCTGTAAAAGTCTCACTTTCGGCCTCATTCCCAGCAGAACTCGTTCTGACTGCCGGACTATTTGGCATCATTAGATTACGTAATTATTTTTAACAATGACGGAACCCAACTATCAGCTTTCATGCCAATACTTACGATTACGTGCGCAAAAATCGTTCATGTTCATTTATTCATGCCATGGTATGACATTTTTCTAATGCTCAACGTCTCAGTGGAAGCCTTACAGCCCGCCCCTTTTAAATCCTGGTTAAATATCGGAAAAGCCCATCTTTTAAGATTTCCTGTGGTCGCTTTTAACCCTTTTGAACAAATCATGCTTCCTGTATAATGTCTTGTCGCTATCGGAAAAATGTTCAGAGCATTGGCGACTTAAATGAGACGACTGAGACCTCAGCGCTGCAGCCAGCGGTGTGTATGACCCTCTATGACCCTTTCTACGGCGCAATTCAATCGACTTGGAAATAAATTATTGATTTCGCAACTTTTAGAGCGGATCGCTAATATCCTGCCAGCATCTAAGTCTGCCAGAAACATTAACGCCAAAATGCCTTTTCTAAAACACGCGATGTATCATTGATTTCATTATCATAGAGATGGGACACAGTCTAAAGGATCTAAGACTCACCGTATGACTTGCACGGAATGTCATGCATCTAATTGGAGCAGAACACAATGATTTCGAGTGTGGTTTTTCATCAAAATGACAGATAAATGATGTTCCTTTGTCAGCATGTCACATATATTAGCGATGCGTGACGAAAAAGATATATACTGAATGAAATCCCAACGGCCGAGATTAAATTCACTGATTAAAAAGTTATTTTCCAACAAACATTTGCAGGCTTCGAATACCGCGTCGAAACAAACGACAAACTTTTCTCTCGAGGCATAAATTAGCAGTCTGAGAGTGAATACTTACCCGGTTCGTCTGTTCAACAGAGAATACTAGTGATTACTTTATCTCTTGTAGTAAGAGGAACGTGAACTTTCTATAATGATACATTTCGCCAAAAGCAGAATTTCAGTATGAAATTTCACGCTATGCATTGATGGAAGTTTCAATTAAGTAAATCACTGGCAAGAGACCCGAGTGCTTCACTTCTGTTGAAAATTTCCGGTCAAAATACCCTCTATAGAATGACAGTGCTATTTCTAGTTCGGAAAAGTAGTCCGGCGGTAGCAGCCATAACGAGCTTCTGCAGGGAAAGAGGCCGAAAATGAGACTATCACAGAATGATGTGCACCCTATGCCTACTTGGAGTCATCGCGACTGCCGAGCTCTATTCGCTTCCTCTTCTTGTCTCCTTGTCAGACAGGACAAAAGAAAACCAATACCAAGCAGATTGAAGCTTTTGGTAAAATGTGATTTTTTATGCTTTCTCTGATTGAGTGCATGTATGGTCAAATATACAACATCAGAAATCTCTCAAGCGCTTTGAAAAGTCGTTGACTATTTTCTGTCTTATCTCAGTATTGATCTCATTTCAATGACGGCTGCTTGTGTACCACTTCAAAACTTTTTTAGTTGTGGAAACCCCTTTAATGCCAATGCTTGTCTAAACGAAGTCTTCGAGCTAAAGCTTTTGTGCCAACGTTGCGAAGTAATTTGGCATCCAAACACACAAAATGTCTAGAAGGACCGCAGACTGCATACATTTAAAATTCTTTATGAAAAACAAAAACCTTTGAAAAACGAAAAATCTTCTCCCTCGACAATTTCGTTGCACTTGCAGCCAATATCATTGATGAGTGTGCGATGTTCAAGGAGTAAAGGCTGAATTATTGTTCCTGCGGCTTTCACCGCACTATCTTGCGGTAGAAAAATGCATGTTAGAAGCGCAAGAAGCTGCGGCGAAACGCAGGTTCATGCTGAAACGCAGACATCAATGATATGTCAGACGGCCTGAATTTTTACCGCACGATGGAAACGCAGGCTAATAGAGGTGCAGTCTACTTTTTCACATGCCGCAGGATGGAGATTGGCTACTTGGCAATGTCGACGTCGCATGTAATATTATCATCGATTACGATTAGGGAAACGGACATGAATCGATGTTATTGTAGCCTATCTGATAATGGCATTTTGTGAACTCACGCCGATTGCGAGGTGATGGAAGGAACTAACAGCTGCGAACATCCCGTTATAATCGAAGGTTTTATTGATGAGGAGAGACTCATTAAAACATGGTAAGAAATTATCATGATCTGTGGACCATATCATCAACAAAACAGTTTGACATTCAGGGAGCTGACAACTCGTGGTCTCAAATTGCTGAACAAATGAGATGCGACAAGAAAAAATGCAACGAGAAGTGGCGATATCTCCGTGACATCTATCAGAAAAAGAAACTGGAATTATCCACTCGAAACGGTGATCCTGTCGGAAATCCAAAGCCAAAATGGAAATGATTTGAGTCCTGACTTTTTAAATTGACTTAGTTAAAGAAAGAACAGCAGCAATGCATCATTTGATGAAGAAATTGAGAACATTTTTTAATATTCTGATAATACCAGTACCTTATTTCTATTCAAACTTGCAACCTATGCGCATGCCTCGTCATACAGTCTGATCTCCTCCCAGTGGGGTCGTCTCCGTGCCTGCGAGGTCTTCGCCGCATACCCTAAAATAAATATTTGCGCTCATAAAACAAATGTTCAAATAGTTTTCATTTTTTGTTTTTGAGAGCATCTTTACGTTTACAACTTTACATACACTTAACAGTTTCAAGTCACTACTCTCAGATGCGTTCAGAGCACCAGCTCTCAGTTGTTAACTGGAGGATCTTCAAGCAGTCACACAATGCGTTTTTGTGATAGGTGTAGCGTGTGCGCTTAGCTCGTTAGTTAGACTCGTCTTCTGCAGATAGAAACGCAGGTGCAAATATATTGCAGCAACGCAAAAAAAGATCTATTTATAAATTCTTAGATTCAGATAGAGAGATAAGGAAATTTTCCCTATTCGTGGGTTCGCCAAATTTTGGAGATGATGACGCGTTGAATCGTCGTGTCTGCGTTCACCAATGGCTGAATGTCGGATCGGAATGTTAGAAGCCGCTGAAGGGAGATAGCGATGAATGTTTGATGTGTGATTCAGTCTGAGATATTCAATGATTGAAGGCATATTTGTGATATTATGTTTATAGTGGCGATTTCAACAGTGGTTATTTTCTACACCGGCCAGTCGTCCGAAGGATTATGCAGAAAACTCTAACCATCGTACGCGAAGTTAATGGCGTTGAAATAAAAACTAAACTGCTCTTAAAGGATAGAATATGAGCAGCACAAAAACATTTTAAACATTTTAAATTTGAAACATGTAAGTGATTGACAGGCTATAATAAACACAAGAGTCTTATGTTGGCGAGAGCTTCCTCGAGAGTGAATTTTCTCTGTAGTGATCTCAGGTCCATGACCAAGGCGATCAATCGTCATGTGAGAAATCAACATCGCATTTTCAATGTCATTTGGCGTTTAAAATCTTAGGAAAACAAGAGTCGCGTTGACGAACAATCAGCTTAGGATTGCATACTTATGAGACTGTTCAGAAAGAGAGGCTGCCACATAGGACTCACAGTGAATCATAATTCACATGCAGTATAGTCAATATTTGGTAGTCTGTGGACTTCAGAGTAACTTTCATTTCACTATCAGTTTCTATTTCTCTCATAATTTCATCTAATTTTGTAGTCATACATGTCAGCATGACTTGAATGCTCATGTGGGCCCACTTGTACGAGTATGAAAATTCACTGAAATTAAGACAGCGTCAAATTAATGATTTTGTGCAGTTCATGCTGTCTACTGAAGAAATATAGAAATCCACCATGGAGCGAGGGCCTATGGTCTCAGGGCACGCGACGCCACTGTCTCTTCCACCAGGTGTCCGTTACAATTTTCTTCTCTCGATCGATTTATAGGTCTCACATTCCACCGCCGCCTACGATTTTTGAGAAAGTGAATTATTGAAATCAAGGGCACCATATCGTTGACGACTTTTTCGCATGACTCCTGCATCATGAAATAATATCTCAACGCAAGCGTCAACTAATAATATGAAATGAAATCCACACGATCTTGCGTTTAAGTTTACCGCAGTTGCGAGGCAGAAACTGGGCGAACCTGTGGTGAATGTCTCAACCTGCGCTTTTCTCTCAAACCTGCGGTATAAAACGCAAAGACTATAATCCAGCCTTAATGCCCTTTTATAGCTTAAGTAGAATGTGCGGTTCTGGGTGATCAACTTTGACCTTGAGATGTTTCCTAACTTAGAAACTGAGGTAGAAATCCTCTTGCAATGTGAAAGTTGGGTGAGGATTCAATACAGTGCGCCGTGTCAAGACTGAAGACTGAATAATAATAATAATAATAATAATAATAGAATGCTTTATTTTCAATCAATACAACGAGCGGTATGACTGGTTACAGCAATTACATCATGTGAATCTCGAGTATTTTACGAAACTTCCATTGTAGAGTGAGGAGGATCGTCGTTGAGGTAGCAATTTCCGGTAGCGACGAACAACACGAGTAGGGTCTCTCACAGTAAAAAATTTGACAAGTGGATGAATATGGGGATTACCACTGATCTTTTTAATTAGTTTAACACACATTTTGTCCAGAAAGTCACGCAGATGGGGTTTGCCTTGAACATTTGACCATCGAATTGCAAGACGGTATGGACGGTCAAGTTTTTGAAAGTTCTTTACACTTACATCACAAATGATGGGCCAACAAAATGTTATATGACACAGCACAAGACTTACAAAAGCCTGCCAAACGACTTCAACACGGTTGTTGTTATTACGTAAACGGCGTACAAATGACATGGAACGACAACATTTAGCATACAGTTTTGCGAATTGGACGTCCCAGCGAAGGTCTGATGTAAAATACACTCCCAAAATTTTTATACAATCAACCTGTTCAATCGTGGAATTATTAATTACAATATCCATGGTCTTACAATTAGAAATATTCCTGGAAAGGGTCATACATTTAGATTTTTCAACATTAATAATCAGTTGCTTCTTTTTTGTCCATGCACAGAAAACATCTATATCAGAGTAGAAGTCAGAGTTAATACTAGGACAATCAAAATACAACAATGTAATGTCATCGGCATAAACAATAGGTTTTGTATTTACAAAGTCGGGCAAATCATCCATGAAAAGAGAAAACAACAGTGGTCCCAAAATGGAGCCCTGGGGAACTCCACTGGAAATAGACCGCCAGGGTGTTACCAAATTATCAGAAACAACACGCTGATACCGATCAATCAAGAAATTATAAATAGAATCTATGACATGAGGTGGGCAACTAAAATTGTCACGAATAGATTCAAGCAGTTTAAAATGACTTAAAGTATCGAACGCCTTCTTAAGGTCAATAGCAAGAAGGGAGACTGAATTTTTAGGGTTGATTGAGATGTGTTCAACAATAGAGAGTCTGATGGCAATTAATGCGTTGGTGCATCCTCCAAAGCTATTGGGTGTAAAGCCAAATTGTCTACGATTGATATTTTTGCTGAGAGATGGGATGATGACCTTATCTCTTATTAACCTTTCAAGGACTTTACTGAGAAAGGGAAAGATGGAGATCGGTCGGAAGTCAGTGCTATCTTTCTTTTGAAACGGTAAGATATTGGCGCATTTCCAAATCCGTGGAAAGCAACCAATGCTCAGACATCTGTTGAAGAGAACTGTGAGCGGATAGGCAAGGAGATCAACAAAAGCACGAAAGAAAAATCCAGGAATTCCATCGGGACCAATGGAGTTGGTTTTACTTTTCTTAATCATTGAAATGATCTGCAGTTCAGTGACAAATGGAAACTGTGTAGATGATTCAACAAGATTCTTCGAGAAAAGGTGAATGTCAGGCTGAGTAAAGGTAGATTGAAATTTATCATTCAGAGAATTAGCTGCTGTCTGATCTATTGTCGGATGTGAGGAACGTTTTCCAATTTGGGTACTTACGGACTTCCACATAGTTTTGGGTGAAGAACTCTGTTTGGTAAAGTATCTAACCTTGGACTTGGCCAACTCGGCAATAAATTTTTCCCGGAGACTTAGAAATTTCCCGTAATTCCCTCTGCTTAGGGCCTTGTCTCTAGCGTCCGAGAGAGCTTTTAGTGAAGGCGTAATCCATGGAGGGTCACAACTCCGACGACGAACGGTCTTTTCTGGAAAATACAGTTTATACAGGTTGATACAGAAAAGCAATCTAGACAGGTTGATAAGAGTAAGTGTTGGCGGACCAGCGAGTTCAGCGTTCTGATGCTGTGAAGCGATTTTCCCAATTAAGACGATCATATACTTAGGTGCGTGTTGTCTACGAAATTGTCCGCATGACGATTTTAGCGATGTAAGGGATAATGGACTTTGCTTCGATCGACTTAAGAATTCGTATTTTTTGCAGGAGATAAAAGCAATAGAGTTTATGATCACCTAAACTATGTCTTACTTTCTTCCACATAAACTTTTTCAACTATTTAGTCAAAAAATGTAGTCAAACTTACAATGAGTGGCAGTTCCATAATTAAATGATTTCATGGATCACGTATGTAGCAACACAGTGTGGTCTAATCCTCTTTCAATCCTTCTTCATGAGATATCCTCTTTCAAAGGTCTGTGCATCTCCTCTTTAAAGGCAGTCACAATATCGAATTACTATTGCTGATAAAACTAATTCATGAAAATTGTTTTTTCAGTGGCCATAGCTTCAATTTTGCTATTGCTTTTGTTCATTTATATATACTCAGATTCTTCAAATTGCTAGGTACTTGTAGTCGTCATAGCTTTTGTAGCATTATTCTTTTATACTGACTTTTGATGAGTCTAAATGAAATAGATTTTTACATAGTGTCATTTTATATAGTGTTTTATCAAGTAGACATTGCTGAAATCGATACAATTACTCTATTATTGGGCAAATAATTCAAAATACATTATTATATCATTGAAAAATACATCAGTGACAAATTATGCCGCGAGCGCTACATAGATCATGGTAGCTGTAGAAGTTTTCAGAAAGTTCCTAACTACAATGTCATTATTTATGAAAGCTGAAGACCTACAAATATTGTAAATATATTCAAAAATTTGATGGCAGCACTGAATTCGATAGAATTTTGAGAATAGCACAGATAAAATTACTGAGATGATTTCTTGATATCGCGAGCGCTACGAACTTTTTAGGTAGTTGTAATAGGTAATAGGTAGCAAATTAGGGTAGCTTTTTAGAAGCAGCAAACTTCTAAAGTGATCGAAATTTTGTCGCGAGCGTAACGGCGTTTTGGCCCTGTTATCAATTTCTATCGCTATAGACGTCATTGTGTGTAGGGAGTTGGGTTGCCCTTTGATGCGCAAGATAAGCGTTTTATTCTGCCCTGACGATGCAGCCAGATTAGGCCGCTGTCACGCAGGAAAAGTCGTCTTCCATCTTCCATGTCACTCGCCCCTTTGCACTTTCTTCATAAAGCGTCTTCGGGTAAATCCAATTTATTCCACAACATTTCTGTCTTTTCAACTTTGGGTCTCAAATTTCCGTGAAAGTTTGCATATATACTCATTGTTTTACGCTGAACACGAAAATCTTAGCGGCGACCAAACCAAATAAAAACTTTCCATAGAAATCTAGCACTTTTAAAATGCCATTTTCTTCTATATCTCGGTCAGTCGAACAGGAAACTCTTCGGCTTCTGCATTTGGGTTGCTGATGAGACTGGGAACTTAGGATGAATGCTTGCATGCTTAAAGCGAAGTGACCAAAATGTAATGTATTGCATATATGATGTCCTTTGACCGTGACCCGCCTTGTCCTCTGACCGAGATCTTCAATTTCAACGTTGTCCTCTGACCGAGATTTTTAAGGTCTGGATCAGAGGACAAATTGATGTCGAAAAGGAAACTCTTCGGCTTCTGCATTTGGGTTCATGAGACTGGGAACTTAGGGCGAATACTTGAATGCGTAAGAAGTGATCTAAATGTAATGGCATGCATTATAATGTCCTTTGACCGAGACCCTTGTCTGACCAAGATTTTCAATTTTAATTTTTTTTCCTCTGACCTAGATTTTTTAGGGTATCGGTCAGAGGATATTCTCGTGGTTTTTGGAGATTTTGAGAGGGTCAATTAATATAAATGAAAAATTTCTTTTACATAGATGTTAAGAGCATATGGATCCCTCCTATGCTGTGAAATTTCATCGATTCCTGACAAAATTTCTGGTTTCAGCATCCATATGAAATTTTTGGGATTATTCAAATACTCTGGTCGAAAAAACGGATAAAAATACTTTTAAATCAATATTGCTCACTTGTAACGTCACCAAACTGAATTTTCTTTACGGATTTATAAACTAGCACACTAGAGGATTCGTTTGGTGCAAAACGTTCGATGGAAAAATCAAATTTCTTCGAGAAAAGGTACCTCGGTCAGAGGACAGAAACCGTCTCGGTCAGAGGACATTTTCTTCATTGGACAATGGAAACCCAGTGAAAATTCAATGATTATTATCGAATGATCAAGCTGAATCAGCTGAAAGAGCTGATCTTCTTCTTTCAGATGATATAAATATTAGTGGGTGTATTTGAATGTAGCTGATCGAAAATCCGTGTTGAAGTGAGAATACTGTAACTTTGGACATGCTTTTTTGGTCTGTTTCCTGCAAAAAACGGCAACTTGTGAAGAATGTCTTAGCTTTGTGACTTTTTAAAAGCCATGCCATAATGGATGAGATCTTGACGGTTCGATTAAAAAAAATTATTGAAATCGGTTCAGAAATATGGATTTTACAAATCAAAGACACATTTTCGTCAAATGTTGTGGATTAAATTGGATTTACCCCTTCCATAAGGCGTGATGAGACGATTTTCATCTGCCATCTTCCATCTTCCACCTACCACAGTTACACTAGGTAAATCCATTTCTAACACAGTCAGCGCTATTTTTCACTATTTACCGTTGTTATGACTACTGTCTTGATCCTCGTCCTCATTCGACATTGTGAACAAAGGCAGTTTTCTGATTGCTTTTCTTTTCAAATGACAGCTTCCTAAATCTTCCCTCAGACGTCACTTCACGTTGTTCTATTTTTAGAACAGTCTCGCGGCTGACAACTTATGGAAATGAATTTCATCAGCCGCATAATTTCACGCTTTATGTCCGATGGACGACGCGTTATGACTTTTCCTGTGACAGCGTGACGGACGATGGAAGATGACTTATGGCTGATGACTTTTTCTGTGTGATGGGTTGTATTCTTTTCTACATCTCAAATGGAAGATGGAAGACGCCTTTTCCTGTGTGACAGCGGCCTTAGTGTCATAAAACATCGACTTTTTCAATCACTGCAGACTCAATCAACGTCGCTGAAAAATGTTCAGTCTTTTATGACCAGCAGTGAAATGCAACCATTCAGATCGAAGTCAGGATGAGAATGCAGCCTGTATAATTATGCGTAGCATTGTAAATTCCAAGCTTGCCGACCAGCTAAATTTAAATTTTCTCAATTCGATGATGTCGGCGTCTTTAGATTGAAATACGCACAGGCAAGTAACGAACTTTGAAAGAGATGACGTGTTAAAATTGTTAAAGCTGTAGATCCTCGCAAAATCGCAGAAAAACTCAGTGTGATATTTATTTGATTTAATCCTTTTAATTCCGTCTTCCTGACTGCGGAATAAATTATTCAAATTCCGTCCCAGAATTGTGTCAAATTTCTTGAAACAATGCATCGACGTTTCATGAAAACTCATAGTCCAAGTATGACAGCGATTCTTGTGCGCAGATGCGGTCTACGTGTCACTGAATAACACCATGTTGATGACTGAACTCCAGTGACTGAGTTCCAGATGTCACTCGCCGACACTTCACAGAGAACAGGCGTTGTGAGCCACAGTTTTGTTTTCATAGCCCAGAATTCCTCAAAAATCCTCTGGGAGCTTAATTTTATGGAAGTTTGCATGTTTGCATAGTTCGATGTTAACGTAATAACTTGTGTTACATAAACGACTAATTTGTGTACTTATCTGTTCAAACATCTCTCATTTTTTTTATATTTCTGATTTAGTCTGCGAGGAATACATTAAATTTTTGATTAATACATTATTTAATTTCTATAATGTATTTTGATTAATTACAGTTCATAATTGTAATTGTGCAACTGTAGATCCGACTTCTCACTTTTTGTCCGTTAGCCAGAATGTTCTGCTGTTCTGGCAGTTTCTGCTGGGAACGAGGTCGATAATGAGACTTTCACAGAATGTTGTCCACCCTGTGGCTGCCAGGAATATGCGCGTCTGCCGAGTTTTAGTTAGCTCTTCTTGTCTCATTGTCAGGCGGGATCAAAGAAAATACATGTATATCCTGTAGAAAAATCACAATAACTTCTCATGCATTCTTAACCAGCACCTCCTAAATCACACACTGAAGCGAGACACTATTCGTAACTAATAAAAAGATCCTATAGGATCTTTATATATAAAGATCAATCTTTATAAAGCAAAGCGTTTTAGGAGGCTAGCGCACTGGGGTTATTATTCTCTTTAGTATGTCAACATTCTATTTCACGCAACCTCTAAAATTCTAGTGTGTCCCGCTTTGGGATGCGGGTTTTTTCGATTTTAGGAGGTGTCAGTTCGCAGTGTGCAAATCATTAAAAGCACCAAAAAAATATAAGACATGATCATCTGTCATTTTTTTAACTTGAATGCACTATTTGTAGAATGAACCTGACGGTATTACTTACAATACCATCGTCAGTAGTGTTTGAAGGTTATTGCCACTATTCATGCAATAATTGCATAACTGCATAGTATCTGAATGACATATTACATTAAATTTACTTCTGGAATACTCTCTCAATGGTCTGTGGTCTCTCAATTGATTAAGATGTCCTATTTTGACAAATTGACACAATGTTTGAGCAACATCAGGAAGTGTATTAGTGTTCGCGGGTTCAATCCCATCCACATCGGGGCATACCGCCCCCTTCACGCAATTTTATTTCAGAAACTTTCAACTTACTGTAGGAAGTTGATCTTCCAGAGGTTTTAGTCTGTGGGCATTCTCCAGGAACTGTCTGAATTCAAGCCAAATTGGTCAACGAAAGAGTCAAATTTGACATATGTCTTGAAAAGTAATTTATTTGTACAGTCGCACTTCTTTCGAATGGCAGTCTTTACATTGTCCAAATTGTGATGTAAATATTTTAGTCACTTGTAACTACGAATAAAGATGCCATTCTGCACTGAAAGGAAACGTCGTCCATGTTTGCGTTATGATTAAGAAAATGTGAGAAAACAGACTGACGCTAGTTGATGTTGATTTATAAAGGATATACGTGGTACGTCCAATAAGTTTCCAGACAAATGTAGAAAAGCTGCAAATCTTTCAATTCTGACATGATGGATCATTAATTTGGCATATATAGGTTAGGATGGTATGCCAAGTTTTAAAACGTTTTCGTTTTTTGTTAGTCCGTAGGCCCACTTTAGAAAACATGCGAAGTTTTGGTTATTTTGATGAATTTTCAGAGTTTTCGATAGAGACAGAAGACAATGCATCAAATAGAATCTGCGATGTAGGATAGTTAATAATATTCAGGTGCATAAGAATGGAGCATTCAATTTTGTCACCTAACTCTATTCACAACACAGCCGTCCATTCTCGAAGGAAGTTCGATGTGAAATCAATCACAACTCTGCAACAATGTCTTCCACCGAGTTTCGCTTTGAAAAGATTGAATGCTGGTGGCAATTCGTCTGAGTATTCTTATTGGGCATCAGAATCACGAAATACTGGATAAAATGACAGCTGTGTAGAGTGTCACGGTTGACTATCTTATTTTGGGCGGCAGAATTTAGACGAGGTCGATAGATGTTAATGATGAAATGATGATCCACCTGAAAATAGGCCTCTCGAGGCTGTGACAGCCACTAAGTCCGAGCCGATGGAAAAGCCTCTGAACAGGGATCGACGCATAACGATTGCCACTGAATTATGAACTGAATTTATCCCTTGGAAGTGTTGGGGGACCCTCATGGGAAATGGGTGTCAAAAGGTCAGGTCGCAGTTCTCTTTTCTCGCCGATCGCGGCTCCTGATTTCTAACATGACATGCATGGAAGACGACTGGAAGCTTTTACGAATTCGGGCATTACTGAAGAGTTTGAGGAACGTTTTATTGGTTGTGTTTTCTTACTGTCGATGAAGCTCCTTTGTCTCTATGAGCCTACAATCCACTTTCAAAACGGGAAATGATTTGAAGTGCAGCTCTGATCTGGAGCAATCGTTTCGCGGATTCCTCGGTAAACTTCAATCTTCAGGAAGTGTTTGCGACTTAAGAAGTGTTGAGTCAGGTGGCTGAAGAGTGCGCAACACGAGGGTATCGGATTGAAAAGGAAATTTTAAGAACTGTCACTTTTATCCGGTCACATCAGAACACATGGTGATACATGTTTAAACAACACAACCATCAGCGAATTTGCCATGCACAAATTAGAAAAGCAGATCTGCGTTTAATTTTAAATTCAAAAAAATAATCAAAACTTCGCATGTTTTCTAAAATGGGCCTACGGACTAACAAATAACGAAAACGTTTTAAAACTTGGCATACCATCCTAACCTATATATGCCAAATTAATGATCCATCATGTCAAAATTGAAAGATTTGCAGCTTGTCTACATTTGTCCGGAAACTTATTGGACTTACCACGTACATCAACGGCCAATAGCGTTTGCTATCTTCAGGCGACTGAACATTACAACCACTATTTAGATAATTCTGCATGTACCTATGAAACAGCTGACTTAATGGAGATATATCAACAGTGTGGAACTGCTCGCAAAGTTCCAAACTATTCAAATTTCAAAATTCTGGTTATAGAACAAAGTAGAAATATGCACTATCATCTGGAAATTCTACTTATGGCTATTCAAAGTTCTTACTTGCGAATGTCGCATGAAAGTCATTCAAAGCGTTCGACACATATTGCTATTAGTAACGTGGAAATGCTAAACACATTCGAAAGCCTATTCAAAGTTTCCATTTTTCTAAAAAATCACATTTAGTTCAAATTGGCATTTACAGCACTGACGCATTCCAAATCGAAGACATTATTTAGACAAAAAATGCTGAATACATGCAAACATCGAAAACTAATAGCAGTGTTTTAAACAAGCGCTAGCCCATTCAAAAATCAATAAAATATTCACGTGCCATTTTAGAAATGCCATTTATAGCAGCTAGTAATCCGAATTCGAAAACGCCGATTTCACAATTTGAAAGATCATGCGCGAAATTAATCCTTCAGGACGGCCAAATCATCACCCTGCCGGGAATTCAATGCACTTCAGAGCCGGGTATGGATCGGGTTAATGAAAAAGTAATATGACTGAAAAAACATATATTTTGGCATAGAATGTCTCCAAACCATTTCCTATTATGATTAAGGAAAATCCTTGTCCAGTAAACATTTGTTTAACATTTGGAATGCAATCTGATGAAATTCATTTGCCAGTGCCAATCAATGCAAAACATTTCTTAGTTCGCTGCTGCCATGAGGCAGAGTTAGGCTGCAGTCAAAATTCACGTCATGGTGAGATCGGTCGACTGGTGTGTGTCTGCCCGATTCTTCATCAGCTCGGCGACGTTATGGTCGGTCCTAAATGTAGACCTGAGCTCATAAAGTAAGGATATATAGGTAGAGTGTCGACTCAAACAAGTATCTGTAT
Source organism: Prostheceraeus crozeri (assembly GCA_907163375.1). Lineage (NCBI taxonomy): Eukaryota > Metazoa > Platyhelminthes > Polycladida > Euryleptidae > Prostheceraeus > Prostheceraeus crozeri. The sequence continues at coordinate 103,459 of CAJQUW010002593.1, read as the reverse complement.
ACCGCGAAAATTTTTATATGAAAAGATTCAGTTTTTTGCGGGGATTACGTTCACGTGGTCCAAAAAATTATTTGATCTGTTTTAAAAAAGTCAAATTTTGCCAATTTATATACTACCGAGATGGCTCTCCTATATAAGTGGTATGAAGCAAGTTGGATATGAAAAGGAATGAATACTTGCTAATAAGCATCCTAACAAAGCTGAAATCAAGCTGATTATCAAGGGAATTTCATGATCCGCATTATTATGGAAGTCTTCATGAAAAAGTCACGATATTATTCGTGTTCTCTTGGCTGAAATTTCAAGTTTTCAATTCAATTGTCACAGGCATGATTTCATGATTCACTGAATTCATGTTTCATTATTTGAATCTGAATAGTGATGTGGAACCATTTACATCTTTCAAAGTTAAATGAAATCGTTGTCTTTGATACTGTTATTTTGCAGTACCAGTGGCGGGTTGCTTCTCATATGATCTCGCTTAAAAAGATTCTCTTCAGGTTAAGCATGAAAGCAATAGCAGGTCATCGAGTTGCTAAGTTAACAATCATTACCTCTCCAAGGCTGTCAAATAATATCATTTCCTTCTGCATTGCTATCATGATCAGTCGATTCCGTTGTAATTTCAAAGCTGCATAAATATGCATATCTCACATTTGGAGACAATCCCAACTGTATCTTCCTGGAGTTCATTTAATAAAATCGAAAGTGTGTGCACATGTTAAGTACATGGAATAATCAATTAAAAGACTCGTGTGGTTGGAAACTTTCTCTCTATTGAAACCACTGCTTCAATTCCACCATAATATATACTTCACAATTAAAGGGTATATACAAACAAAATGTCTAGTTCACATTTCATATGGTAGCGTTACTCTATGGTCATGTAACATCTTCCCCCGTTTGAAGCGACTCGCACACACGGGCTGTCACTGAATGTATAAGTCCCCTTTTGAAATGATTCGCATGCATGGGCTGTGACTGAATGTTTATAAGTCTAGTCTCTGGGGAACTTTCACATTTCTTCCACTCCTTGTGGTGATCGGCACGCCCTCTTCCCTTGGTAGTGGCATCGAGCCGTTGGATGATCTCCTCCTCGCTGCTCGCATCGCGTCCGGTCCCCTCGTCTCCGCTTCCCTTGATTCGAAGGTCGGTTCGCAGGTCTCCTCACACGGTGATTCGCTCACTTCGGCTGATCGTGTTCCAACGGCACTAGTTCTCGATTCTTCTCCTGCTCGGTCCGCCTTGGGTGAGGGGCTGTTGGTCTCACTCCGATTCCGTTCCAGTTTCTCCATTCTTAAATCTTGCCTGTTCCTCCTTATCTGACTGTGTCCTACTGACACTTTGTAAGACCTGGGACCTTGTCTTTCATCTACAACCCCAGTACGCCACTCCTTATTTTGTCCATTGGGACAAACTCGCACTCCATCGCCTGGGTGAAGTGGGAGCAAGTCCTTACGGTGGATGTACCTCTCTCCCTGCTTTTGTCTTTTGGACTCAATTCGTGCTCGGTCCTGACACATGTTGTGTCCTATCGGTAACAACGTGGTGAGAGATGTGGGAATCAAGGATTTTGTTATCCTCCCCATTAACCGCTGGGATGGAGTGGAGCCTATGCCTTCCTGAGGCGTGTTTCTCAGGTTGAGCAGACCTAACCTGAAGTCTTCGCTACCATGGTCACATTTTCTCATCAAATTTTTGCACACTTTCACAGCTGCCTCGGCTGCTCCATTTGAACAACTGTGATATGGGCTACTCGTGAGGTGATTGATTTCCCATCTCTTAGTAAAATCCTGGAACGTGTGTGCGACAAATTGTGGACCGCTGTCCGAAATGAGTGTATCTGGGATACCATGACGTGCAAAATGTTCCTTCAATTTCGCGATTATCGTTTGTGACAAAGTATCACTCAACTCATCCACCTCGAAAAAATTGCTGTAGTAATCTACCGTGAACATGAAGTCTTTTCCTTTGTAGTTGAACAAATCAGTTCCCACCTTTGCCCATGGCCTCTCAGGGGTTTCGTGTAATATTGGAGTCTCTGCTGATTGCCGACTTTGGAAAGTGTTACATGAGTCACATGATTCAACCAACTGTCTGATTTCAGCCGACATGCCTGGCCAGTATACATATTGACGGGCTCGACGCAAACATGAATTAATCCCTGAGTGACCCGCATGCAACTTCTTTTTCATTTCGGATCTCATGGACACTGGAATAACTCGACGGGTGCCTCGAAGCACAATGCCATCTTGAACTGTCAGCTCATCGCGATAATCGAAAAAACGTGTGATGTCCCTGTGGACCTAACTCTTGTGGGATGGCCAGCCTTCCATGATCGTTGTCTTGAGCTCACTTAGTGCATGTCAGATTCTGTAGCTGCACGGAGTTCTTGCAGTTTGTTCTGCGACATCGGAGATAGACTCAAGTTGTTCACGCTAAAATGTGTAGCTTCGTTGTTTTCGTTGATTGGGGCGCGTGAGAGGGTGTCAGCTAACATTAGAGATTTTCCCGGCTTGTGGATCAACTCGAAATCATACTCTTGGACTCTCAGCAGCATGGCTCTCAACCTTCTGGGTGCTTTGTCAAGAGGTTTTCGCACAATAGAGACAGGGGGTTGATGATCTGTAATAATCTTGACCTTTCGCCCGAAAGTGAATTGGTGGAATTTGACCAACCCAAAAACTAAAGCCAGCATTTCCTTTTCTATCTGAGCATAGTTTCGATCTGTGGGTGTGAGAAGACGACTCGCAGAAGCTATCGGCTTGCCTTCCTGACTCATGGCGCTACCTAGCCCATAGTCACACGCATCATTCTCGAGAACGAGCTCCTTTTCTTGATCAAAAATGGCTAGTGCTGTGCATTCACTGATCATTTGCTTGACTCTATCAAATGAAGCTTTCTGCGATTCGCTCCATATCCACTCTGTATATTTCTTTAATAAATTCTGTAGTGGGTATGCTATCGTGGCGACATCGGGTAAGTATCGCTGCAGGTAGTTCACCATGCCTAGAAAGCGCTTCAATTCCGTCACATTGGTTGGGACTGGAAATTCTGTGATGGCCTTCGTTTTCTCAGGATCAACCTCAAGTCCTCTACTGGATATCTGGTGCCCCATAAACGTGATCTGGTTGGCCGCTGTGATCATTTTTGTGTCATCAACTCGATACCCCACGTTCTACACCTCTGCAAAAACCGCTCTAGCCTCATGTTGTGCTGCTCTAGCGTTTTGCCATGGATTATGATATCATCTGCGACGTTCACTACTCCCTCCAAACCGTCCAGTGCTTCATGTAACCTCTTCTGAAAAATCTCAGCCGATACTTTCAATCCAAATGGCAACCTGAGCCATCTATACCTGCCGAAACAAGTTTGGAAAGTCGTCGATTGTTGTCTAGATTGTTCTAGACAATCTAGATACCTAGATTGTTCGTCTAGCTGTACGTGCCAGTAACCATTTTTCAAATCCGCTTTCGAAAACACAGTGGATTCACTCAAATCGTGCAAAACATCTTCTAGGACCGGCAATTGGTACCGCTCTCTTTCTAAGACCTTGTTCAGTTCATGTGGGTCAAGACAGATACGCAAGTTCTTGTCTTTCTTTTTCACTACTACAATTTGGCTCACCCACGGTGTTGGCTGTGAACCTGGTGCTACCATGTCCAAATCAGTTAATCTGTTGAGCTCCTCCTTCAATGCCGCCCTCAGCGCAATCGGAACTCTTCGATCCGGCATTATCTGACTTTGTGCTCCTTCCACTACTTTGAGCGTGTGAGCTCCTGGAAAAGTTCCTATGTCCTTTGTCTTTTCCGCTTCAGTTCTGATCTGATTCACTCTCTCAAATTTGTCTTCGCAAATTTTGATCAGACCCATCTCTAAACATGTTTTTAAGCCTAGGATTGGAAGGTGGTCATCTGGACAAACTACGAAATCAACGGAGTGCCACACTTTAGTCTTCCCGTTGAACACTTCTTCATGTGACTGGCCAAGGGTTTTCTCAACTGATTTGTTCCACGACGTCACGGTCTTCTCCGATGACGTCATCTGGGAACAGTAACGCTTTGACAGAGCATTACAAGTCGCCCCGGAGTCGATGAGTAATGCAACACTTGACATCCTTGCCATCATCCTGATTGCGGTTCGTGTTTACCAAATTTGAATCTTGGCCTGAGTCAACTTGGCATCTGGCTTCTCTTCTCGCAGTATGGATTGTGTTGCTAAGTCACCATCGTGGTCTGAGTCCATAGGCCTATCCTGTATTTGACGGACCTGGTGTTTCGGAACCTTCGAGTTCTGTTCATGCACGTTGGGACATTTTCTGGCAAAGTGATGCAGTTTGTGACATCTCATGCATTCTTTATTGTATGCGGGACATAGCTCCTTTTTAAAGACATGACGGGTCCCACAGAATCTACACTCCACCAGAGTTCCCGACCTACTCCGTGAATTTGATGACTCCATTTGTGCACTATCCTTGAGGCTGCTGATATTTTCGTCAGGTCGCAACACTCTTTGCTGCAGTGATGCACTTTCAGCTGCCTTACACATGTCTATGCATTCTGTGAGTGAGAGCGATCGCCTTTTCAATAAATCTTGCTTCAGATTTGGATCCCTTATTCCTAGGACCAATCTGTCTCTAATGAGAGACTCAATGCACTTGTCACAAAACTGGCATTGTTGGCGCGGTGCCGAACATTGGACAAAAATTTTTCAAAAGCTTCACCTTCATTCTGTGAGCACCTGTTGAAGAGAAACCTCTCATAAATTTCGTTGACTTCCCCTATGACGAACTTGTCAAATTCATCAATGATCTCTTTCACTTCTCTATCTGCCTCACAAGACTTGAAACGAAAGCTATTGTAGACCTTCAAAGCGTCATCTGCCAAACAGTTCAGGAAAAGGGCAACCTGGGTTTCCTTGTCGTGATCACCTATCTGTGCTAGGATAGAGTACGTATTCCAACGCTGCTAAAAGAGATTCCAGTTATCTGCTGTGTTCCCTTCAACACTAAAGGGGTTCGGTGGCCTAATGCCATGTAGCTTCAGATCGGGTGAACCTGACTTAGCCATCCCTAACTTTCTAGCTGTAGGGACTCTGACAAATAATTCTTTTTATAATATATACACAAGCCGTGTTTTATAAGTATAGATCGTCAAAAATCTCAAATATTATAAAACCAGCTGCCACCATGTTAAGTACATGGAATAATCAATTAAAAGACTCGTGTGGTTGGAAACTTTCTCTCTATTGAAACCACTACTTCAATTCCACCATAATATATACTTCACAATTAAAGGGTATATACAAACAAAATGTCTAGTTCACATTTCATATGGTAGCGTTACTCTATGGTCACGTAACACACATTGGGATTTAATAAATGCGGAGTTTCCACTCTACCTAATATATTTACTCTATGCCTGAGCTTGTCCGAGTGCCTTTCCAATGTGACCTTAGCGCCTGCAGCATGTGTCTTCGCTTGTGCTCGTGCATTTAGAATATTGTCCAGCCTGTCAAGGACAGAATCACATGAGCGAACAGTCTCGTGTAATTTTACCTACCTCCATACTTTACTTATTTCAGTGTGTCAAGTGCTTGTTCCATGTACAATTCGATAACAAGAAAATTACAGAAATCAAAGGAGTTTTATGGTTTTGAAAAGTACGTATTTATACGAGGGTCAGTCAATAAATAAGTTTCCCTGTCTTGTCACGCACAACGCAGGATGTCCTTCAATCCAAACAGTGAGGAAATGGGTGCGCGAGCTCCAAGGTGGCAGAACAGACTGCTCTGATCTGCAAAGAGCTGGCCGCCCTGCTTCAGTTTCCACTGAAGAGTAGATTAACGAGGTTCAAGCTCTTATTCAGCAGGATCAAATGGCTACGGAGCTTGACATCAGCCATGTAGCAGCTTGGCATATTGTCAAAAAGAACTTGAGGATGAAGAAACTTTGCTCGAGATGGGTTCCCCATGTTGTGACCGAAGAGCAAGAGGTGAACAGAATGCTGTTGTCCTCACAGCATCTCCAACGATTCAAACGATATCCTTCCTTCCTGAATCGGATCGTTGCAGCAGACGAGTCTTGGACTCATTCTTGGGAGCCAGAACTCAAGCGTCAGTCAGCTGAGTGGCGACTTCCTGAAGAAGGAAGTCCGATGCCAAGGTGGATTGAAGGTGCTCCACGTGTCGTTCTTCGATCGCTGCGGAGTCATTCTCAATTGGCCTGCTCCCCATGGTATCACTGTGAACGGTGACTACTATTAGTAGATCCTCCGCGAGAAACTCCGTCCAGCCTTGAGAAGACGACGAGATCATCTTGCTGAAGGTGTGATTCTCCTTCACGACAACGCCAGGCCTAACCTGAAGACTTGTGTTGTGAAGATGTTGGCGAAGTGGGAGCGGGAAGTGCTCACTCACCCACCTTACTCCCTGACTTAAGTCCCTGTGACTTTTTCCTCTTCTCTGCAATAAAAGAGGAACTTCGTGGAAGGCGATTCCGAACCGAGCAAGAGATTAATGCTGCCTGGAGTGCGTTGATCAAGAATCTGGACTTGGATGCCATTGAACGTGGAATAACGAGGCTCCCCCAACTCTGGGAGAAGTGTGTTGAAGCTCATGGTACTCATTTTGAATCGCAAATATACAGACATTATCCCTATGTAAATCTTTTTAATTTATCTTTTCAATAAATGCAGAAATTTTGAAAGGGAAACTTATTTATTGACTGAACCCCGTAATTTCACATTTTCAAAAGGAGAATTTGCTTATCTTCGAATGTGGCTATAATTGGGCAAAATACGGTGTTTGCCGACAGTAAGTTTGACAAAATCTGAATGCTTCTTTCAAGTTTGTGAGAACCCAAAAGCTTTGACTTTCGGCTGAATTTTGTATGCTTGTCACCCCTTGAAAATGCAATGCGATGCATTCGGCGAAAAAGTGGTCGCGTAAGCGCTCGGGCTAAAAATGCATATTGAGCTGAAGATGAAAACTTTTGGATTCAAAACAAACTTAACTACGATGTCCAGCTAATCATCAGTTTTATCTTCATAGAGAAATGTACATGAACATAGGCTATGTGTTCAGACTAAGTTTCTTTCATTTAATCTAAGAAAACAGACTCTCATATTTACCGAAAACTTGTGTCTGTTCTCCATTGCAGTGACATGCACTGAGAAATTTTTCGCATTTGATTACACGATGATTCGTCAGATGAATCTTCATCTGACACGCACTCAACAAACCTGTGAGCTCTCGAAACACTGAAACATGCATTACAATTCTACATCATGATCAGATTTCTTTTACACAATTTATTCATTGTTATTCAGATTCTACGATTTCTCACCCATCGTACTCTGGGCTAATTTTGAGGCTCTATTCGATAAAATTTACTCTCAAATGAATTTTTCTTTCGATGGCTAGCGTTTATGCATTACTACTTTAAAATTCAATGCAAGTAATACGTTGAGAATTTTGATGGTTTCATAGACTTGTGAAAATATGACAAATGTTGAATGTCAAAAAACCAAACCTTTACAAGATTTACGTCTCACAAACATGGAATATAATTCTTTAGAGAACATACACACCCACCGAGAAATGATGCTATACAGAGTGAGCAAAAATACGTTATTTACCTCTAATAGGATATCTGTTATAAAATATTATAAAATGCAACAACAAACAGTTGAAAACATGAGCAAAGCTGCTACATACAAGTCGCGCTTACAACAGCGACTAAAAATGACCACCTTTCTGCTGAATGCATAGAGAGCAACGCCGAACAATTGAGTCACAGGCCTTCCCACAGGCATTAGATGTAAAAGTAGTCATTTCCTCTCGAATGTAGGCTGTCAGTTCCCTCGCATTTCTTGGCAGTCGCGCATACATTCAGTCATTCAACGCAAACCAGAGGAATAAGTCACAAACAGTAAGGTCTGGAGAACGGGGTGGCCACTCTACGGGTCCTCTTCGACCAATCCACCGACCCGTCAGATTTTCGTCGAGAATTCTTTGAGATACGTTGCTGTAGTGGGGAGGGGGTCCGTCCAGTTGATACTATCTGTTCTGGTCTTCGTTTCGTCGTAAGAAAGGAATGACATGCTGCTCAAGAACATTGCAGTACCGATCGCTGTTCATCGTTTGCTCACTGATGTCGTACAGTGACGGATCTCCGGTCATGAAGCTTTTCGACGAAAACTTTAGGGTTCTCACTGCAGCAGTAGTGCAGATTACATTTATTCAAAGTCCCGCTTAAATAAAAGACAGCTTCGTCGGAAAACACTATTCGGAGATGGAATTGAGAATGGTATTCACGTTGTTGAGATATCCATTGACAAAATTCGAGAAGTCGGTCGTGATCGTCATCAGAGTTTCTGGACGAAGGCTGGCTCTTGCAGAAATGATAATTTTTCTTGTGAAGACAAAGAACGACGCTACTTTGAAACTCCCAGCGTGTTACTAATCAGCCCCGTAGCCAGACGCTGCTTTTAGGGGGGGCGACTTTCTGATGAATTTTCAAAACAAAAATGAACAATGTGGTGCTTTTACATGATAGTTTTAAATAATAAAGACGGATACCGACTAGACTGAAATATGAAATTATTTGAGTATATAAAGACTACGTACTTCACATAAATGACTGCTGAGTAATTGCTGATATGCCAATTATGTACGTACAACATATACCGCACAGGCAGATGTTAAAGCCAAAAGAAAACAATTTCTGTTCAATAATTAGTTTTTTTCAAAAGAGCTGAAGTCTCCTAGGTCTAAAACTTCATCCAAATCCAATGAATTAGCTCGCTCCTTTTCAAATCCGAGGAGAACCAGATTCGCTTTTCGCTCTTGTGTCATGGTCGCGTAGGAGTGTCAATTCTTGCTTCAGTAGAAAAACTGCTTTCACAAGTAGCTGTACTGTTGCCGATCGTGGAAACGTCTAACAGCATCTTGTAGACATTGGGAAAGGCAAGCCGTTCCTCATAAATTGCAGCGAGAACTTCATTGGAATCGTTATGGTCGGCAATCGGCAACGTCCTCTCCAGTAGATTTCTCGCAACCATGAGTTCTGAATCATCTGGTATGATGATACCGATTTTTTATAGAGGTATGAGAGCATGACGAGAAAAAAATTCGACATCTTTCTTGATGCAGCTGAGGTGGCACCATACAACCATTCGTTATCTTGGAACCGACGCTTGAACTCAAACACGATGACATCGACTACTTCAAACATAATGGATTTCATTTCATTTTCTGATGATAGATCGCATTGTGTATATCCAGCTCCAGTCCGAAAGTAAAATGAAAGTAGTTTTCGGAAATGTGGAAACATCAATTTTCATAAATTTTCGTTAACTTAAAAAATTTCAAAAATACAGAAATTATAGTTTCCAGTCCATTTAACCGTATCTTCACCATGATTTTCTAGGGGGGGCGAAAAATTTTGCAGGTGGGGCACTGCCTCCGTGGCCCTTAGCTACGGGCCTGTTACTAATACGACGTGTAGAATAGTTCGGGTCGTCTTCAATCATCGGTTTGATGGAAGAAATACATCGTCACCTGTAGCCGTCACCGGACGACCGCTTCCATCTTCACGCTTATTGATATCCCCATACGTGAGGATCTTCATCCAGCGTTGGAGTGTCGGCGGAGGAGGGGCTTCCTCATGAAATTTATGCTTCTCCCTGCTTCAGACACGTTGTTGAATGTAACTGCCCATGCAACAAGTTTCGCCTTCCTTTCCACAGCTTGGCTTGAATGAAGAGCTAAATGACTTCAGCTACTCACATAAACCATTCGTCCGATGACATGAATTTGATTTTGTTTAACTTTGAGCATCAATTTTGTGCATAGATATGCTATACAATAGAATACAAAAAAACCATAGAAATTGAATCAGTCTTAAGAAAGAAATCAGAATAACAATTCAAAGTGATTTTTCACAAACTGTAAATAAAGTTTTTTTGCTACCCCCCTCTATGATTCCTAAATGCAGAATGCAGCTATCCTAATACAAATTATGTCTGATCACCACGTGTTCAATAACTCCAGGGTTGCCGATAACATCTGCAACGTGTTCAGATGAAAAACGAGGTAGCTATACTCTTCATGGTCTTGAATGACAGGCAGTAGTTTGTTCTACGAATGAAAATGTGTAGTGAAGGGAAGTGAAGACACGAATAGAGATCCAACAGAATGTGTTTTCATTGACTTTGCTTAACATATAGAGGAATTGGGTGGAACTCTGCGCAGATTGGCAGTAGTCATAGAGGGTGTACATCATTCTGTGAAAGACTCCTTTTGGCCTCCTTTCCTGCAGAAACACGCTTTGGTGGTCGGACTACATTGTCCTTTTCTTGACCTTCCTTGTCTTCAACATCAAGTTATCATCCCGTCTCACATGAAGTCAATCATGCTGTCCTGTGGTGCATCTCATGATGCATTGCATCAGCCGAATACCGTTGAATACGTTCATAATACCAGTACTTTCGGCATGAATTTCTACGGCTTTGAACTCATGGTTCAAAGTGAAGCCCTTCTCTTCTCAAGAAATCATAAGACAATCATAGTGGTGAAGAAAATTAATTAACGAGTCAGCAGCCTTAAGTCTGCATATCATCTCAAATCAAATCAAAGAAATGATCGTTTTTCTTTCAAAGTCTCAAATTAGCAACCTTACATGGTGAGCACCGTGTCGTTCATCAGGGACGCAAATCATATCCGTAGCCAGCTAATTAGAGAATCATCTGTTACCTGTTACAGAAGAAACAATGTTGAATGTATCAATCTTATAGAAAACAAAATGAGAAGATAATTTCAGTGTATTATAGAATGAGTGAATTTTATTCCAACTGTCTAGTGAAATTATAGCAGAATCCTTTTGCCTTGGTTTGCAGAAAGTGGTGCTTGCGCAATTTGTGTGTATACTATAAGTAAATATTGTACGTATAAAGAATTTCCCATATTTAATAAGTGGACCTACGTTGTTGCATCCTGGCTTCGGCCACTGCTTCGCAGCAAATGATGCGTCTTTGCAACGTATCTCTGTCTTGTATTTGCTACTCAAACAATTCTACGAAGTTTATGTGTTGCATCGCCGTAGCAGAGACACACTGCGTGCTGTAACCCAGTGATGCAAAAGTTTATGTAGCTGCCACGTAGTATTGCTGACCGAGTTCCTTTAATGAGTCCAGAAATACTGCAAACTATGGAACATTCACATTCACAAATGATTGTTTTGAATTTTAAATAATATTTAGCCATTTTTTTGCTCTTTTTTATATTTATGTAACACGGGCTATGTATCTATCTGCACATGCAACACCGAAGCATAGTTTTCCTTTATGCTTGATGATATTTGTATAAGACTTGTTCGCAAAGTTTCACGTTTTCCTGAGTGTCATCCCTCAGCGAAGTTTTCTACCACCCACGAATTCTCAAACCATAACTCAAAGAAAACTATTGTGTCATCAACGGAAACTCTGTGTATATAGTAACTCCTTTGTCAAATTTTTGATTGTTACCACTGAATCAGGCTGTTAATAAGCAAGCTTTTAGATGATATAATGTTTCCGAATTTTGACAAAATTTAGAATACTTTCATTCAAGCTATTTATCATTCGTGACTATGAGATATAAAGCAATGCAACTGCTTCAACACACCAACTTTTAACTTTTTACTTCGATGACTACATTTTTTTGCTAACACTAGATTATATGCAACGAGCATTTCATTCTCAATACAATGATGAGAGAGAGAGAGAGAGAGATGTCATACTGTAACTTTTTTCTTTGTGTGTTTTCAGAAGAAAATAAAGCCCTTTGAATTTTGCATTTTGAGAGAGAATAATGTTTATATTTCAGAGACATTAAAATCAGGTAAATGCGTTGATATGAATTATTCATTACAAAAAGCCATGCAAAAGACAATGAAGGTGGTATTACAAAACAAAGGTCAATTAATGTTCATCATGGGGAGCAGTCTTCCTCAGTCTGAGTTGTAAGGAATAATGCGCCGAGAGTGCACACAGACAAAGTTTCATAGTTCATATTCATTAGTTATCTCGTGTAGTGAAGTATCCTGATATTTATTACAAATAGCGTCATTTCTCAGCTCTCAGCAGACAGAGAGAAAATGACTTGATGAACTATCATACACTACAAAGGAAGAGTAACAAAGTCTTTGATAGTTTGGTGTTTTCCGAATTATCTCATTATTGCCTGCAGAATATAATGAATCATCCCATTCTCTTATTCATGAGAAGATCATGCCGAAATTAAAGCGTTGACTTTCCAAACTTACTAAATGTCTTTCCATTTTACAAACTAATTGTCAGACTGTGGGAGTTTCTTCTGGAGTTGCTAATTTCATGATTTTGACTTTTAAAAGCCAAAAAGTTTACATGTAGGCTATGCTGTCTAACAGTATGAAATCTAACAGTGTATAGAATAGAATGTGTATATTTCATAATCACAATGGAAATCATTGTCAGGCATAGTGGACAAACCTCAAATGCAAAATATGACACAAAATTGAACACATGGTTGCGCCATGAAGGCATAATCAAAGTTAAACTAAAGACAGAAGTCAGCATACAAGTATTGTAAATAAGTATCGGGATGACAAACTATGAAATGAAGTAACCGTTAGCAAACATAGTCGACATAGGGAAAAAGGAATTTCGCCGACGAGCAGAAAGACATTGGGGCTGAATAAACCGCTCAGGTCGAATAGAAGATCTCTTAGGACACAAATCATGCAATGGGTGCAATGCATCTGTGTAAATCATACGCAGAAGATTCAGAGATGCATTTTCACGTCTTTTGCGAATGTCCGGGAAACTGTCGCACGAACAGTGTGAATCGCCACAGACAATAAAGTGAGCTCGTCGTTGCAACTTTTCCAGCACTTCCTGATTCTTTGACAGCATACCTATCAGTAACGGGGAGCAATATTCCATTATCGAAAGAACAAGACCATAGTATAGTTTAACCAAAAGAGGACTTATCTAAGAAGGGTTTCAGGACACGTAAAGCGTACAATCGACGAGATGCAGATCTGTAGACTGAATTGAGATGCTTCTCCCACCTGAGAAGCATTGATGAGTTGGCACCACAGAGTAAGTATATTAGGTAGAGGAGCAACTCAGTGTTAATTAAATCCCCGATTGGTATGCAGTTTCGATATTATTAGATGAACTCGAGTTGTAACCCAGAAATGAAAAGTGAGATAAGCAAATTATTACAGTTTTGAAGAAATTACCACGGAATTGACTGATAATAATAGCAACACAAGGGATAATAGTATTTTGCAAAACTTCCGTGTGATGACAACCTTGAAGAGGTAATGTTTGTTCAATTAGCTATTCGATGGGTTACCATAATAATAGCATTTTCTTAAGCGTGATCATATCATAAGCAACCTGCCACTGAAAGAGGAAGATATCATAATCAAGGACAATGATCATAATTAACTTTAAAAGATGTAAATGGGTTCACATTACTATTCAGATTCAAGAAATGAAACATGAATTCAGTGAATCATAAAGTTGATCGTGCATCATGGATATTAGATATTGGATATTTATATATATATATATATTAGATTATAATCATATAATATTAGATAGGTCAAAGGACTACACTCTTAAAGAAATTGGTTTCCTGGAAAACCAATTTTGGTTTTTCAGCCTGTCCCGGGGGTGAAACCAAATATGGTTTTCCAGAGAACCAAGTGAAATTGGTTCTCTGGAAAACCAAAAGTCATCGGTTTTCTGGGAAACCAAAATTGGTTTTTCAGCTTTATATCTTGGTTTTCTGGAGAACCAATATCGGTTTCACGAGTGACCCGATATTTGCTTCCGATAAAATTTAATATACATACTAAATAATAGGCCTAATAATAGTATAAAATAATATTATTAATTCATTTTTTATAATATAATTCTGATATGCTCTAATATATTTACTTCATTCGTACTAATATCATTTTAAAACAACATGCACAAATTGTTGGCTGAGCATAAAATAAGCTCAATAAAGTGTGCAAAAGAATTATTGTGAAAATGTGTAAAAAATGCGTGAATACTCAAATGAGGTATTTTGAAGTTTACAATTTATCTAAAACCATACAAGATTTCCCAGAAAAGTCCCCGAAACGTCAAGAAGTCATTGTTTCTTATTTTTCACTTTCTTTCAAGTCAAGCTTGCATAAAATAACACAAGAAAGATGATGGATGATGTCTTTAGTCACAAAATTTCCCATGAAGTTTAGACATTTGCTAGTCTTCTCCAAGATAGTAAATAAAATCACAGATAGGCCTTCCGCAGGATGCACTCTCAACTAATCCGGTGCAGCGCAAAAAAACCACGTCGTCGAATTTTTCGATGCCAATACTCGTTGCCACTGGAGTGGAACTCGCTACTGAAAAAAGGAAAAAATAATCTCAGAGGGGATATCCTCAATATTAGGACTGTGTAGAAGAAGCATTTAGAGAATTACGGAAATCTAGTACGATGTTATTGAAAAGGTGTGTAATAAAACTCAACTATGAGATCAATGTTTGTTGATGCGAAAATAATGCCATATAGGCCTACACTGTCATAAATGGTATCACATACAGTCGAAGCTCGTTAGTTCGAATACGGATAATTAAGATTTCGGTTAATTAAGATCATACGGCCGTGGCATTTTTTGTATCTTTTGTATATATAAGTTGATGTTTAATTAAGAATTTTGATAATTCAGAGATTGAAAATCTGGAATGTATGGTCTTAATTAACAAGCTTTGACTGTAGTGTAATCAGAAATAATGATAGGCAATAAATTTCTCAGACAAAATTTTGTACACCATTAGCATATAAAACGACGCCATGTGAACCAAACACCACAAGAAGAGCTTTTCTGTACAATAAGCGGCATGCAAAGTAAATTCGGCTGTTAACAACAAAAGAGAGTTACGCATTATAACATGCAAAATAAACTCCTCTACACAGTAAGTGGCATGTTGGGCTTGCACAAAACACGGCGAAATCAAAACCAATTAATAAGCATGCAAAAGCAAAGTTTTTCATGCAAAATCAGCACGAATTAAACGGCGAAAGTTGTTTACTGCAGCTACTGTAATTTGGCGATGATATATACGTGTACATTAGATGACTGAAAGTGCAAATGTAATAAATAAGTAAATATATTTTATTTATTTATTTATTGCATTTGCACTTTCAGTTTTGAACAAGTGTCATTGGTATAACTAAGTTTCAAGAATTCATTTATTCATGATTTCCAATGTATGAGGCAAATTGGAAATTCATCAGGACTAAAATTAAACTTGTATAAAGCTGCAATGTTCAGCAGATAATATAGGACTTCATATATATTCTGATATAATATATCATATTAGTTAGACATAGGGATTTGTAAAAGCTTAGAAAAGTGGTTGAACATGAATATGAAATCATTTGTATACATGTATTGTAAGCGATTTCTACATACATGTAGGCTACAAACATAGTAGTCACGGTAGTCATGAGATCTAACGACGAAATTGCTAGATGCCCGAATAATTTATAAGGGAATACTTATACATGAACACTCATATTCATTCATAATTAAATAAAGTAATTTAAGATTGAATTGCAAACAGTATTTAAGCATGTCAGCTATGCAGTACATGAAGGACTGTTGGAAACAACTGTTAAAATCTTCTGATAAACTCACGTTTTGTGTGGATCATATGTAATTCCATACACAATGCAATGAGGGATAAACGTTGAAAACAGCAACACAAATTTCACAGTACCACAAGAAATAAAATGGCAGCACGCTTAAGTCACTGCACATGACACGGTCACTAGAACAAATGCGTCAATGAAGGAAGAAAATCAGACTCACCTCATTCTTGACGTCATGGCAACGACACAAATGTAGATCCTCGAAACCGATTGTTTTTCGTAAAGAAAAGATTTTGCTATCAGTAAATCATTGGCAATTTTATTAATGATTTATTACTTTGTACATACATCTGTAAAAACTTATCAAAGAAGTATGCTTTCTGTTAAAAGCAAAGTGTCACGTAATATTTTCCCTTTGGAGAGATTCCGCTCGCTAAATTTAGGCCAAGTCATCGCAGCGAGATAAGGGAGTGCGGGGAATCACGATATGTGCAGCAGTGAATGAAAGAGAGTTAGCCTTCAGTAGATGATAAAGAAGACACCGGAGTGTTAATAGAGAGAGAGAGAAAGAATGATAAAATTCTTTAACTGCCCAACATTCAATTCTAAAGTAGAGTTTTTGTGTTTAATGAGTTCATGAAATTTAAATTTCTGGTGTGAAATGAGAATGTGAAATACAAATAGGCTGGGAATAGGTCCTAAGCAGCACAACTTTAAACACTTCAAATCATCCTCAAATAATCCATCATTCATATCACTACTGATAGATCAGGATTCCGCGTGGTTAATAGGCCCTAATCTAATATACTTTTTTGGGAAATCAGTAGTTCTGCTATCACTAACATGAATGTCCGTCTACAACTCTACACAAACGAGGACCTGTCAATAGATCTCCTTCGACATGCAATAGTATGTAGAAAATCAAATTTGATTTCCACGACACTTAACCCTTACCGTACCAAAGCTCATAAACTAGGATTCATCAAAAATCATTTGCATTTTCATTAATTGGTCGCAATCATTTAATTGTTGCTGTCAAACGTTGCAATTTTTTATTGATTGCCTCTTGCATCAAAATTGATCTGCTGGTTGACCCAACCCAATATAATTGCAAACCAAACTGGTTTTCTGGACAACCGTTTGGTTTTCCAGAGAACCATTTGGTTTCCCGGAAATCCTTTTGGTTTTCTGGAGAACCAGTTTGGTTTTCCAGAGAACCATTTGGTTTCCCAGAAACCCTTTTGGTTTTCTGGAGAACCAGTTTGGTTTTCCAGAGAACCATTTGGTTTTCTGGAAATCCATGTGGTTTTCTGGAGAACCAATTAAAAACCAAAATTTTTTAGAGTGTATCTTCGCTGACGTGAGACAGAATTGATGCTGCTTCGTTCCTGCAACCAGCACGAGTTTATTCTGGAAACGGGGCCGAAAATGAGACTTTCACACAATGATGTACACTCTGTAGTTACTACGAATATTTCGGTTAACAGATTTCTACCCGCTTCTTTCTGTCAAATAGTATCAAAGAAAATCACATGTAAATTCAGTGGCAGATCGAAGTTTTCGGCAAAAATTATGTTTTCTTTTATTAAGGAAATTTTTATTATTACATATCATATTCAGTGGCGTCTTCTCTGTACCTGCGAGGCCTTCGGCGCATCCTCAAAATTAATTTTCCAACAATTATAAAAATGAAAAGTGTCATCATTCATTTAAATTCGATAGCTTCTCGTGACAGCTGTGCACAGCTTTCCGCCTCAAAGTCAGACGCTCAACCTCATTGAACAGTTTTGCAGCACGTGCTCGAATCACAGCTGTTTTCTTCGACCGATTAGACACACACACTGGTCGTGTGTTCAGACGGAGCATTGATGTTCAGACAGAGCGAAAGATAGTTGTGTGCATGTGAAGCAGTAAGCGCCCGCGCCAATATTGGCTTTTTCGATAGACATGATGCTTTGCCTTCTCCAATTTTTGCAATGAAATTCTACACGATTCTTGATCGAGGCGCGGTATGTAAATATAGTAAGGGAAGCGCAACCTAATTGTTCCTGGATTCGCTTTATGTCAGAGAGGCCACTACGTCAACAGTAGCAGATGGCTGACGTTCAGACAAGACTACGATCAGATGATGAGCGTTCTCCAATGAATGCAGAGTAATGCATCTGACTTGAACACCCAGATTCGGTAGAATTCCATAATATGCTTTTACGTGATTCATGTGTTTAGTACTACAGATGAGATCATAACGACGCCTTTCGTCCCAAGGGAATATACTGAAAAGATGACAGTCGCTAGGCAAACACCTGATATAAAAATTGAAAGTACTCACAGAGAAAGAAATAAGAAATACACAGGACATTTTAATGCATCAAAATTTCAAGCATGTGAGCGACTGACCGGTCACGAGAAACGCAAGAAACTGTTGTCATTGCCTCCTTTTTTCTCGAAAAAATGTGGTCTGGACAGAGAGAGGATATAGTAATCAGTTCCTTGAGTAAGGCGGCTAAGAGACATGAGCAATCACTTCTCATGTGCACATTCACTTGGCCTTATAAAATGTTCGGGAAATTGTTATTGAAAATTCAACTTTTATGAAAATTAATGTTGTAACATGAAAAATGTCTGGTATAGAAATAGTATTCCAATGCCGAGTGAAGGCCTATGGTCTGGGCGCACGCGACGCCACTGACCATATTATTATTAAATATATCAATGATAGGAAAATTATTAAGAGCCACATTTTTTGACGTGGAATGTCGTCATGTCATGAAGATCCTATGATGGACGTGTACGAAGCTTACCTTTGTCTATGAAGTTAAGCGCCTTCTAATATGTTGACAAACACAATATTTTGGCAACTTTAGTTATATTTAACCAAATTCTTATATACACTGTCAATCAAAAGTGTGGTTATTACAGAAGACAAAATGAACCCTTCTTTTTGCTTCAGCACTATTTTTTGAGACACAAAGATTGCATGCCTTCTCATTTATGATCACAGACGCCATTAAACTCATCCAATCATAGTAAAATTTCATGTGTAAGCCCTCGATGAGCATGTTGTTTGAATACAATCATTTATGTGAAGCAAAATATGCAAGCTTCTTCCCAGTGTCCAATATTACCCGTCAAATCAATTTATAAAAGATAAACGATCTGATCCTGTAAACTTGCAGTTTCGGAGTGGTCAAGAGCTGCACAACCACAGAATTAGATTCATCTGCGCGCGCTTCGGTTTCCTAGAGAGGAAGGTTTATATGTAGCAGGGATGCGGAGTCCTATCATTTTGATAGGACTCCGACTCCGACTCCAGCAAAAATGATAGGACTACGAGACTCCGACTCCGCATCCCTGATATGTAGCCTTAATATCGAAATGGCACATCACAGAATTAGACAACTTGTTCCTTCTCGAATGGATAATTCGTGTATCGCTTGCTTTTGGAAATGGCAAACAATAAGCTGTCAGCAGAGGAACCAGAGCCATTGAGAGATGCGTGCGTGCTGTGAGATCACTTCGCACACACCAAAACACACATCATCTTGCTAGCATTCGATTCAGTGTATGCACTATAGGCTACACTGTAAACTGTCACCTCCTAAAATCGAAGAAATCTGCATCCTAAAGCGCGACACACTAGAATTTTAGGAGGTTGCGTGAAATAGAATGCTGACATACTAAAGAGAACAATAACACTAGTGCGCTAGCCTGCTAAAACCCTTTGCTTTAGGATTTTTTTATTAGTTACGAATAGTGTCTCGCTTCAGTGTGTGATTTAGGAGGTGCTGGTTTAGAGTGTACACCGAGAAATGCCGAGGAGAGGATGTGAAAACATCAAGTGAACTAATTTCGTGCGCCTGCTACTTTTTTAATAATGATCGGAAGGGCCAACATTATGGAGAAAACTTGTGCGCAATGATCTGAATTCTTCGAATTTGAAGGAATTGTGGGAATCAAAGCACTTTGCTAGAACTCACATTAATCCGCAAGCGACACACGACTTATTTTCCTATCTTTACAAGGTATTAGGAATTCCTTTCTGCCAACTTAATAGGTTCCTCGATGTGCCGTTGATTTCGTATTAATCACACGTCTAGCAAACCGAAGCAGATAAACAAAATATTTAATTCTGTGTGTACAACGCTTCAGGTGAAACTTCGTTCCTCGATGAGCAATACATGTATATCAAAAGTATGATCAGAAAATGCACGTTCTCCTCGTGCCTGATTCATTGTCATCCTCACATGTTTTCCTGTTAAAATATTATGATTTGTAAATTGAAAGATTTTCATGTTTTCACACTCATTGCACAACTTCTTGCTACATACATTTATTAAAGCAGATGAGATCAGAAATGGCTACAGCATGCGGATTGCCTCATTTACTTATCAGTTTCATATTTGTGTATCCTCATCTTCATCAATTATTCATCTCAGACATTTCACTCAAACTGAC
Source organism: Prostheceraeus crozeri (assembly GCA_907163375.1). NCBI lineage: Eukaryota > Metazoa > Platyhelminthes > Polycladida > Euryleptidae > Prostheceraeus > Prostheceraeus crozeri. The sequence continues at coordinate 83,329 of CAJQUW010002593.1, read as the reverse complement.
AATCTCCATAGTTTGTTTTGAATATCCATCTGAATGATGTCTGGTTGAAATTCGCAAAATTGTTACTTTGTACAGTTTTCTAACATTCCAAGAGAGACTGTGAATGTGCGGAATTCCCGTGTGGACTGGTATCACCTGATTCAAATGAATGTTCTTGCAGTTCCACATCACATGAACTGTATTCAATCTTATCTCTAAGGACGTAACACCTAGAAATCAGAATATTGATTTTTTCATCAGTTTGAGAGTTCGGGTTTTATAAGCATCCGACAAGGTATTGTGTTTTGTGTGAATTTGATTATTATTTCCGGTTTATTAACTAAGTAAGTTAGTCACAAAAGCGGACACCCTAAATGATGTCGAAATTCAATCGATTCTCATGCCTTCCAACCGAATCCCACATCAACGTTCATGGTTTGACAGCTTACATTCTCAGGATTCAGATGAGTCATAACAAACGTGCATCCGTTACTTTGTTAACTGGACAGTGGCTAAACTATAAAAATCACTCAATTTAAAAATCACATGGTTTCAATTAGAGAGCACGTGAGCACGATAATTAATCAGGCACGAAGCGAGCGAGCATTTTATGAGGTGACGCTACTGGCCAAAATGTCATATTCTCATTTTTTCATCAAATATTGATTGGTGTCTTCAGCATCCTTGAGATGTGACTGGTTAGAATATGCAAGTTTTATTTCATTATCAAACAACGAATATTTTCAGCATTTTTCTCATGATCACTGAGCTGTATTCAATAAGTGGACGGATATGAATAGTGCACACTTACAGGCGGTGCGGGATCAGAGAGCAAGGACACGCGTCAGGTTTGTCGGTGCAGGTGAGGGTGAGAGAGCAAGGACACGCGTCAGGTTTGTCGGTGCAGGTGAGGGTGAGAGAGCAAGGACACGCGTAAGGTTTGTCGGTGCAGGTGAGGGTGAGAGAGCAAGGACACGCGTCAGGTTTGTCGGTGCAGGTGAGGGTGAGAGAGCAAGGACACGCGTCAGGTTTGTCGGTGCAGGTGAGGGTGAGAGAGCAAGGACACGCATCAGGTTTGTCGGTGGTAGTGAGAGAGCAAGGACACGCCTCAGGTTTGTCGGTGCAGGTGAGGGTGAGAGAGCAAGGACACGCGTCAGGTTTGTCGGTGCAGGTGAGGGTGAGAGAGCAAGAAGACGCCTCAGGTTTGTCGGTGCAGGTGAGGGTGAGAGAGCAAGGACACGCGTGAGGTTTGTCGGTGCAGGTGAGGGATCAGAGAGCAAGGACACGCGTCAGGTTTGTCGGTGCAGGTGAGGGTGAGAGAGCAAGAAGACGCCTCAGGTTTGTCGGTGCAGGTGAGGGTGAGAGAGCAAGAAGACGCCTCAGGTTTGTCGGTGCAGGTGAGGGTGAGAGAGCAAGAAGACGCCTCAGGTTTGTCGGTGCAGGTGAGGGTGAGAGAGCAAGAAGACGCCTCAGGTTTGTCGGTGCAGGTGAGGGATCAGAGAGCAAGGACACGCGTCAGGTTTGTCGGTGCAGGTGAGGGTGAGAGAGCAAGAAGACGCCTCAGGTTTGTCGGTGCAGGTGAGGGATCAGACAGCAAGGACACGCCTCAGGTTTGTCGGTGCAGGTGAGAGAGCAAGAAGACGCCTCAGGTTTGTCGGTGGTAGTGAGAGAGCAAGAAGACGCCTCAGGTTTGTCGGTGCAGGTGAGGGTGAGAGAGCAAGAAGACGCCTCAGGTTTGTCGGTGCAGGTGAGAGAGCAAGAAGACGCCTCAGGTTTGTCGGTGGTAGTGAGAGAGCAAGAAGACGCCTCAGGTTTGTCGGTGCAGGTGAGGGTGAGAGAGCAAGGACACGCCTCAGGTTTGTCGGTGCAGGTGAGGGATCAGACAGCAAGGACACGCCTCAGGTTTGTCGGTGGTAGTGAGAGAGCAAGAAGACGCCTCAGGTTTGTCGGTGCAGGTGAGGGTGAGAGAGCAAGGACACGCGTCAGGTTTGTCGGTGGTAGTGAGAGAGCAAGAAGACGCCTCAGGTTTGTCGGTGCAGGTGAGGGTGAGAGAGCAAGGACACGCGTCAGGTTTGTCGGTGGTAGTGAGAGAGCAAGAAGACGCCTCAGGTTTGTCGGTGCAGGTGAGGGTGAGAGAGCAAGGACACGCGTCAGGTTTGTCGGTGCAGGTGAGGGTGAGAGAGCAAGGACACGCGTCAGGTTTGTCGGTGGTAGTGAGAGAGTAAGGACACGCGTCAGGTTTGTCGGTGCAGGTGAGGGTGAGAGAGCAAGGACACGCATCAGGTTTGTCGGTGATAGTGAGAGAGTAAGGACACGCGTCAGGTTTGTCGGTGCAGGTGAGGGTGAGAGAGCAAGGACACGCGTCAGGTTTGTCGGTGCAGGTGAGGGTGAGAGAGCAAGGACACGCGTCAGGTTTGTCGGTGCAGGTGAGGGTGAGAGAGCAAGGACACGCGTCAGGTTTGTCGGTGCAGATGAGGGTGAGAGAGCAAGGACACGCGTCAGGTTTGTCGGTGCAGATGAGGGTGAGAGAGCAAGGACACGCGTAAGGTTTGTCGGTGCAGGTGAGGGTGAGAGAGCAAGGACACGCGTCAGGTTTGTCGGTGGTAGTGAGAGAGCAAGGACACGCGTCAGGTTTGTCGGTGCAGGTGAGGGTGAGAGAGCAAGGACACGCGTAAGGTTTGTCGGTGGTAGTGAGAGAGCAAGGACACGCGTAAGGTTTGTCGGTGCAGGTGAGGGTGAGAGAGCAAGGACACGCGTCAGGTTTGTCGAAACTAAAAGCACATCTCTATGCACTGTCAAATGAGCTAGTCCGGCAGCCACGAGTTTCTACAGAGAACGAGGCCGAAAATGAGACTTTCACTAAATGATGCATGACTCTCATGAATCTGCACGTCTGATGCCGAGTTCCAGCTGGTTCCTCTCAGATCAAGATGCACATGCAAATCCAATGGGACGCAGATTGAAGCTTCCGCCACAAATGAAATTTTCCATGTTTTTCTGATTAAGGGAAGAGTACTAAAACTAAACATGGCAAGGAATGTCTTGATGTCATTTTCTATCATGAGAATGTTTTGTTTTCACTATTCCGATGAGTGATATGTGTGAGTGAGCATATACCTTATTGTGGCTAAAATTAGTCGAATAGTTATGAAGAAGAGGCCGATGCCCAGGTTGTGTATATCTCTAAACGTAGTCGTGTTGAAAAGCGATATTTTTGAATTGGAAGAGAGATCAGCCACTGGTTTCTCGAGAAGTAACTCAGATATTTTTGATGCCGAAAGTCCCCTGAGGCAAATACAAATTTACTACATCGGCCATATCTTAGAGCCAGTTTCGCTACTTTTAGAGAAAACTTTTGGCGATTAAGACTGATTTTAATTTTCCAAGAGCAAAACTGAGATAATCATCCCCTACACTAATTCAAATTCTAATAATTACCGTATTTTTCCATATATAAGACCACCCAAATACAGGCCCATAGGTTTACATTTGGCAGATGGACTTAAATTTGGAAACCGAAATTATTGTGATCAAGTAAATTAAATTTAGGAAATCCAAGGATTTGTCTCCAAGTATTCTCACAATAAGTGTTATTAGTTATTGGTTGTCTGTGTGTGGGTGCTCGCATGTGTGTGCGTGGATGTGTTTGCTTGATGTTGCCATGATCGAATCGTCGCATCCTATTACGAAAACCAATATTCCAAGCATTCAAGGGGTAGAATATGTGAGTAGGCATGAAGACAAGCGCGTGGGTTTGTGCAACAATACGAACTCGGTTATTGGTTACCTTTTTAGTCAGAGTCACACAGGCATGTGAGCCCTACGATTTAACACTTACTTTATTTTTTTATCGATCTTCTTCGATACCAACTGTGTCATGACATCATCAGAAAGTGCAGAGACAATTCCTAAGACTCGCTCAAAGAGGAAAAGCTATGTAATTTTCGACAAATTGAAAATAATTGAGACTGTCAAAATAAATCACGGAACAACTTGAGTGCTGCTTCAGAGATGGGAATTTCAAGTAAGCAACTCCGAACTTGAATATCTGAAGAACGCAAGCTAAGGAAGACCTCAACGAAGCAGAAATACCGCCGACATCCAGGGGGTGGACGCAGACCTTTTTATCCGGAAATCGAATCTAAATTTATAAAATGGTTGAAAATTGAACGTTCGAACAAGAGAAATGTCAGTTGGACAAGTTTACAACATGAACCCGCAAGGACATTGCTCCACGACTCAACAAGCCCTGTACATTCATTGCGATTTACTTTTGTTCTTATTTTTGTGATGAGATATGCATCCAAAGACGTATCTACCTAATTCAATAACCTATATAGGCAACCGGTTTTGTAGACAGAACCTTGCTGCTGACTGTTCATAGTTTAAATATAGTGTTATACCACATAGAATTCACGAGAGCGCGTTTTTTAGTTGTATTTTGTTGTCTATACTTCGAGATGCTAATTATTTAGAATTTAAAAGCGGCATAAAGGCTTAAATGGTAGAGATTGAAAAGGTGCCTTAGAGTCAATATTTTGTCGCATAATCGGTAAAAACTTAATGTAAGCCCATGGGCTTATATATTTTTTCCCCATATATGGAAAAATACGGAGTTCTTGAAATATGCTTTGATTCATGATTACATCTTCTGGCAAAAAGAAAAAAATGTTCAAGATTTCAACTCCTCGGATTTGCCGATACATCGTTATTAATATATTGCATTTCGCACTCAAGAATGATAAAAAAGGCTGAAATTTCTGCTGTTTTTGACAATTGATAAACAGATTCAGAACGTCTTTGCATTCCTCGCAATAATTAGCCTATAAAAGATTCACAGGTGCATCATGGTCAAGTGAGCTTCACATTATTTGATCTCTTGAAACTGTCTGAATCGATGCGGAAAATTCCACAGAACCAGAAACATGCTGACTTAATGTTTGTCTTATCAATGATGCAGAAAGCATATAGTGAGGTTGCAATTCCTCGAAAAATAGAAAGAACCGATCTCAAAGCTAGAGGATTAGCCAGACGGGGGAAATTTGATGAAAAGCTGCAATGAATAAGAAATTGCCAAAATTACTGTTTTTTTCTTTTAGATTCTTCAACTATAATTTGTCTATAAATTGTCTCTTCAACGTAGAGAAAGAGATATTTTAATCTGTTCCCATCAACGAAGAGTTAATGAAACGCTTTATTCATTTCAATTCGTTTTTCTTTCAAATGTCAAAAATGTGCAATCCGACTAAACAACTGAGGAATTAATAAATTCAATTTGCGGAGTTAGTTCCTGTCAATCTAAACTCTATATAAAGAAGCGACACAAAAATATGACAGAAAATTTACAGAAGGACGACTTTTGCTAGTGGAGAGGATAAAGCACAGCAAACAACCAACCATACAAGTTGGGTGAATGTGCATGCCTTGACTGTTTGTCATTATCAATTGAAATGTTTGGGAAAGGCAAATATAATCAATACATCATTATCAAATGCAAGCAATTAGACATTCAAACTCCATAGCACTGCATAAAACAATTCAGCATATTTTCCAAATTTTATAATGCTAATTTTAATCACAATGTCTCTACACAGATCAATGACATCTATTCATGTACGATTAATTAGAAAAATTTCTTCGACTTTTGGTTGGGTTTATAGCAGGGATGCGGAGTCGGAGTCCCGGAGTCCTATCACTTTTGCTGTAGTCGGAGTTGGAGTCCTATCAAATGATAGGACTCCCGACTCCGGCCTATAACTAGACCCGAAGTATAGCACAAACAAATTATTTATCCTCGTGCATAGCCGTCACTGTTTTGAAGTCAACTTTCTCCGTCAAACAAAAGTACAGAGAAACTGCTGCATGCAAGGCTTGTTATAGTTGAGGGAATGAACCCTGATAGTGAATTAAGGATTGTCTTTTCACTCGGTGATTTAGTAGAGAAGACAGGCCTTCCTAGCCTCGATCACACATGCACACCAAAGGTCACATCAGGGACAGAAATGAAATACTATCTTGTTTGAGAACATTACCTCTTCACCAAACGTTAATCGTGAGTAATGGCTCCTCCATACTTTGGGCTCCTCCAAAGCGCATATTAAAGTCGAAAGTGTACTCATATTTTTTGAAGAAGGATGGAGGATTTTCCAACTTAAAGCGACATTTGATAAACTTTCATTGAAAATTATTGATAATTGATACAGCAATGATCACTATAGATAGGTTCAGGTAAGCCTATAATAATCTATGATGTAGGTTGCCAGTTTATTTTTCAAAAATCTAGGCTGCATATACTGGGCACCCGGAGTCGCATTCCTGGTCTGTAGTCATATGGCAACTGGTCAATGATCATTGGATGTCTCAAAATTGAATTTCCAAAACCATGTCAGTGATCTTTTTATTTGTCTCCTTAGTCTATTTGACCTGTAAAGTAGATTATTGCCTACGCGTGAGATTATCTAATTTGACTGATACAGTCGAACCTCTACATAATGAATTTCAAGGGACCAGATAAAAAATTCACTATAAGGAGGTTTTCTAAAATTTGATGTAAAATTGGTCTTGAAGTAAGCATATACTCGTAAAGTCAAAGGAATAATACAAAATAATTAAAACTAATGCATGTAGAATTTAGAAAACAAATTTTATAGGAGCAATTACCAGTAATACTGCACTGTATCACAATGTCATATTGAATGATGATGTAAACTCAAGATGCAAAATGCAACTGCTATAGAATAATGAGCACTGTATACAATACACTTATAAACTACATATATCATTAATTATGAACGATGGAAATAATTGTCAATACGAGTCTGTACAGCCGTCGCTCGTCAACACGCGAAGAAGGAACACGTCAAGAACACGGAATCATACAGTAGCTTGACTCATTTCATTTACCCTATTACAGGACTGTAAATGCCTTGGAAATTTTTCGCTCCTTGCACAGCCTTTTATACACAATATTGCGGAGTGCCACTTCGTGTGAGCATGGTATAGGAAAGTGCCCACAAACTGGACACTATTTTACCCGAGATACTTTGAGCTCTTAAGACCCGGTGCCCCTATGAGCCCACTCTGATTTTAATGCTACCATGATTTGTTCCCAAAATTGTTGAGCAAGACATTTGGCGCATGCTCGTTAAAATTTTGACTTTGATGCTATAACAGCATTTCAAAATTTGAATTCCACTATTTTTCAAGAAATCGATCTTTTGAGTATGTTTTAGGAACTGATGACTTTGATAAACGAAACATCTTGATCATACATCACATGAAAGCGTCTTGAGGCAATATAAGGAGGATGCCTTATTGAACTGTGCCAGCTAAGACCGCGTTTAATATAACACAAATAGATATTTGAAAATGCATTTAAATTTAAGCTAGTCTTTTGCAATTCCAGCTACAAATTGAGCAGAAAAGTTTATTGCACTTCCATGGAAAAAAATGCGTCAAATAAAGTGTGAGGCATGATTACCTGCACACTTTAGATTTGAAAGTATTGCTTACATAGCTATTCTGAGCAGTGTTGAGAGAATGCTGTTATTATTCATATGATTATTACAAAATGCATTCGAGCATGAATAAACATGTTAATTATATCTTCATTTGTCCTTTGTCAATGGTCTGCAAGCAATTTGAATTTCTTGTGATGCTTAATTTTTGTATCATTTTCTTATGATGCTTCTGATGGGCAAAATTTGACAAAGTTTGAATTACAGTCCGTTTCATAAAAAGTGGATCATCCTAAAATTTGACTAAATAAAACATAAGCATGATACAGAAAGCATTTTTCATGTTATTTCATGTCCCTAATATATTTAAATGTCCTTATATAATCTGATAAGCTATCATACAGTAACGGTTCTTAAGAAGCTAATATTTTGTGGCCCTACCCTTATTGTCAATGACATTACCAATTCGTCTAGGCATTGATTCGATGATATCGTTGATTTTTGACTGATCTAACTTTCTCCACTCTCTTTTTAACAGTGACGTAAGTTGTGATACGCCATCTGTAGGTAGCAGTGAACGACTAACGTTACGTTTTAGGATACTCCATACATTTTCTATGGGATTCAGATCAGGAGAATGAGCTGGCCAAGATAATGTCCTAAGCCCTAATTGAGACTTGCATAAGTTGACTCTACTACTCCTGTGATACGTAGCATTATCATCCATAAATAACCAAGTCGATGGATCACCAAGTTGATCTGTCATTTGGCCAATGTTCATTCGTAAAACATTCACATAGCGTTCAGAATTCATGGTTCCTTGCTGTATGTGAAGTTCAGAGCGGCCATTGGTCCAAATGCCAGCCCTGCAAAGGCTGACACTTTGCCTTTTGTGAATGCGATCTCGTTATTGTTTATTTGTGCTTTGTATTGTTTTCAACCGTGAAGAGATAGATTTCTAGCTGAAAGCAATCAGGAGTGCTGACAACACCACCGCAACGAAGTCAGGAAGCTATGGAACATGAAGTCCAGTAAATCACATGTAGCAGTTACATTATTGTTGATGAATAATGGTGCTATACTGGCTCTGATTGACCGATTTTCTTTATTTTTGTTTTGCTTGATAGCTTTTGGCTTGTAGAACAACATATTACATAACAAAGGAAACAAATGTAATTTTATAAGAGTGAGGTATGATTTTGTGTAACATTTCTAAATGAAGAACAAATTATCTACTACTTTTTTATCTATAACAGGAAAACAACTCAATATTCATGCTTGAAATTTCCAAGAATGATATTAGTAAGCACAACTGACATATCTTCCAAATTTCAGAGAAATTCGTTCAAGTTTGGCGGAGTTAGACAAAGTTGAAGTTAAGGCGATGTTTAAGGGTGATCCATTTTTTATGAAACAATCTGTACTTATCAGAAACATACGTGTATGTAGAAATTGATTCCTCAAAAATTTAATTTGCAGCTATTTTTAGCATTCGATCAATATCAAAAAGTGTCAAAAAGTGCCCACTTGCAAAATAGGGCTAGGACAAGAATTCTTTAGCAGTCTTAGCTTTTCACCCTACAATTGCTCGTCAGCATATTGTCAGCTTATTGACATCAAGCAATACAGTAATATGATGCACAACTAATTGATTAGCTGGCTTTTTACAATTATTTTTATTGATTTATGGATGATGCATCAATATTGGCTGCTGTGAAATATATGAAAAATGACATGAAATTATTAGTATAAAGTATAATTTCCATCTTTACAAACATCGCAGAGCGCCATTGACACAGCCTCACAAACTTGGATAAAACTCATTCGTGCTTCTGCGATTCTCATAAAGTAGATCAAACTGAGAAATAATTTGGCGGCATAGAATTATTGCCATAAACATAGCTACCAACTGCACAGTTATGACACCAGCCAAGAATTTCGAGAACTGGGCAAGATTTGTCTTCAACCAATGATAGATGTTGTCACTACAACCATTTCTCCAAACCAGACTGTTTATATTGTTCTTTCGCTGAGCACGGAGTCCACACAATGAATTGATGATGTTTTTATCAACGTTATTCATCTTGATACAACATGAATATGGAACGCCGCATGAATAAATGCTACTATTAGTAGTGCAATTATGATAAATGTTTTTATTCCAATCTTTGTAATATTCAGCTCCACAACAGTGGAGAGTCTGTTGAATCCAATCAACAAAATTCGTGTTGTCTTCGTAACCTGGTTCCCAATAAGTTGTGATCAAGTTATTGAAAATTAACTTGATAACATTGATGATCTGATTTCTAAATAAGATCCAAACTCCTATCGAACAGAATTCAATGATATTTATTAACATGATGATTGATATGAAAATTTTCAAAAGACAAATATTCTCCCGTAGAGCACCAATAGCACCACAGAAAGATGTAATGCAAATACAACCTCCAAAGAGGATAAATAGAATTGAAAAATTGAGAATTATTGAAAGAAAATTCTTCTTATTGCCGTGTATTCCACCACTTTGAATGTAAGCTAAGACACCAATCATCACTATTGTTGCTCCAAATAAACAAAAAATAAAGTTTGAGAAAAACAAGGAGTATTTCAAAATTTTGTTGATATGATTGAATTTCCGTAAAGTTTTCATTTTTAGCCACTGGAACAATAGTAATTGGTCGATGAAAAATGCAGGACAGCATCAGAGGTTGGCTAAGCTTCCTCTGAAAATCTAACAATGCATCTTCTTGAAAGTGCCATCTGATAAGGTGATAAACGTTTACAAACCATGATCTAGATCATGGACGTTCGAGCTGTGTTATTTCCAAGAGCGCTCGCAAAAGTGCATGACTTTTGACCGGTGAGCCTGGCATAGATTCCTAGATATTATACTGTAATACACAGTTGTATGCCGCATCTCTAGATCTGTTGACAACATAGAAATCGGTGAGATGTCATTTCTTCAAGGTCTATGAAGGTTGTCACAGATTTCGTAATAGATAATGGATGAATTTGAGGTCATTATGGAACTAAATAATCGAAGGCCGCTAGGCCTGAGAGCTATATCATGGACTCCTAGATATTTAACACCTGGGCTGAAAGCTGAAGTTCATTTATACGCAAGACGGCTGAGTTGACTCTGATAGATGGAGGAAAATATTAGTTATCAGATGAAAGTGAGATGATTTGAGAAAAAAGGAGGAATTTCTGGAAATCAGAGGGACATAGGATTGCAACCAACTGATCATCGTTGACTGAATTTGGAATATTGACAATATCAAATAGAACAATATCGTTTGACAGCATGATTTGTACAATGTACGTAGTGCGTAAAATTATGGTTAGTGGATACAGTATCAGCAACGGCAGCTTGAGCCTACATCATTCAGGCCTATTATATATTATATGTTCAGGTCCTACATAGGTGTGGAATATTGATTATCAAGTGAAAACGAGATGATAAAAGAAAAAGAAGTAGAACTTTCCTGAATTCAGACGAATATGGTGTTGCAATCAACTGATCATCGTTTGACTCACTAATGAAGGACATTGAAAACATGTCACCTTGAGCTATATCATCTATCAGATTTGAGACTATAATTTTTTTGAGAAATTACTTCAAATTGTCATCCCCTAAATCCATCAAATTGTTATCTCCCTTGTCCCTGTTGGTCAGGAAAATGTCGTTTTATCCTTTCAATTGTATGGACAGTGAAAAACACAGCTTCTGTAAGCTTTATGATTATCCCACATCGGATTAAAGCAAGATTCATTTAGCCATTGTTCGAACAGATCTTATTTGCAGCCTTAAATGTGACGGAGTAAAATCTCACCAATCAAACAACATTTGACCTTTGCGATCAAGTGCTCTAAACTTATGCAAAAGAAGAGATAGTTGAACCAGGAGCAATATCTCAATTTCGATCATCGACGATAACCAAAAGAGTGAAGTCATTTTGCATGATCAAACTTGATATTATCATTGGAAAAGTTTATCAACAAAATTTGAATTCATCAAGTTTTGTCAAAAACCTGAACATATTGCAACGTTCTGAGGCAAGTATCATTTTTACGTCCTCTATAGATGTAAGATAATAAATTTCATTTTGCCATTTTGCACTTCAAGAAAATTAGCAGAACGTTTTATAATCGTGTCTTGCAGTGACAAATTTCATCATTTTGGTTTTCGTTGACAGTAGGAATTACAGTATTTCTTATTTTCCCCTCATTGATTCCTCGCTGACATTTGTAGAGCCATCTATTTGAATCGACATTTCGAAATATTTCCACACCTACATAGGGCCTGAATCAAGCCGGGATAGGACACGTTTCACATTACAGACTGATATAGACTCAAGCTGCCGTTGCTGATACTGTATCCACTAACCATAATTTTACGCACTACGTACATTGTACAAATCATGCTGTCAAACGATATTGTTCTATTTGATATTGTCAATATTCCAAATTCAGTCAACGATGATCAGTTGGTTGCAATCCTATGTCCCTCTGATTTCCAGAAATTCCTCCTTTTTTCTCAAATCATCTCACTTTCATCTGATAACTAATATTTTCCTCCATCTATCAGAGTCAACTCAGCCGTCTTGCGTATAAATGAACTTCAGCTTTCAGTCCAGGTGTTAAATATCTAGGAGTCCATGGCTATATGTGTGTGGGAATTTTATTTGATGAGATATTTTATGCGAAAACGTTCCAAATTCATATGAAATTTCATGAGACAATATATGAGAAAAAATCTCCTGAAAAATCATGAGGAATTTTTCGTGAGGGTGGTGTAGAGTTTATTAGGTTTTCAAATAGCAAAGAGGGCTGAACAACATGATATGTGCTGTGGCAGCTAGGAAATGGCATTGGTGTATCCGTGAACTCAATTGGTGCAGTTGGTGCCTTGCAGGATCGAAATTACAGAATGTGCATAGGAAGAAACTTGAAAGTGGATAGTGATATCTCATGACTTGAATATGTGACTTATAGTATGTCTTGAGCGATCACTTCTTCATTTTCTTATAGGATCGTATCGGGTTTGTTTAATCTGTCTTTTTATTGGTAAATATCTATTTTAATGTAGGCCTAATTGCATTGACACTTCACTCAAGCTTTCGGAGAGCTGACTCTAAATCTGAAAATATCTGATCTCCTTCGAAAATAAGATTAGGCCCTATATTCCATTTTACTGCAATACACTAATTCACTAGGACCGTGCATAATGAGCCACAGATCATGAACTTCAATGTGTGTCAATCACAAATCAGTCTGTCATCGCTGATCATGATCGGTGCAGACCACAACGAATGGCCCACGATTCCCTTATCTCGAGCTGATGTTTTCCAGTATTGTCCTGGAGAGTCGCTCTATTTTGTAACTGGTCGACCCCACGACCGCTTCATTCCAACGGAAAGCACTCGGCTACTGCTGGCGTCCAGCGAATGTCTCAGTGTGTCAATCATTTCTACAAATTTTTGATCTTCTGTTTTGGATTTGTTTGATGAGATGTCGAAGAATTAAAATAATTAGAGCCGTCACAAAGGTTCTTAGTCTATTAAAAATCAATGTTGTCACAGTCGCACCTTTTTTTCTGAATAGTGTACGGTATTTGGCTTTTCATGTATTACAACATGATTAGTTAGTTATAATAATTTAGAGAACTCGAGGCTAAATGTCAGCCAAAATTTGGAAATTTTCACCGTTACGTCACCGCTTAATTGAGATAGATTGAACTGAAAACGGCTAGGATCGTCTTAGGTTTATATCGACTTTTGGGTGTCGGTTGAGCGTTGCTTGGAAAATGATAATGATTTGCTACGAATGTGCAATTATTTTACATTTGTTGCAAGAACATGCGAGAAATTTAATGTTCAACTAGCATCTCGTGTTGCAGGCTAATGGTAGAAAAATATTTTCTGACTTCCGCAGCTGTGGTTGCAAACAGAAAGCTGAAAGTCCTGTTAAACATTAACTGGCTAATTTTGACTGATCTGATCTTTTCTGAGTATGCGATGGATACTTAAATAACTTTATTAATGATATATGTTAGCCTATAGTACAAGCTACCGGAATGCATGTATATTCATTAAATGCATTCAAATTTCCTCTTTCCGAATGTATTACAAAATATCGCAGCATCAATCAACAATTCTACATTTGCAGGAGTGCACGAAAATCACAGCACAAATAGCAGAAAGGATGAACCGCTCAGAATAGCCTATCATATGACACCTAAAACATTCTAGTTAGATCACAAATCTGGACATTTAAGAAAAAGAATGTGATAATTATAAATCATCGCGCAGCAATGATATTTCATGAATCTATGAATAACAAGGATAAATGAAGTGATTTCCTCAAGCGGCTTGAAGTGTGTCCCTTACCCCGGACACATAGCGGCTTCTAAGATAAAGTCTGAATTCGCTTAACTAAGCAATTCCAGTCAATCAGGCCTCTTTGGGTTTTTGACACCTTGAAGATATCTGCTGTCATTAATCGAAGGAGGAAGCAACCAGATCATTCTCTCTGTTCACGGGCTGTCTATCAACTTCAATGTCGTCTATATCAAACGACATGATATGTTGGACAAACAAGTCGACAACTAAAGACCCGTATATGTGAGCATAGATATCTGACTTCTTCCATTGCACAACACAAAATGTCTCATCCTGATGGTCTACTGTGTGACGAAGAAGAGTTCACAATTATGGCAAAATGTCACAGAACATTCTCTCTCCGAATTTTGGAAGCAGTGTTCATCAGATCGCTGAAGCCCACACTAAATCTCAAAGATGAGATGCGAAATTACAATTTAGTCGTGTTTGGTGAACTTTAGACTTGCGTGTCTATTATTTAACTAATGACTGAATAAGTTTGCGGTTTGTAATATGTCACCTGATAATGGAATCAGCAGAATTCCGAAACGTCGTGATTTAATGGTACATAATTTTATAATAAAATGTCGATCTCTCAACATCATAAAAAGGTTTTCACGCGTACAGAGAAGTAAATTCAGACAATCGTCTCAGATCACTATAAAATAAAATACAAATCGAATATTGTCAATCACTGTTCATCAAGCCGTCCAGCTAGTCGAAAAGCGATAGCGTTGCCGCGGACGATAGCAAGAGATAGCCGCTGAAAGAGCCACTCTCTCTCTCTCTCTCTCTCTGCTATCATTGCGTTGCAACGCAATACGCTGTCCAATTTCTTTGAGGAATGGTAGTGTCAGTGGCCCGATGACACCATACGTTTCGACGGCTACGGGTTGGACGACAAAGCGATCGGCTAAGGCGGCGTACTTGGAAAGCTTTGCCTTCTCCGCTTTGGTGGCAGCGGAACCAGCCTCCACTGCTGAGCCGCACACGTTAGTGGACGAGAAAGAATCGACGCAAGTTGCGTCCCAGACTAGCGACTTTCCTTGAGAAAAGGGGAAAAGAGTCAACCCGTCTGGACGCTTACCGTCGCCACGATCGAGTCCTACGGGCTCGAGACACGACGCCACCATTGCTGCATCCAGCCCTCGCTTCACAACGTCGTTGATAGCCGTGTGTCTCGGGAAACGGCCGGCACTGCGACGACACGACAACGGGTGAAGGCCCCGTTTGTCGACTGTGCCACCGCAACGGCATGGGTGGGGCTCACATACACTCAAACCGAGGCGCTGTGCCACCGCCAGGCGTGCTGTCTCATCGTCGAGAAGGGTACCGGTCGGCGTCGAAGGCACTGCCTGAAGCCAAGCACCACTGTACGGCTGAGAAGCAGCAGCTAGGCATGCAAGTCGATGTTGGTCGAGTTCGTGACGGAGGTGGTCCCTGTTTAACATCACTAGCTGCTTGTCCCATTCACTTTGAATATCGCACTTATCTGGAACACTCAGACGGGAGGAGGACCACACCTCAAGAGCTGAATTATGGCTACTCAATTTGTCTTTTGACTTGAGGATGTCGAAGATCAGAGATGCACTTGAAAATGAAGATGACAGGAAGGCGGGAAGAGCGATGTCTGACGCGGATCGGATACCAAGTCCGCCATACTTCCGCGGCAAAGTAGCCTGCCTCCAACCTGTGTCGTCAAAGTCAACGTTGCAGACGGAGGAAACCGCCGATCTCAAGACCTCATCGAAGTGTGACAGGCCGCCTTCCTCCACAAAGCAAGGCGAGCTACGCAGAGTGTACAGAAGCTTCGGCATGGAGAGGCAGTTTTTCAAGAGGAAGAGAGCGGTATGACGATCTAGAGATTGTAGTCGTAGCGCCATTCTGAACAGGGTGTCGCTCTTCTGTCGAATCACAGATGTTATTCTCTGCCGATGCAAAGGAGAGCCAAGGAGCACTGCGGAGTCTATGGAGGTGATTTGAGCACCTGGCAAGCAATCGAATAGGGTACTGATGTTTTGTGTGGTAAGAACATTCGACTCAGATAGTTGGATCACCTCCGACTTCGTCGGATTCACCTGCAGACCAATCGTTGAGAGGACGGGTATGATCCTCCTCAGATCGTCGGAGACAAGGTCGGGTGGTCCAGCGAGCGTTGCGTCGTCAAGGTACCATGCGTTGAACTCTGACTTGGCGGATCTGGCTACTTCATCGACGCAGAGGGCGAAAGGGAGCGGGCCAAGCGGGTCACCCTGCTGAACTCCACAGGAAGACTTGATGATTGCTTTTCCTGCAAGCAAGTTGGTCGGACAGCCGTAAGAGAGACGCACCAGTCGGCCGATCTCGGGACAGCGACGCGCGACGGTCATCAGGATATGTTCTCGCTTCACGCAGTTAAAAGCGTTATGCATATCCAGCTTAACAAGCAGCTTTGATGTATTGCGGTTCCGGTAGATGTACTCCCGAGCTGCGTGAACGGCGGATTCCGCTCCACCAGGAATGCCGACACCAAGTTGCAAGGGGCGGAGCTGTGGTGCCAAAGATATACACACGGCGCGGCTACCGATTTTGGCAGCTATGCGACGAAAGACGTTGCCGACGGCGATGGGCCGGATGCCACTGTCCTTCTTCCGCAGTGCAATGAGATTCGCAGCAAAAAGCAAGTCTCTTCCGAAAGTACACACGGTCCCATTGAAGAGTCCTCTCATCAAGACGACGATTGAAGCTCGGAGGCGGCGTCCCGATTCGTAGGCAGCATGTCCTGTGAGGTCGCGAAGGTGACCACGAATTCAGACAATTAGAATCTACAAGATAGAAATTAGTAAAGTCTGTTATTGACAGGGAGTTTATCACTAAATGCATCTCGGAGAAAAAATGGCCGAAGTCTTTATTCGAAGGTGCAGGAAAGCCTATAGTGTACTATACACGAAGCCTCTGGTACGAGTAGACGAATTGAAGGAATTAAGCAACTTTTTTCCAATTTATTGACCACATTTTGCATTGAAAGTGCCCATTTCATATGTGATGCCCAATCTCGAATGCATCTCCAAGGCATTGTGTCTTATTGTGGATATGACGGATGTGGATATTGCACACAACGGGGCGAGCATAATGGATTTATGACACTTCCTCGCTCATCATTCGTGGAGCGCATTGATGTAAGGAAGGCTTTGGGAAAGGAATCAAACCAGCATTCTGTGTTGCCGTTGTTAGAAATCCCACGGATGCAAGGACTCATTTCATCATTCCCTCCAGAATACATGTATCCATAGAAGTAGATAATTTTACACTAGAATGGAAGTTTGATATCTTGCCTATGTACAATGATGGCACATGGAAAAATCTATGGCTTGTACATAGATCAGATTCGATCTAAATCATTGAGGCGAATTCACAAAGCCGTTCTCAGCACAGAAGTCTGGGAATATCTCAATTTTGAATTCACAAAACTTTCTGACGAAACCCTGTGAAAAGCGCAGTGCAAATCTTCATATCCTTTTCATCACACGTTTGTCACAGGCCGACCCGTGTTCTGAACGCTGTGAAACGATGGTAATGAAGACTTTATAATTCAGAGGTTTTAAAAATCATTTAACATACGCATTTGCATATCTTATTCAGCAACTGCACAAATGGATCCCGTCGACGTCAATTATGATTTCTATCAACGTGGACGTACATTTCTATTTTTCAAGGATTTGAGGGATCGATCAAATTCGTTAGAAGTTTTTAATGAGATCGAATTCATCAGACGTTTCAGGATTACTAAGCATATGTTTATGGACTTATTGGATAATTTACAACTCGATCGAGCCACAAACAGAAGTAATGCCGTTCCTTCAGCGATTCAATTGGGAGCATAGAAATTAACAATACCATAGAAAGTCCTAGAATGGAAATTGCATGAAAATTATGGCACACGGTGGGGAACTTAGTTGGGGCAAAATGCAACTAGAGCGATCTGGCTTCCATGTTTTCTGATTGGTATTTATATCTATCAGGCCAATTTGTGATCTGGATTGTTGGCTCTTGTCCAAAAACCATGTACTCAAAAGAATTAGTGAATTTACAAAATGCTGCGCCGACAGGATGGCAAAGAAAGAAATCCTTTTAAACGTTCTGTACGTTCATCATTTTGATATATCGCTCCTATAATCTATCAATTGTATAATCAGACTCTTATGCAACTTCTAATGTCGATTTACAGAACATGCATAACTCCAGCTTGAAATCAGAGGCCAAGAAATCTTAGAGTATTCATTTTACTTTAAAGGGTTCCCCTGTCCACTAAATTTGAATAATTTTCAAAATCTCTACATGCATTCAAATATCAGCTTCCAAAATATCACATGTGTCATTCAATGATCAATTGAAAAGTTCCAGCGACATTTCATTTATTTGAGAAATGATTGTGGGTAAAGAAACTTTCAATGTGTTCATTCCGGAAAAGCGCATGGTTTCTTAGCCGCTTGACGGAGAAATTATCCAATAATTAGACTTTCGATCTGTGAATTCTTCAGATGTTCTTACAATCAGCACACCGACCACTTTCAATTATGACTTTGTGAACCAATTTTTAATTCGCATTCCAATATTGAAACATTGGAAAACAGTTGTCAGTGACTGCTACAAATAGACACACTATATTAATCCATGGAATAGTAGGCTATTTCACGTGAAACAAAACCATCATCTCACTTAAAATTCTCTTCATGAAAATCCTGTAATTTGCTGTCAACAACTTCCACAACCAACTTGGCAAATAGTTTCACAATGATACAATGCTTTAGATCGAATCTGATCTACAAACCATAGATTTTTCCATGTGCCATCATTGTACATAGGCAAGATATCAAACTTCCATTCTAGTGTATTACTACCCACTTCTATGATTGGGAGTGACTCTGCAATTCTACGCAACTGGGACTTATCAGTATGCACTCGGTGATCTTCGTGGTATTTCGCAACCTACTGTTTCTCGTATAGTTCGAGACACAACAAAATCTATCGCTTCTCTCTCGAGCTCGAGTACTTACATTTTATTCCCGCAAAGCCAAGCCGGCAAAATGGATGTTTACAGAGGATTCCGTAAGAAGATGAGAATACCGTCGATTATTGGTGCTATTGATTGTACTCACATTCGCATAAAAAATCCGAGTGGAGACGGTACGACTTTTTCAATGGAAAGGGATATCCATCATTTAATGTTCAAGTGATAGTGACTAATGACTATATTATTCAAGATAAAGTTGCCCGTCATCCAGGATCGGCTCATGACTGAAGGATTTACAATACGTCTGCAGTGAAACAGCGACTAGAGAGTGGTGACCTACAAGGATCGATGATTATTGGTGATCAAGGTTACGCATGTTCACAAGTACTGTTGACCCCAGTGCGATTTCCAAGAACACAAGCTGAAAAAGATTACAATTTTCACTTCATTCGTGCCCGTGGATGCGTAGAAAGAACCTTCGGTGTCCTGAAAGCACGCTTTTAGTGCTCGGTCCAGACTCACGAATTCGTCTGAAATATGAAACTGCAAATGTTGTTGTGGTAGCATGTGCAGTACTTCATAACTTGTGTGTTCTCAAAGGTGTAACATTCGAATATGACATTCCTTGTAATCTGCAAAATTTCAACCAAAATGTTATTGAATCTGAAAATTCAGCTCGTGGTTCCGCTTATAGAGCAACTCTCATTAGCCGATTTTTCTCCCGCTGAAGTGAGCTTTCATCGATCGAATGAAAACTAACTTATATAATTCGCTTTTATGTACAATAATTTTGAAATCGTATACCAGATAAAGTAGTAGGCATATAGGAAGATGAAAATGAAAAATGAAATATTAATTTAGATTTTTCATACTTGCTCAAGGGGCTGGCAATATACAACTTTTCCAATGAATACAATATTATAGTATGCAAGTCATCTACATGAAATTTACATTAAGTACACTCTAAACCAGCACCTCTTAAATCACACACTGAAGCGAGACACTATTCGTAACTAACAAAAAAATCCTAAAGCAAAGCGTTTTAGGAGGCTAGCGCACTAGTGTTATTGTTCTCTTTAGTATGTCAGCATTCTATTTCACGCAACCTCCTAAAATTCTAGTGTGTCGCGCTTTAGGATGCAGATTTCTTCGATTTTAGGAGGTGACAGTTTACAGTGTATAGCTGAAAATATTATCTTGATAAAATACGAGGATAAATGTGGATGTAATCGAGATAAAATATGTGAGGGCAAAGAGATAAAATCATAAATTTGTGATTGATTATTAGTTAATCAGCTAATAGTTGATTGATCCTTAGTTAAATATCATTTCTTACAATATTTACGAATGTTTTTAACAAATTCATTACATCGAAAATACGCGACGATAAATGTTTGTATAAATGTTCGTCCAGTAAAGCGAAGAGTTTGCAATAGTTAACAAATTTATTATTCATAATGTATGCCAAGAAATCTGCATGTAATAATAACGAAAATTGCAGTAAATACAGTTTTAGTCTACATGAAAAAACAAACACAAAAATGTCACTTAGCACTGATACCACTGAGGTGTAGAATGCGGTCCCGCTTCATGATATCCGGATCTAGTAATCCACTGTTTGTAGTACTCCTTCTGTACCTCTGCTGCCTCTCGCATTGTGTCGAATGCCAATTGCTGTTTCAAATAAGTCTGCCCTTGTGTCAAAAATAAGTCAAAACCTTCTGACGAATCATCACACCTTCGTGAATTCGCCTCATTATATCATTGTGAAACTATTTGCCAAGTTGGTTGTGGAAGTTGTTGACAGCAAATTACAGGATTTTCATGAAGAGAATTTTAAGTGAGATGATGGTTTTGTTTCACGTGAAATAGCCTACTATTCCATGGATTAATATAGTGTGTCTATTTGTAGCAGTCACTGACAACTATTTTCCAATGTTTCAATATTGGAATGCGAATTAAAAATTGGTTCACAAAGTCATAATTGAAAGTGGTCGGTGTGCTGATTGTAAGAACATCTGAAGAATTCACAGATCGAAAGTCTAATTATTGGATAATTTCTCCGTCAAGCGGCTAAGAAACCAAGCGCTTTTGGCATAAACACACTGAAAGCTTCTTTACCCACAATCATTCTCAGATAAATAAAATGTCGCTGGAACTTTTCAATTAATCACTGATTGACCTATGTGATTTAGTGTGATGATATTTTGGAAGCTGATATTCGAAAGCATGCGATGATATTCGCAAGATTTTGAAAATTGTTCAATTATAATGAACGAGGAAGCCTTTAAAGTAAAATGAATAATCGAAGATTTCTTGGCCTCTGATTTCAAGCTGGAGTAATTTATGTTCAGCAAATCGACATTGCAAGTTGCACATGTGTCTGATTATACTCTTGATAGATTATAGGAGCGATCTTTCAAAATGATGAACGTACAGAACGTTTCAAAGGATTTCTTTCTTTGTCATCCTGTGGTTGCAGTATTTTGTAAATACATCATTGCTTTTGTGTACACGGTCTTTGGACAAGAGCCAACAATCCAGATCACAAATTGGCTTGATAAATATGAATACCAATCAGAAAACATGGAGACCAGCTCGTACAATTTGCATTTTGCCCCAACTGAGCTCCCCGGCGTGTGCCATAATTTTCATGCAATTTCCATTCTAGGACTTTCTGTGGTATTGTTAGTATCTATACATATGCTATAGATATGTTTCAGAAGAGGTTAATACACCTTTTTGGATTTTATATTGCCAAAACTGCATTGATTATAGCCAAAATATGCAATCTATTTCTTTGTTGCTCTCACATATCTTTGTTCTATATTTTGTGACTTCTTTGATCCATGATATTCAAATGTACTTGATATCTTGCTTAATAAACACTACATTATCATGAAATGCTATGGAATTTTCCATTTAACAACAATGAAATAAACGATAGATCAAATTGCCATGCAGAAGATGTGCGGCTGGTAGGATTCGAACCTACGACCAAGATTAACTAGACCTGTGCTCTACCAACTGAGCTGCGAGCCACTTGCGCGACCGTGTCAATTGGAAGGATCGAAGTAGATCGTCATATTTATTGAAATATAAAACGCAGCTCATTGTGGAATAATGATACAGATGAATTCAAATTTCCAGATCGCATTTTCTTTTGCAAAAGATTGACTTGGCATAGGACTACTGGAAATATTCGACAAAGTCACTTTTTCTCAATTCACAGACAATGACTATCAAATATAACTGAAACAATAATGAATATATATGCATGTTTCCCATCTGGATAAAGATTCCATAGAGGGTTCGGTATTGGATACCAACATCAACGACTGTCTATAATTGAACTTCAACAACATCATAATTATATATTTACGTGCATATATATTTTTGATTCTGGAATAAATTGCGAAGAAAATCGGCACTTTTTTCACACCTTACACATTCGAATGACATTCAATCAGTAAAGTTTGACTGCCTTAAATGCCATTTCATGCACTACCATAGTCAGATAGCATTATACCAAAGAAACATGTGTTGCGCAACACAATTACCAGTTTCCTCTTTGAAAAACCTTTATCCGATCTTTATTTGTTAAACTTTTTTTTTGTTTAGCAGGACAATCTATCTGCACGTATTGGAAACATAATACGACGATAAAATGCGGTAATGCATTAGGTTTCTTAGTCAGATAATTAGGTCTATATATTGAAATGTATAGCCTACTTCAACCATGTACATGTGCATGTATGTGCACTCCATTCAACATCTTCAAAAAAAATCAGTAACCAATACGTTAATCCTACATTCATCAGAAATCATCTTAGAACGATTCGTGACTCTTGAATATATACTCATTGACAAAATTTTTGAAACATTTACTTCTTTAACTTCTTTCATTTTTGACTGGTATATATACATGTATGTATGATACCTTGATAATTTAGTCACAATCTCCACCAAGTCGCTAGCACAGAAAAACAACGCATGTAGCAGATTCAACTTTAATAGCGTGTGTGCCCCCCTCTAGCTCCAATACATTCAGTAATCCGAGATGGCATGGATTCACAAAGTTTCTGAATGAAGGATGCTTCAAGGAGAAGCCACTGCTCTGTCAGTCTTTCAGAGAGAATCTTCAGGAACACTGGTGGAAGTGAATAGCGGTCTCTCACTCGCCGCCCAAGCTCGTCCCATACTTGTTCAATGGGTGACAAGTCAGGTGAGCGTGCAGGCCAGTCAAGGGTTTGAATGTTCAATCTCCTAACAGTGGCAATGTCAGCCGAGGAGCGATGTGGTCTTGCGTTGTCGTCTTGGAAGACGAGATCCTCTACCCTGACCACTGGGGCAACAACAGGAAACACAATTTCATTGAGATACCTCTCTCCAGTCAACGTGCCTTTGATGATGATTGCTGTCGTTCGTCCGCCATGCCAAATGCCACAGAATAACACTTCCACCACCATATCTGTCGTGTTCTTTAATACAGCATGGGGCAAAGCGTTCACCTGGAGGACGATGCACTCTGACACGACCGTCATTGAAATCCAGAGTGAATCTCGATTCATCGGTCCAGAAGACTTTCTGCCAGTGATGGTCATTCAATGAGCGATGAGCATCACACCAGGCAACTCGTCCTCTGCGGTGCTCAAAACTCAATGGAATTAGGACAGCTGGTCGTTGCGATTGAATTCCAGCTTCTCGCAATCTTCGGTAAGCCGTTCGAACGCTACAGTCTATATTTGAGGCACTCTTCCAGTGTACGACTAGCTATCACAAATCTATTCCTCTTTGCAGCTAAAACTAGACGTGCGTCTGTCCTTCCTGCAGACTTTCTTGATCGACCAGATCCCTTCTTCTTTCTTCATTCTTTTTAACATCTCCTTCTGCTTTCCATCGACACCAACACCGCCAAACAACGACTCTCGATAGTTGCAGCTCTTCGGCAACACTCGCACAACTTCTACCACAACGAATCATTCCAATAGCCATACCTCTGGTAAACTGATCGTGTGCCATTTTATTTTACAAAAGCTGGATTTCAGTTCACGCTTATGTTCAATTTGTAAAAGCAATTGTGACAGTTGTATCGATATCAAAATTTGAAATTTGACCACCATAGATCTTTCTCCATTCGCTAATGTGTTGAATGGTAATACATAGAAAGCGAGATATTGCATCATACCTGAGAAAAAAATGAAACAAACTTCAATTCAAGCCAATGATAGTTTGTTTCATTTTGATTATGTCAATGAGTATATTTGTATGAAGATGCATAATGCAGATACACCCTTTTGTGACCATGCACGCTATTAGAGTGCAAATGAATTTGGCCCACTTGCAATTGTCAGAGAGCGATGCAGAATGAACTGTTATCGAAAATGATCTATTCCAGTATTGTGTATATCTGATTGGTTTTTATGTCAAATTTCACATTGGGCATTAAGGATTAAGTTATCAGATGTCAATAGACGGATTTCACTTGCATCAATCCAAGATATGAAAATAAGCTAGTACCCTTTCCTGTAGACCTTCTACTTACCACTGAACCATAGACTTCTAAATTTCATGAAATTTTCGTCTATGACTGAACGCACATACACAAAGCTATGGTAATTATTGAGGACCAAAGATATATCAGTTAGAGTACAAAGATGTCATCTCTTGGCAACATAGAAATTAACAATACCATAGAAAGTCATAGTATAGTAGATATTATCTACTTCTATGCTTGGCAATAATCAATGCAGTTTTGGCAATATAGAATGCAAAAAGGTACAATTTCCATAATTATCTCTGTACACGGATATCTCTCACAATTACCTCAAAACACGGATATCTTGAAGTCTGTATTTTGCATAGAAGTAGATAACAGTACAGGATATCAATAGGACTTTCTATGGTATTGTAAAATTTCTATGGTATTTTCACAAATTATTGATTAATATTTTCCTATTATGAAACATGACAGGTTACCATGCTATGGTAAATTTTACATGATAACTGAGATTCAAATTTCTACGGATAGAAGGCATACAGTTTACAGTAGCACCTTCATAAGGATGTGTCAGTTTGTAGGCTGCATAATAGCAATAATCGATCGGTGAACAAAAAAATGGAAGATTTTATTTATCTCATGGAAGATACAAAACCAAATGGTAGCCTAATTGAATGCGCATATATCTGAATAGCCTTAATTTTACAAGCCTATTATGCATTGCATCAAACACAGTGATCTGCAAAATATTATATTTCAGCATCTCTCATTTGAAGTGGAAGGTCAATCGGCTACATCGAAAAGATGATTATTATGAATTTTGATGTCCTTTTAAATGGCATGATTTTTGGGGCTTGATATATTTTGGAATAATGAATGACTTTCTCGACATAAATAATTTCCACAAAATTCTGATCAACATTTCAGAAGGTTAATGTATTTTTTACTGCAACCTTTCCATTGTTTATATATTCTAACATAATCCGTCAAACATCATTTTGGTTGTGTCAAAATATTGTTGACTAATCTCACTACAAAATATATGTTGGGCAGTCACATTGAGCAGTCAAAGTTCTTTCTATAAGCATCATCCACGGTAGAACTATAGCTGTATGTGGTGCGTACAAAGAATGACCATTATCGAAGCTGGGATCGTTCAGCAAAATGGTTGCCCTCAATGAGCGCACTAACAGGCATTAATTACCGCAGCAAAAGCAAAGTGAGGAATTACAAGTCCATTAAAAGGTCCTCAAACCTGAAGGAGAAATCCAGAGATGCTTTTTCTAATTCTATTACGCCTAGTCACCATCACTTGTATAGTAAAATATAGTAGGTAAATCTAGGTAACATATCAAGGTAATTATGGTGCCATATAACGTCTTGATTGTGGGAATTACAAACCTGTGGACATACAAAGCTACACAATGGCATGCATTATTATACAAAACTAATCAATCACAGTTGACAATTAACAATAACAATGAAGCAATATAGACGATAGAACAAAGTGCCAAGCAAACGATATGCGGCTGGAATTCAAGCTAAAATAAATTTACTTGGAAAGTATCAAGCTAAGTTTCAGAGTTTATTGCTGATTCGTTGATGGATTGGATACTAAATAGTCTGGTTTTGGGAGGAATCAAGCAAAATATAATTTTAGTCCCATTTTACGTGGGCAATTATGAGTTTTGTTAGCTCGGGTTCTAATACAGTCAAACCTGTCTTATTGCCAATTCAAGGGACCGGCATAAAATTTAGCATCAACACAGGTTTTGCAATAATGGAGGTTGCAGATGAAAGCACCTATTTTTGCGATTTTTTAATAATTACATCGATGGGTTATATTGAGGAAATACTTTCATGGACAATTAATTGCTTAGAAAAGAAATCAGCAATGTTGGCCTGTGAAAATCTGCGACCTAAGTCACGTATGACAGCTGCCTGAAGTAGATCAAAAGTAGTAGGCCCTATATATGCATGCCTACACTGCTTTCAGTGCATGCACATGATGCTAATGGATAGAAGTGTATAGAACTAATGTACACCTACATGTAAAAAGCATTGTCAATACATTATGCACAGTCAGTACCGGTACGGTATAGTCTTCATCTTATTAATCCTGGTGAAATCACAATCTTTTCAATTACGTCATCAATGAGGTTATCAAATTTTTAGGTTTTCAAGTAGGCCTACATGTAGAAAAACATTCTGAGGCACAGAAGTTTCGATATGCATGCTGATAAGAATACCTATCTCAGGCAGCTTGAGAACGAGCTGTAATGAGTTACCCAAGTGCAGTAATTACAATCGACTACCAATGTTAATAAGTTCCCGAGCATTATACAAAGTGAGTGTGGAGAAAGCACGCTTATGCGACGTATAAAACCTACACTTGTGTCGGCTGCTTATAACTAGGCTTCGAAAATATAGCCTATGTGCAAAGAAGGCCTACATAATTTAAAGATTTCATTTCCTAGCTACATTATCTTGCAGGATTGGATTGATTTTTTATCTCAACGCTTATCGCAGATTGAGTGCTTTGGCAATATGAAAGGTATATGAAGGGACCGCAAAAAGTCATTGAAATAAGGCAGGTTTTGCAATAAGAGAAGTTGCAATAACAGAGGCTGCATGGCCATGGTTAAGATAGGAAAAAGTTTGGGACCGAGACATTTTGTTGCAATAAGACAGGTTCGACTGTATTACGATTTTCCTATTGATGACCGCGCCTCGTGATTGGTACATGAAAAATTCATTGAAAGCATCATTTCTATTTAATTCTGCAATCCTTCATTCTATAAATAGCAATTTGAAATTTGAATTCCAATGCAAATTTTGCAAATGGTAGACACACTGGGCTAAAATTGCTGTGCAATGTAAGTGTAGCATGGTTATATCATTTTTGATGTCCATAAAAAAGAGTTTTCATAAAATATTAAATAAGATTTCAAATGAAAATAACAAAAGCTTATAGCAAAGACGGATGATCGTGCTTGAAGCATTTATTTCGACATGATTCTCTCACCCTCAGACTTGGCAAATGATATTCGCGGAAATATTTGAAAAATCGCTTTTTATGTAGTTATGGGAAATGATCGCACAGTTATTGTTTTCACAGCATCAATATACATGGTCGAGTCATAGCGGCTTGCGAAAGTATGGTCTACCACAAGGTCACTACAACCACCAGGAAGTGCGTCCTGGTCTCTCGGATGCACAGTAGGCATTCATCATGGCTTGTGCCTTTAATGAGTGTCATATTGTCATTTTGAAATTGTATTATGTGAGTTTCTATCATGAAATGGTCTAGTTAAGACGCTAACATTCAATGTCTTATTCTGAAATGTTTGTTCCCCTTTCAATAGCTGCCTTCTACCTCTCAGTGACAACGAAACGCCCAACATTCTCGCTATATTGATCACGAGGAGCAAGAATGTCAAGCAATCAATGAAGTTGATTTCCAGGCTTTGAGATGCAGATGATTCCAACTCCACATGCATATTCTTATCTAATTTATGAATATTACGCCGAAGATAACGAAATGAATGCAAAGTATGAGATGACTGACAGCGTCAATTTTTGACTTGAAATAAATTTTCTATCAGGAAGTTCTGTGGGAAGAATTGTTTCATTAGAAGTTTCCATGAATAATGTAACCGTGAAATTGATACATACGTTCCTAAAATCGAAATGACTTCGTTCTAGTCAAGTGTGAATTAGTTATGCTCTTCATTCATTTTTGTCCTTCTAACAATTTATCTAATTCGTATCACGTCGATCTGAATTCCTATCCGGTTGATGCTGTTTGCATTGGATCGAACACATCGCAAGGATGCAAGTTTCAGAGTCACAAAGATTTTAGCTTAATTGGCCCCGATGATGATGAGTTCAAAGAACAGTAATAACAGGATGAATCCAAAATTCTCGGGGAGAGAGTGACCATGACCGTCGATCGATTTCGAGTTCATAAAAAGCCCATCAATAGCCATCGCCCCAATGAGGTTGGGGGGAAGGGTTTGGCTCCACCCCGGCGAACTTTTTGAATAAGCAAGCTATGGACACCAGATTTCTAACAGTTCACTTTCTATGTAATTTGCAACTTTTCACAGAACGAAAATAAATTTGTCACTATATTCTTGGCGCGAGATATATTTTAAAATTTGAATTTTAAGAATATTTTTGCTTCTTTCGGTATATTCACTTCTAAAGTCAAGAATTGTGGTATCAATTCTTGATGAAATAAGTTGAGTTTACGTAGAAAATTTTTTCTATCAATAAAAAGATTCTTATTAGGGCAAAGATTTGGAATTTGAAATTATCTGCCTATCATGTGTTAATGTTTGAAATTTAAATTTCAAATTTTAGATATGATTTTTTATTATTCTTTTTTTAGCTCTGCATCTGATCAGCAAATATTGAAAATTTTCAGTATCATGTTGCCGTGTCTCAATGAAAATTCATCGAGTTGGGTTTCTTCTACACCTGCAGAAACTAAAGGCTAAAATGTGCACTTTTACTGCTATTTGAGTTTAAATAAAAATTTGAATTATTTGACCTTTGACCGCTTCTAATACAATGATGTTATCTCACAGCGATAAATTATCATTATTTTATCAACCACTATGACTAGATCTTTCGCTTAGTGTATTGTTTATTAGTTTTTGTTGACATTTTCCATTTCAAATAGTTATCTAATGGAAATTTGTTAAAAATTGCCTTTCTACATTTGACCTTCACCTCAGCCCAGGAATGACCTAGAAAACAACATGCTGTTTTCTGAATCCCCTTCCGATGCCTATTCGATTGATGAGTGGTATGGCAAAATTGGTATAAAAGTTTAGGAAAGCAGGGGGCGAAATTCGCACTCCTCTCACAGCGTTCGGAAAAGTACACCAGTGGGCCGACGGGATAGGACAATATGCAACAGGGGAGACAACAATTTACATACAGGATTTAAGGCCATAATGCAAATCACTGAAATGTTTGCAGCAAACTGAAAGTTGGGCATGTGAAGAGGCGCAGATGAATTGTTTAATATTGTTTAATACACTTCATATTGATTTAGTGCAAATTGTCTCTGCAATACGGATGTTAACGTTTTTAGGAGCAACTTTAATGGTCATGTGAGTCCGAGGTCACTTAAGTTAGAAACTGCTGCTTGCCTTGCAAATGATCATTGACTGATTCAAGCGTGATTAGGTGTCTCCGTGTCTCACTAATATAGCAGTTTGAGCGTTGTCTAGGTACGGACGTACCCCAAGTGGACGGATCTTGATAAAACTTGAAAAATCAGGATGATTCTGTAAAAAACTTGGTAGATCAGCAAAAAAACTTGTCACTGAAATTAACAGAATAAACCATACTGATTCTTATCAAGATTTTCAGTGTAAAAATTCCATTGAATAGCTTACTGATTCTTGGCATGAATCCATATGGCTTTGTATGGAAAATATTACAGCATGTAATTTACTGATTCTTGGCATGAATCCATATGGCTTTCTATGGAAAATATTACAGCTTGTAATTTACTGATTCTTGGCATGAATCCATATGGCTTTCTATGGAAGATATTACAGCATGTAATTTACTGATTCTTGGCATGAATCCATATGGCTTTCTATGGAAAATATTACAGCATGTAATTTACTGATTCTCGACATGAATTCATAGGATTTTCTATGGAAAATATTACAGCATGTAATTTACTGATTCTTGACATGAATTCATAGGATTTTCTATGGAAAATATTACAGCATGTAATTTACTGATTCTTGACATGAATTCATAGGATTTTCTATGGAAAATATTACAGCATGCAATCAATACTGATTCTTGACATGAATCTGTAAGCTTTTCTTAAGATTAATTTTTCAACAGAAAAATGACAGCATAGCCTATACATTATGGCAATGGCCCGGATGATCCCGAACAATAACTGATTCAATACTATTCATCCAGAACCAGATCAACATTATTGTTGGGAATACATTTCAAGATGCACAATTTTCGAAAATTCCCATGAATTCAGAAACTAGAAATTGAAATTCATGGTAAGCATGTCTGTATCATCGCTTCAAAATATGTTTTATTGTTGAATTATTTCTGATATCAAATTTAAAAATACTGTTAACGTGGCAATTAAGCAATGAGATCTTCAGGGTGAATGAGATTCAACGCATTGTTCGTCGGGATCATCTGGGGGCTAATAGCCACTACCCACATATGGATATGATATTTGGCAAAAATTCGGAAGATCCCGTTGAAAGATGATAGAGAATCTAGATATAAATCGAGGGGACGTGAAAGATTTAAGTAGATTTCGCAAACGTCCCGTTAAATCCTGTTTACTTCTCTATTAATTTTGTGATATACATACGTTACTAATGCGTTGTACTTGTAGTGGACAACGCAAAGTACCTGTAGGCCTAATTGACATTGCACACTGTTCTCAGAATAACGGTAATTATATTCCATATATTCTAATCAAAGACATATACGACGTTAAAAAACGACACTATGCGTCCATTCTTGAAATTGAAGAGAATCAGAAAGAAAGAAGCTTTCTTTCGTCAATGAATTGATATTCTGTCTCATTAAATACTTTATGTATAATTGTTCACTTGAAATATCACAGAGAATAACAAACTTACGAAAAATGGTATTGCTGTAATGATGCTCGAAGTCTCTGCCAATTATAGCTATTGTTTCCGGATGATATAGCAGAAATTGACAGAGACTAGTACCAACTCAACGGAAAACCATTGTCACATTCTTTTGTTTATGCAATTACTCTGACAACGACATATTTAAAAAGGGCAAATCTTAAACAAATCAAAAAATAGGAATTAAGCAGAAATCGTAATAATTACATGATATTTTTACTCTACGTATGTTTGTACATTGCAGTCATTATATTGTTCATGTAATATTTTTTTTGATTTTCATACCGAATCCTGCATCAATTTCTACATCAACTGGCCAGTAACGCATTTAATGTATCTGACCAAGCATATTACTATGTGCTGACGCGAAAAAGAGAAATATCGCAATCGACGAAGCCCCAGGATCACGCAGTCATTTAAATCCTGTGGTCGAAGGAATATCACACATAGTTTTGAGTGTCACACATGCTGACATTGACGTCTCAAGAAAACAAACCTAAACGAAGCTCTGTTATGGCGTTACTTTACTCCACTACAAAGTGTACTCTACGGACAACTCATGGAAAATATGCTCGACTTCGTACTTTTGGTGTTATATACGGCTGAAAACTTATCCTGTACATGATCCTGTACAGTGCTGTTGCATGGCAATGTTGAATGCATAGAAGCAGAATATGTTAAGATTGAAGGTAATTTTGCCTTGCAAGATAGCTTGCATTCACGAAAAGTAAAGAAATATAGTAAACGGCTGATAGCCCTTCTAGCCTATTACAGTATATCTGATTTCTATGCTAAGGCCTTTCCTAATATTCAATATATTAAATATATTATCGTTGTTTAAACCATTTCATTCATGGATAATTTCAAAATTACTAGATTCATTATCGGATTGTTGTGAGGACAGCGGGCTGTCGATCGTAAACGCTTCGACATCAGCTCGCCGTGAGGACCGATCTTTTGAAGCCTAACAATAGCCATTTAACGGAATCGATTGCCAAGAAAATCTAGATACGAGTACATATAACAATGTATTTTTTTTATATTGTATTACATGACGGAATGGTGACCAGTTAACCTATGACGCGCGTGCGCATTAGGGTCACAACAGGTGAATATCATGTGGCACTGTTCTCTCGCTAGTCAATGCTGACACATTTGTTATTGATAGCAATAGCATTACATCTACTCGCGTGGAATGAATCTCTTACCATTATCAAAGACTGAAATGGAATTCTACACAATCCACGAATGTTTGAATGGTCACCCGATAGTGTCACAGAATGACCGCCATATACCTTTAAGATATCGCCTCTAACTCAAAAAGTCAGTGTACTTTTCTAATTTAATTCGGTTTACAGGAAGAGCACTCCCTAAATTACTCGTTACTCAATTTTTTGGCAATCGATTCAGTTAATCGCGGTTTTTAGATAGACGTACATATCTGATGGTGTTTGAATTATCGTGCTTATTATCAGTAGGTTTCTAACAGTAGACACATCTTTAGAAGACTTATCGTTAATCATATTGGCTAATTGCTTAGTTGCATTGCCGTAGGTTGAAATGCTTTGCCTTCGATGCCGTTGTTCGATTCCTTTGATGTCGCTACTGACGAGTGTTGTGACGATGGGCATGACTGATAGCGTTCATGATGTCATGGTTTTCATAATGCAGTCCTAGGTAAAAGCGGTTTTGTGGTTCCATGTGAGAGTTAGAGGCGGAAAACAGAGGTCAAACTGCGTAAGATTGCTTTGTTTGACGTGATGCAACGTTAGTATGGTCGTGTAGGCCTATTCATCTAATCAATCAGATGATCAATATGCAGGTATCATGGTTACCGGTATGTTAAAAAATATAAAATATTAGTTGATGTCTTCAAATCTTGAGAAAGTAAGAAACTATATAGGTAAGTTTACTATCAAATATGAGCGGATAGAGATGTAATTGAGCAGGTTGAGTTCTTGTTGATGTCTAGTCTACAAACGATAATAGGACAGATATACAAAGTTAAACTGAATACTGCCATGTCACCCCATCGATGGGGCGACATGGCAGTTTTTGAACTTTTTTTAAAATCAAAATCAGAAGGTCAAGAACTCCAGGGGTGTGATTACTCCTAAAATTCCTAAAATTTCAAAACTCTCCTAAAACTCCTAAAATTTGGTAAAAAATGAAAAATTCCTAAAATTTCGTATTACAAAAGTTGGGTTTTTTCATCTTACCTACTTATTGATATTACAGCCATTCTGATTGCAGAGAGGTTAGCGGTCATGCCCTGCTGAGATGTCATGAGATAGGATTTATGAAAGCTAAGCACAGCCGTTACCAAGTTTGAATAAATTTGTTTTCACACTAAAGTGTTCATTGATTTTTACGGAGACTGTCAGCGATTGCTACTGTTCACTGATATCATTGATTTGTTTCTCTCGCTTTTTGATACCAAAGCTGAACAGCATATTCGCAGTATATTACTTGTTAGAGATAGTTTTTACATTGTTTTTATGCGTTGTTGCACTTTTGTTGGTGGAGAAGGAATGGCTATAAGGGGTGAAGAGGAGGCCATTAGTGAAAAAAAATAAAAATAATATAATTCATGCTTGTTTTCATGTATTTATACAGGTTTTGAAGAGTCAAATCAAGCAATAAAACAGCGTTTTTTTAGCATACTGAATTCAATAATGACTTAAGAAAGCCATAAGAAACAATTTGTAGGAATAATTAGCTTCGTTACATTATATCAATCATAATTATACAATTAATTATAAGAGGTGCTAGATGTTAGAGTGAATATTATAACAAGTAATTCACCTCCCCGGTGGCATTCGACAGTGATCTATGTTTGAACCCAGGACTCTCCATGATATGAAAAATCCATAGATCACTATCGAATTGCCGTCGGGGAGGTGAATTACCGGTACTTGCTATATTATTCTCTTTCATCCAGCACCTCTTATAATTTATAAAAACACGGCAGGCCTTGTGTATGACGTATATCCGAATATTATTTTAACTTAAGATCAGTGTCGATCAACAAAACGACTTCGTAATCCAAATATGTATACAGTGTGCAATCATTACGACATTTAATGTCTTAATTTCAGAGTTTAAACAGTTTTGAGGGATAATTTCGTTTAAATTTGTTAGGCGATCTGCGCTAGATGTGCATGTTTTTGCTGGAGAAATTGTCCTTTTATTTGATGATATCATACCTCAGTAATCATCACCGTTAACGTAGACATAACTGTACACTACATATCCTGTTCAGAAACTCGTTTACGAGGCATTTTTAAAATCATCTCTTTGTCAAGCGTTATCTGCTCCCCCATCCAAGTCTAGTTTACTGGAATCATTGGACGATTCCTATATGCTGCCGTCTTTCCAACATTAAGGAAAGTGGGCGTTTGAA
The DNA here is from genome assembly GCA_907163375.1 of Prostheceraeus crozeri. NCBI lineage: Eukaryota > Metazoa > Platyhelminthes > Polycladida > Euryleptidae > Prostheceraeus > Prostheceraeus crozeri. Next base: position 48,955 of record CAJQUW010002593.1, on the reverse strand, counting down.
GGTAATCATCATCATTAACGTAAGCATACTTATACGACGCATGTCCTGTTCAGAAACTCGATTACGAGGCTTTTCATTATTTCAATTCAACAAATCAACATTTGACCAACTCATAAATCTGTATGACTGTTGTATTTTTTATTACTGTTGAAATCTCAACGTCACTACATGTAATAAAAACAAAATATATTTTCAAAACAGCATTATGTCTGAGTTGAATAGGCTTTGTCTCTCGTGAAATCTGTTCGTCTGCCATGAAAGCACTATGTCTTATGAGATGGATATTAAGTCAATGTTATATCAATTGCAGAGTATTCTAATTTTTCACTGAAATTCCTAAAAATTGTCTGTTAAATTCCTAAAATTTTAAAAGGGGTCAATCACAGGGCTGGAACTCTTATCACATTATTTTGACCTGTACAAAAAGTTGAGAAATACGCTATGTACCGTACTTTTCCGGCCTATAAGGCGCATCCGCGCATAAGGCGCACAAACCGATTTTTAGATAATTTCGTATTTTGTCAACAGATAAGGCGCATTTCGCGGTTGAGGCGCACATGTATACCTACTTTTAGTTGATACCTTGTACAGTAGGAAACAATAATTGAAGCTAATTTCACCGATTGAAGCACTACCGGTAGCTTAGAATAAGCAAAAGCTATGTTATAATAGGTCTCTTGAAAAACCACGAAGGTTCATGATTGTCATTATAGCCAAAGAATATTCCAATACATAAGGCTCAGCTAAACCAATAGAAGCTACATGTCAGAGTCTTGTGTATGAAATGTTTGGTTCACCTGCACGCAGGAAGTTTCACTATTCACTTCAATATTCACCTCGGTATCTGAATCAAGACTCGTTTCAGTGTTACAATCAATGTTCGTCTCAAGTGTGATACTCACTATCACTATTGGCTTCGGTAACTGAATTAAGGTTCGGTGACGAAATCAATGTCAAGAAAATGACGCCCCTAACTCTTTCTTGAAGCCACTTCGAATAACCTTTTCTGGCACTTGCTCCCAGGATACTTTTAAATCATAATAAGTACTTTACAATACTTGTAAATGAATGCCTACTAATCTCTACCGAACTAAAAATTCTAATTTAACCTTAGATAGGGCGCACTCTGCAGATAAGGCGCACTGGCTGTATCCAAGTAAAAAAGTCGCGCCCTATAGACCAGAAAGTACGGTAATACGGATAAAGTATTCATTTTTAGTTTGTTTTCACAATCTGGACACGAGGGATGATTGTCAAAAATACTGCCATGTCACCCCATTCTCCCCTATATCCTGTTTATTCAAGACTATTGATAGGCATGAGAATTTTACGCGCGGATACGTGGGCGTCCCCCGAACCCACCCTCTTTAAAGTTAAAGGACAAAGTTTTGGGGTGGTGCAGGTTGGAGTGCCAGAAATCACAGGGTGTTCTTGATTTCTAAGATTTAGCTTTCTCATTGTCTCAACTTGAGTTAAGTAGGATTGCGTTATTTTCACTGTTGTAACTGGTCCTGTCCGTATACAAACTTTTACCGGCGAGACCGGCACCGGTCTGATTCGGCATCGCAAGATGAAAAATCTCAATTGCTCTTACTCTAAAAATCTCAGGAATTTCTTCGGTTCCGAGTAGTAATTGAAATACATAGTTATTTTTGTCGGCATAGAAACACAAGAAGGAAGAAGATTGACTGCTGCAAAATATAGTCACTTCAGCCCAGTATGGCCTCATCCTTCACCTCAGTTTTCAGATAGCGGGTGGCACGTCGCGAGAGATATTTATGGCTCTATTTTAAGCCAAAGATGTACCTAAGTTACTGAAAATCATATTGAAGTTTTTTTGATCTACTGTCTTATTAAGGATCTGCATGAATCTCAAATTTTTTAATAGTAATAGTACTGATTATCGTATTAATAGTAATAGTACTGCTGCTGTGATTGCTGTAACCTGTTTGTAAATAAATGTCTTCCATACCATACAAGTGTCGAGACTGTTAAGAAAAATCTCAACCTAAATTCATGTGACTGTTTTTGCATACTATGCAAACTTTATAGACTGGGGGCGAGTGTCGTGCATTGTGATTGTTTAGCAGTACTATTAGTATGAACTCTCTATGTTGTTTTATGTAGTCACTTTTCAAATTGTCGCAACAGTCGTAGTTCTGTTTTCAGTCAATAAAAGCCTATGCTTATCAACCGAATGTTTTCCGATCTCTACTCAACTCCATAGCTTAGGCACGACAACCATCTCCTTTTTTCCACTTCAGGTCTTAACATGACATTTTAGACATTTATCGATACTATGCCATTTATTTGCATCAGGAGTTCGATTCTCCTCTCTCAGTGTTAAGGAGAGTTTGGAAGATGCAATTGACTTGATACTAGTAATACACTGATTAATAGTATCAGTGTAATAGTACTGATTTATTAAGGAAAATGAAAGATTTACCAAGATTATTGCTGGAATCAGGCTAATTTTATGGGAAATCAGTGGAATTATGAAACTTACCAGCGGGGATCTTGCTGTCTATAATGTGTGCGCGATATTTTTGTAAGTTTTGTTCTGGAACCATTATGAAACAGCAAGAATTTTGCAACAGAAAAGGGCTGATTCATGAAGGATCTTACTGATTCATTTTGAGAAAAACTTGGTATTCCTTGCATATCTTGCATGATTTTCAAAGTTTGATACTGGAACCAGAACAAAATTCAGTATGAATCTTACCAAGATTTGCTGTGAAATTTCCCCTTGGGACAGCTGTAGATTCTTAACCTCAAGGCACTTCATCTATATTTGGAAAAATCACTGATGTCTTGAAAGTTTTGAAAGGGAACTTTAGTGTCTTCTTTATTTCAAATAGAGTTAATTATTTGGACGTTTTTAAAAGCTTCACGCTCTTTTCCTAAACAGAGGGAAGATGCCACGAAATAGTTGTAATAATCTCGGCTCTGCTACTGCTTAGTACAGTATCAGTATTATCGGTAGATAATCTGCTTGACTGTTATGGAAGAACTTGATAGGACAGTTGCCATGAGTACAGCCTATTTCCATTTGTTTACAAGCTGCTTTAATATGTCAAGTGAACTGCAGGAGCGTTTGGCCCTGATAAAGAGAGACGTTTTATATTTTGTTGGCAAATAAGATTCAAAGGATACATGTTCCCGCATTTGCAAGTCAACTCTCCACTCAGTCACGGAAGAGGAATTCTCTAAGATGACCGTCAGATGCAGGAAACCAACTAATGATTTTCTTAATTTTCAGCAGTGAGCATTGCACTATCGTCTATAGAATTTATGAGACATATCAGACTTTGTGGACGCATAGTAGTCATCAATACATCGCGCAACGATAATATAGCGGGATTTATCACACTTTGCGCGAAGGTCATTGCGAAAGAAGCAAGAGTAGGAGTGAGGGATGAGCCCATAGCTATCCCAGTGGGAATAGTAGCGTTGGTTTTCGGTGGGCCAACCGTAAAAGGTTGGCTAGCCTTTTTTAGGGATTTTTCCACCTGATACTGTATCTCGCACAATTGCTCCTTTCTGCATGTACTAATAAAAGATAAAACCACAATCTGACAATCGTTGGGCAGTCGTTGGTAAAGCTGCACAATCAAGCTGTACGAAGAGTTCATTATTGAACATCAAGGAAGCTGCTTTACCGAGCTTTTCACTTCAATGAAATTTGAATAGATCGAGTAAAATCAAACATTTTCTGGAAAGTGCTAATATCAGTAAAAAATGTCAATATCTGTTGATTAGCTTGACAGATTTTTTAACAAACTGACTTTTGTGATTTACTTTTGCGTACTCAATATGACAGTAAGACAAATACAATTGAATTGTATTTTTTCCAGTACGTCAAATTTGTTTACTTTTTTCAAAAGGTAAAATGAATGATGATGAAAATTCAATAAGTATCAATAACCTTTGACTAGCTCAATAGATTATTTGGTCAAGCTATTTTTTAGGTTCTCTTGACATTTCTATCTCGCAAGTGCTAGCCGAAATAAATGTCTTCTTTCAACTAATTTTGTTTCAGATAGGTTTTGTTTCGGAGTGTCTTTTTGAAAAATAGGGGTTCCGGACAGTTTTAATTGAGAAAGAGATTTTCTATCATCATTTAATGTAATTATAGTGACAGTTTTGCAATTTTGTTTTTAGCACACTGTAAATCATAGAGTCCTATTTAAGTGCCAATCTGAGTGCAATATGAAAGAGTACTATTCACAGAAGTATAGAAGTACTAAAATGCTTCTTAAGTACTAATGTGATGAAACATCAATATAAAAATGTCTCACTTGGGGAAGGACATACAAGCGTAGGACAATAGCATTGATTGGGGTGCGTCACTGCATTGCCATAACATCGCTTATCACACTTCATGGCACCGTCTGCATTGTCACTGCTCGTGTCGTCTTGCTCAATGTGCTTTCTCCTACCTTCAGCGCGTTTGCCATTCTCTTCGACTGCGCTTATCCACTTTACCGACTGCTCTTTGAGTCTTGTGCATATTGTATTGATCCAAATGCATTCGTGTTCTTGTATGGATGTGTACATAGTGGGTTAGATATGCATGGCATTTTTCGATATAGTGGAGGTGCTTGACCCATGCAACTTAATAAATGAGTACTAAAATGAGTGAAAATTTAGTACTGTGCTTTCGAACCCAAAGAGTTCTAAAATGAATGCTGATATTTTCACGCTCAAAGAGTACTAGATCTTGGGACCAGGGTTGGAACAATTACACATTTTTTGTCAATTACAATTACAGTTGAGCTTTTACAATTACAATTACTTTGAAATCAAAATCTTTAATTGCAATTACTAAAAAAAATCAAAATTTACAATGACAATTGCAATTACAATTAGGCCACTTTTATTCAATTGCAGTTACACGACTTTTATTCAATTACATGTGTGAATTTGCAATTACAATTGCTTCAAAAGTTGTAATTAATTACACATTTACAATTACATCGATTTTCCGAACAATGTTTGTCATTTATGAGTTAGTTTTCCAAAACGATGTTAAGTCTTACTAAATTTGATTTTGAGTACAAGATAGAGAAAGAAGTAGGGCCTGTTGTCTACTGCAATGTTGCAACCTTCCAATGATCACTTTAAGGTGGAGTATACCAAATTTTTTTCTGATGAGCCACGATACTTCCTGATGACTTTGACGATACAGTTACAGCAGCCGCCAGAAACAAGATGAGTAGTCTGTCTCTGAGTCATGATTAACAGTAGGCAGCTATCATGCTACATTATGTAGGCCTATTTTCAAAAATGGTGTTGACGCCCAAAAATAGGTTGCGTTCTCTCCTGCTATAATGATCGCCCCATGCCCATGCAAGGTCATTCTCCTACATGTACATTCATGTACATTCTTTTATATCAAAGCTAGGTCGCACGTTTATTGATGCATTGACCTCTCAACTGCGGCGTTTATTAGAGATCGGCGTAAATTATTACAGGAAATAGAAATGTAAAAATTCGAAAATTCCCATTTTATGACGTTTGTAATTTTGTATGTTCTGCTGTAGAGGCCTATTGTAAAATTTCGGAAAAGACTCGGCACAGAATCAGACCGAAGTGCATGGTCACAGAATTAGACTGAAATTGTGCATACAAAGATTGTAGGCTATACGCTGGTATGTGTATTTATTGATCTGTATTGGTCTGAGCCTGTGGAGCATCACGTCACAAAAATTGATACGAGGCCTGTGCAGTTGCTGACTTCTCTACTAGCTATCTCATATATGTAGGCTATAGTGCGCGAGAGCTGGGCCAAGTGATTTTGCGAGTATTGGTTAAACAATGATTTACATGATTAATTACAATGATTAAACAATGGTTAAACATGATTGACGATGTCTTGGCCAGTAATTTATTTTTACATTTAATGCTTGAGGAAGAGCCGAGGTTTTAATGATATTATGATTTAATTAAGGTGAAATTAATTTCGGTTGCTATTCGGCAACCATCATCAGATTAAAGATGATGCTTTTATCTGATTAGTGTACATTGAACTGCAAGTATAGTCCATTTGTACTTCAGATCTGTCACAAGTCGCATTGCTGGAATGCTACATTTCTTTTTAGAACTACATTTTCTATCTAGATAAATTGCTGCATTTCTGTTTGAGCCGGAAATGTAATTATTTAAAATTATAATTCTGTGCAATTTTACTATTAGTTTAGAACTTACGTAGACTCATTTGGCGCAGTTCTGTTTTCCTACGTCAAATATTTCCCATACACTACTTTTTTAACAGATCACCATTGCCTCCTCACCATCACCACCTTTTCCTTTCAAGTGTCTTTATCTTCAATGCTGTCTGTAGCACAAACTATATCTAACACTGCATGTGCGATGTGCATTTTTTACTGTTTTTGGAGATATTACCAAGGAATTGACTATAATAATGCAGAACAGAAGAGTAACCACCCTATACCTAGTGCATCCCTATTCTATGCTCGTGATGTTTCACTCCGTTCTCCTGACATTATGCACGGTTCTGCGCTGATAGTAGCTTCTGGTTAAGACTAGCTAGGAGCTAAGGTATTTTTATACTAATCACGGACAGACATATTCTCCGTAATTGAAGTTTTTAAGACCCCAAATGATTGACAATCGTTCGTGTCATGACATCCTTGGAGAGGCAATGCCCATACATGCCATATGGGCAATTTACCCATATTTACGAAACAGGATAAACCTAACCTCAGGTTAAGATAGCATATCTCGAGATAGCTTCATATTTACGACACAGGTTAGGATCCTGAGGTTAGGTTTTTAACCTGAGGTGAAACATCAGTGATTGTTTATTTTCGAAACAAGATAAACGTATCCTGAGGTGAATGTTTCACTTGAGGATAGACAAATTTGCTAACCTGAGGAAGTCAGGTTAGATTCATATTAAAGTCGGTACGCATGGCTGCTTTTATGGACATATATCCAAACTTGCGTGCGGAGAGACAGTTTTTTGATCGTTTTGATATCTTTGATTACAGTGACGCTGATTTTTTAAACAAATACCGGTTAAGTAAAGATGGATTTCTGCAACTATGTAGTGTTGTTCGATCTGATTGTCAACGACCTTCACATCGAAGTTCTGCACTTTCTGTGGAAGAAATGACTGCTTTGAGTTTGAGATATTTTGCATCCGGCAGATTTCATTCGGTTATCGGAGAAACCCGGGGCATCTCTCAACCAGGAACGCAGGCTGCCATCGAAATATTTTCTTCTTCAATCGACAATCATTTTCGTGAAATGGTGAAATTTCCTACTAATGCTAATTCTATTCAACGGCTTAAACGTGACTTTCACAGTCTTGGGAATTTTCTTAATGTGATAGGATATGTGGACGGGACACATATCCCGATTGAGAAACCTAACTCCAATGAACAAAGATTCGTGAATAGAAAGCATTACCATTCTATCAACATCCAATGTATTTGTGACGCTAAAGGAAAATTGACCAATGTTATCGCAGAATGGCCTGGTTCCTGTCATGATAGTTTTATTTTCAGAGCGAGTAGACTTTGGGATTTCATGGAATCAAATCAAAATCTTGGTATCTTATTAGATGATTCTGCATACCCTCTTCCGCCCTTGGTTGATGACCCCCATACGAAACTGTTCAAATCAACAGGAATTGGCCTATAACTATGCACATTGTAAAACCAGAGTCTTTGGACGATGGAAACGTCGCTTTCCTGTTTTGAAATTTCCAAGTCGGAGAAAAAAAGAATTCCTACTATACTAAGGGACATTAGAGTCGCAGCAGTGTTACATAATTTTGCTTTGGACAATGATATCCCGGAACCAGATACCGACTCTACTACAGATCAGACTGAGTTTAATGACCTGACGACGAACGATGCTATAGGAAACCAATCAAATTCAGGAATTATTAAACGAAATTACATTGTCCAAAATTACTTTTGAAAGCATCTTGTACCGAAAATCTGTGATATTGTTGCCTATAATTACAAAAATTTGTTACTGGTATTTTTACTTTGTCTCCCCAAATCTCAAATACCAGTATAATTGAATATAATTTCATTAAACTTTGAATATTTCTAATACAAGAAAACCTCAAGGATTACACATTTCGGGTCTTTTGTGTTATTTCACCTCCAATATTTAAGTTCATCTAGAGACCGTAAAAATAATCAATTATCATTAAACTTTAAGGGAAGGTTGTTCAGGTCATTTGTGATCGAGTAATGAGTCATCTAGAGCGCACGTTCCTTCGCCGCGCAGTCACAGCACAGTCAACAATTCATTCTATTTATTCGGCCACTATCCATGAATCTGTTGCAACTATCAGCGCTCGTGAGCGATGTAAGCGCTGTAGGTGCGAAAGACAGAATCTAAACCCATTTGATTTTGGCCTCCAAGCTAGTTGTTTTGATTGAATATAGATTGCATTATTTTTACGGTCTCTAGATGAGCTTAAACATTGGGGGTGAAATAACACATAAGACCCCACATTTCTTTTAAGGATCACAAAATTCCCTTCGATATATAATTTCCGTTAAAAAACAAAGAATTTCTAATCAATCGTTTTCCTTCTTGAAAGTAGCCTATCATTTGCATGCATATCTCATTACGTCTGATTCACTGATGAATAAATCCGATAACTTCGGGATCAGTTGGTTGATTTTTCCGCACGTGTCAATTACGGCCTTGTTTGCCTGTATTTGTGTTTCCAGGGCTTCGACTTGGAGCTGGCGAATTCGATTCACTGAAACATCTCCCGATGCTTTTCGATTTCGATTGACTGCAACTAAAATTAAAAAAATATTCGAGTTTGAAAAAACCCTAAAGCTAATCATTTAGGAAAACGTTTAGATAAATAAGAGCACATTTATTTTGCAATATCCTGAAGTTGATGAAATTGAATTCAAAATTATTTAAAATCAACTGCAAAAAATTAACTTTTACTAAAGAATTATAACCGAATGCCTGGCAGCATTGGCTTGGATTGTCCTATCACTACAATCCATTACTTCTTTTCGTGTTCTGTAGCCTTCTATCAAAATCAAATCTAGTTCTTCATTGAAAGTCATTTTTGATAATTCTGGGTCTCCTCAGTTCGCTTCAGTACGATTGACTGAATCGATGTTTACAAAGTCGACACTCTCAGAAACAAAGTATGTAGGCGTTATGATTGGTCCACGCGGGAGAATTCAAGCTTATTTTTAGCTTTCTTGCGATGCAGAGTGCAAGTGTGTAATGACTGACGTCATTCGTATGAATCACTTTAACCTCAGGTTAGGGTATCTCGAGTTAGTTTTATCCAGCGTCATAAATAAGTTTTCTAACCTCAGGTTAGACTATCTCGGGATAGCCTAACCTAACTCGTTTCGTAATTACGGGCAAATGTTTGTCAAATTAGCAACTCGATGACCTACTATTGCTTTCATGCTCAACCTCAAGAGAATCTTCTTAAGCGTGATCATATCATAAGCAATCTGCCACTGGTAGAGCAAATAGCAGAATCAAAGACAATGACTTCAATTAACTTTGAAAGATGTAAATGGGTCCACATCACCATTCAGATTCAAGAAATGAAAACAAATTTAGTGGATCACAAATTCATACCGATGAAAATTGAATTAAAAGTATTGATTTTCAGCCACAATAAGATCTCGACTATTTCATGAGGACTTCCATTATAATGCAGTTCATTAGATTTCCTTGATAATCAGCTTAATTTCCGCCTAGTTACGATGCTTTTTAGCAAATGTTCATCCCTTTTTATATCCAAGTTGTTTCATACTACTTATAATGAGACTTCATTTCGGTAATATACAAATTTGCAAAAACTTGGCTTTATAAAACCTGCTCAAATAATTTTTTGGAGCGCAGGAACGTAATCTCCACAAAAAACTGAATCTTTTGACATAAATTTTTTCACTGTATACAGATGCTTCTTTGAGTAGACACTCTACCTACATACACGTACTCTATGCATCTGACTTAAATAGAATGCAATGAGGAAATGTCTTCAATATTCGACTGTCATGAAGACGATTTGCAATGACATCGTCCTTGTTTTGTTCAATATCTTTGAGTAGGAAGAAGCTTCTCCTCCTACTCACCATCAACCCTCGCCTCCTTCCTCCCATTACGTCACCACACACACCTGAGGAAGCCAAATGAAAGATCTGGAGAGAAATGTTAGGTTTCACAAGCGACATGCAGTGTGTCGAGTTGACATTATATCAGTCATCACTTCAATAGCAGTTGAGACAATAGAAGACAACAATGTTTTCAGCAATAGTTTATTGATGTCGTAAATGAAATGAGAAAGCAAAAACATGTTTCCTTTCAGCAATGTAAGCAAAATTTGACCCAAGATAGAATCTATCTAAATTCTTTATCTTGACTGCGTTGTCAATAATCAGGAGCGTTTCAACACGTTCATTCCTCTTCTCTCATAATCTCTGATTAACACTAATTCATCTCTCAGTTTTGCTGATAAATCTCTTTATTTGAAATAAGAAATTGTATTGTAACCCGTAGAATAAGTAGGCCTATGTTAGATAGAGTAGCAACTCACTATTCATTAAATCTTTTGATCTATGATGTCACCACAACCTGCAGCTTAAGCTGATACATTATAGAATAAGACTGTTAATAAGATTATTTTGATAGATTCAGAAATTCTACTCGTGCATAAGATTTTAATCATAAGAAAGGCTTCAGCCATTTCTCAATGTGATCAAATTCCTCTGGATTCCGTTCAAGACTTGTGTGCTCACATATACAGACAAAATAGATTGTGCACAGCATGAATATTCGAATTAATTCGAAATAGCTGCATAAGTCTAGTCTGCCCTGAGAAAAATAGCAATTCTCTTGCTGTGGTAGTATTCTACAACTACTTATTGTTTTTGTTATTACTTTCCATTGCCGTGGAAATTATGCCCCCTCCTCCATCCAGATCTCCTAAACTAATGAGTGGATCTACTACAGAATTAGACAGGTCGTCTCTTCTTCTATTTGACTAGAAAGGAAACATTGGAACATGTAACGCTAACGAAATGGCATAATCTGCCGACATAATGCCATAGCAATTGAATAATGAGCAGCCAGTTCAGCATTAAACACACCGAATTGTGCGAAGTTTCAGTGACTGTCATCAACTGGATCACACAGCGAAGAGACACAGACGATGTCATGTTCTACAGAGAAGATTGTGAACCTTTCTCTTGTGCGCCTGCCATCTTTTTGTGATAATGATCGGAAGGATCAACATTATCGAGAAAACTTTTGCGCAATGATTTGATTTCTTCGAATCTGACGGAATCGTGGCGACCGGAGCATTTTGAAGGAATTCACAGCAAACTGCAAACGACTCACGACTATTTTTCCTATCTCTGTAAGGCATTGAACATTTCTCTTTGCCCCCTTGGTAGGTTCCTTTGCAAACGCTTTGAATCAGTTTGCACATGCAACAAAATGACACGCTTAAACAATCTTTAATTCTGTGGTACCAACGACTGAAAATTAAGGCTGGGATCGGTTACCCGAATAACCGGTTAACAGGCTAATCATTCGGTCAGCCGGTTACAGCTCCTCTTAACCGGTTAAAAAAGGTTGGGACATTTGATTTATCTCTATATTTGATATATTTTGCTATTTGATTAGATTAATGAAATATTGTCGATAATTATGAATGAATAATGGTGATGATGAATGAAAATTGCCGATTAACCATGACAATTAAATACATACCGGGAATCCTCATTTTTCTCGATTTTGCCCGGTCGAATACAAATTATCCGGTTCCATCCCTGCAGAAAATCTTTTCTGTCCCATTGGCACAGACAGCTGGCAACAATCAGATTCTGTCGAATCTGCACTGTATTTTGGATGTCAATGAAAATCAATGACGTCTGCTTCATCTGAATCACAGAACATCGTTGCATGAATAGAATTCTAAAATTTGAAATTGTTTACCTTTAGAAAATGTCCGTTTTTTGGCAATATGGTGTTATTAAACATGAAAGAAAGTTTCAAATCACCAGTTTTGACAAAAATGTGTTGCTTTGATCAATTCATATCATCTTAGAGAAATGGGGATGTCGAATTGATATTTGTCTGAGGACATTTCAAGCCAATCACATGTGGTTTCATAGAACTCTGTCTAATTAATCAAGATATCAAATACTTTACCACTGTGATTTCATTGACAGCTTGGCATGAAGAATCATTTTTCTGGTGAGCAATTACAAAAGCCGTTGCATCATTTTCTTACACATTTTGTTGATACTACTCAATTTATGAGTAGGTTGGATGATGTATATGCACAATTCTGACAATTGTGTATACTCATAGATCATTAATATATCGGACGTTCTTTCCTGAGAATCATTGCTTAATACTTGTGTTAATATTTCAAAAGCGTGTTCTCATTTGACTTACAATAATTCATTTCGCGACCTTAAGGGACGCTCGCCCGTTGCCAAGCACGTAAAAGCAGAGAGTGTTGCAAGCAGACTGGCACGTATCACAACCTGATGACGTAAAAGATTGCAACTCACTGTTACAAATTCTATGATCCTGCTAGAAACCTCCGCTATGTTCTATAACCGAATAATACACGTCAAAGATGCTACTATATACAATAAAGAGTGCTAATTGAAATCCAGAAATTTCTTCAAAATAAGAAAAAGATAAGTAGTGAGTACATCACAAAATCAAGTGCAAATTGAGCAACGATGACTCATCGCCCGTGACCTCGCGTGACTTTAGGTTACCGTCCCGATTCATGAAATACGTGATGTGACTACTCCTGGTTTTATAAGTAGTGCTAAAAACGGAAAAATGTGAAGGCGTGATGTATTACTGAGTGTTATGTGATGAGACTACAAGCAGAGGCCGGAGTGACCTTGACCTGGCCTCTCCGGGAGAGAGAGAGGGTGAGACTACAAGCAGAGAAGGGATTTTGTCCAGGATGGAGCATGTTTCGTGTCATATCGTGTAGAAGTGGATGTCTTTTGTCCACCGTTACCACTGGTCTGTGACTGCAACATGTGATGGGACACCATGTCATTAGGTGCATTGGCTGAGAAGAGAAAGGGTCATTCGCCTCTCTCTCTCATCAGATGACTCCAAAACCGGGTTTCCAAGGCAGATTTTTCGATTGCCGCACTCACCTAAGGTGTCAAGAGTGAGTGGAGAGCCAGGACAAGGCCTGGAGATCAGGTCATCGTAGTAGGCCTAAACTTTAAAGGCTTGGTTCTCTGCTTATAGGAATCGGATGGACTTCATTCAACGTTTGTTTGAAAGGTCATGATTCGGGTCAAGTCATAGACTACTTATGAAGTTTCCTAAGTAGTACTAAATGCCAAAAAATCTAAATTAGGTATTTTTGGAGGTTTTCTGGGGTTTTCGACCCTCCTGACGTCAACCAAGGCATTTGCAATGTCATAGAAGCAAGTCTTCTGATGGGACGAGCGATCTCGACCATTCACAGTGTAGGAAACATCCAATAAAAGGAAGAAAGTTGAGATAGTTCTTCACATTTGCTTTTGGTAAGTGTCGGTGGCTATGCTATCAGGCCAATTCCAAACCACTCAAAAGGTGCATGGCAAGGAGAACTTCGGTATAATAGTGTCCTGTCGATGGGCGATCTTTCGAGACGGCGGTAAGACCCGCAGTGATAAGTGCCGCATGGGGTTGAAACTTCCTTAATCCGACTTTCCAACGGTCGTTGTGGCTTCCATTCCTCTACGTAGCGCTTTGAACGTCAGGGCGACACTTAGGTATCTGTCACAGGTTTCCTTATAAATTCTCCATTGCCCCGAGTGAGTCCTAACTCAAACATCTGACTTGTTATCGAGTCAAGGTATGACGTGTTTCAAAAGAAGGGACTGACAAAGTCTAAGGTTTCTCAAGTCAAAGGTTTCTAATTCTTATGTCTCAATGTGACCGTCAGGGCTATCATCTGTAGAAGGTAATCTATCTCTATTGCACTGAGTGGAGAATCCGTTCTTTTAAGTTCTGTCTCACGGAGGGATGATCAAACGGGGACCACCACATGCAACACATGCTTCTCTCTTCTGTAGCAAGCAATCTCTTATCATGAAACGTTGTTCATAGGAATCGCTATGTCATCCACACTTCAACAGGGTAGGAATGTTTTATAAAATCAAATAAAGGATGGAGAAAACTAACAAGCATGATAGAGTCAACATGAAAGACTCATTCAGTGTATAGAATAAAAGTTCAGTATTGAAAAGTAAAAATCAGTTGTGTAATGCTTGTTAAAACATCCAGTGACAGATGATGTTTGTGAAACGCAACGTTGACTTTCATAAATTCTAAACTTATAGTCATCCGTTTAAATAATTTTTGGTAGAGCAGAAAGGTTAAAGTCTTGTCATGCGTTTCAATGTGTTTTATAAAAGTATAAAGTGTTGTCATCAGTTCAAATGATTTTTGTAGAAGTGGAGACTTAAAACTGTATTGAGACTTTTGTCATCAGTCTATATGATTTTTATAAGAGTAGATGTCAAGTGAAATGATTTTTATAAAAGTCTAAACGCAAACGTTGAAATAAGTTTTGTAAGAAGTTAAAAACATTGACATGATTGTGTGAAAGTAGAGACTTAGCGAACGTTGAAAACAGTTTTATGAGACCAGTATGAGCAAAATGTTTCTGCATCAATGTTGTCAATGTACATCCATCTGGACAGCACTAGAAAGTTTTAGAAGGCTTTACTACACTGTGTAGATTGTTTTGTTTCACAGTGTTAAAAGGTTTTATGGTGAGTACTACCGTGTTGAATGTTTTATAAAACCAGGTAAAGTCTTGTCACAAACGTTGAGTGTGTGAGAGAATCTAGGGTTAGCAGTAAGTTCCATGACATTCCTAAGTCCATCACATTGGTCATACCACACATCACAAGTCCTGAAGTTCATCATCTGAAGGATAGGGTTCTCTACGATCGGATTCAGGGACTTAGGGTTTTATATAACACAAGTGAATGTTAACCGTTAGATGAAACATGAAGTCTATCACGTTGGTTATAATGTACATATGAGACAAATTATCAAGTCTTACCAGTCATTGAAATGAAAGATAAAGTATATTTCGCTACTGACAAAATATATGAATGAACAAGAGTTATAAAACCGAAGTTAGATTTCACTGAGTCATTAACACTTGTAAAGGTGTACAAGTCATATGAAGCATATTCAACTGAGTGTCCATTCTTGACACCCATCATCATTTGAAATTATTTAAAGATGAAAAGTTGCATTCGTTTCCCAACTTCATGGTTTGTAGCAAGAGACCTTGGCTATTCGTTGAAAGCTATAGAATGTGTTACAAATGTAAATGAAAATATTAAAGCTGGGGCTTTAGTTGAAAGACTAATGGGTCTAGATGAGTATGCTATGAATCATCATTTGGATCGAAGTTGGATAGAGGATTTTTCCATGCTGCAATGTAGTGATAGTGAAAATAAGAGGATGAAACTGATGCTTTCTCTCGTCAGGTCAGAGTACTTTAGCCATCTGCCACAGGTAACTTTATAAAATCTCCATTGCACTAAAGGTTGGTGTCTCAGGACATTTCCTATCAAACAACTCTACAACCTGTGGGTCTTGCTATCTTACTTCCTATCGACGGGCGTCCCTTTTTGGTGGTGATGGAATCCGCAGCGAAGAGTACCGCATGGGATATTCGGCAATTGTAATCCTTGTTAAACCTCTCTGCGTCATGTTTTCAAGTGGTTGCCTTATCGTCTCGACGTAGTGCTCTGACCGCCAGGGTGACATTTAGCCATCTGTCGAAGGTTACTTTAGAACACCTCCATTGCACTGAGTGTTAAAAACGTTGACAACCTAAGTTGATGAGAATGACCCATGAGTTCTTTTAAGAACTGTCTCTATCACGGAGACGAAATGATGAATGGAATGAAAGGGAGATCACTCACGTACCAAATACGAACATGAAACACTTCTCTGTTATTTAGTACGCAAGCTCTTCAAACCTAATACGCAGTCACATAACGACTGGAAACGTTCATCTGTAACTGAAATGTATATCGTAGGTTTTATGCAACATGCTTACTGGAGTAAAATGTATAAAAATGTTTCACTTCGGAACGTTACTTGTCTTGTATTAAGACTAAAGATAGGAAAATGTTCCTACATCCGTACCGCAGTGTTTATCAGTACCGCACTGTATCTCATAGGGTTTATGAAATAAGAAGTTCTGTAGTGTTTTACTTCCTCACACATTACGAATGTATGAGTTTAGAATGCTCTGATGTGAAACCAGTGTTCACCACAGCATTATAAAGTTTCATCGAAAAGGTTTTACTGCACAGTGTAGATTGTCTTGCAACTTACTTTCACAGTGTTAGAAAGTTTTATGTTGAGTGGAGACAGTTGCCAAATGTTCCCTTATTAAAGAATTCAAACTTCATGACTGTTAGATTGCTGATTACTTCATCAGATTTACTAAAAGCAGTCTTCTACTGCAGTGAGACTGAGAGTTTAGAATGTTATATGAAAACAGTGTTCACCACAGCACTAGAAAGTTTTAGAAGGTTTTACTGCACTGTGTAGATTGTTTCACGGTGTTAGAAGGTCTTATAGTAAGTACTACAGTAGTGAATGCTTTAGAAAACCAGGTAAAATCTTGTTACAAACGTTGGGTGTGTGAGGGTTAGTCATAATTTCCATGACATTTAATCACGTGGTTCATAGCACAAGTCCTAAAGTCCATAATCTAAGGGTACGGTCATCTATGGTTGGATTTAGGGATTTCGGGTTTTATATAACACAAATGAACCGTGAAACATGAAGTCTATAACGTTGTTCATATGAGATGCATTATTAAGTGCTGCTAGTCATCGAAATGAAAACCTAAGTCATCATGAATTGAACATGAAACCTAAGAGATGGATAAGAATCATTGTTGATGTATGCATAATTTCATGACAGCAGAGTTTCAATCGTTTACAAGTCACAGGAATGAATGTGTATTTAGAGTCAACCAAACGATGTTTATAAAGTGACATGTAATTTGAGACTAACACTTAGTCTATCGGGTTTATCACTTGTGAATGACCAAGTGAGATTTACATGACATCGAATTATGAAATGTAAACCAAGCGTCATATGAAAGTAGATAGAATAAATATTTTGAAAAGGGCTATCTACGGTTGGATTTAGGGATTCAGGGATTTAGGGTTTCATATAGCACAAGTTAATGTCAACCGTTAGTGTATAGTACATTTATTAACTTAACCATTTACGAATGATATAGCTAAATTGCTAAAGTTCATAATCAAAGGGGTAGGGCTACCTACGGTTGGATTTAGGGATTTAGGGTTTCATATAACACAAATTAACGATCTCTTTTAGTGTAAAATACATGCAACACATGATGCATATGTTCGCTTTATAACATGACTTTGAATGTATGACTTAATTACATGGTTAAACGACAGGTTTCATATCGTTGATAAGGGATAGTTACATACTCATTATGTTATACAGGGTGACTCAAAAGTCTTAATCGGGTTTCACATTGACATTTCTCAGCAAGTATTTACACTATAAACTTAGTTTTTCATTTATAATGTAGATGAAGAACCAGAATTTCCAAGAAGACTTGCATTTTATCTATGCTGGAAATGAGCTATTCTAACGTCGGTACAATGAATGACGCATTTTTTGAAGCTTTCAAAAGTCTCAGTGACTGTGACTTTCGTCACGGATTGAACTGCTTCAGAAATCTACACTCACAGTTCTTTATTATTCGCTGGCCTGTTCTCACTCACTATTTTCTTGATATGACCCCACAAAAAATAATCAAGAGGCGTCAGATCTGGGATCTTAGTTGGCCAGTTTATGAAATGGCCAGTGGTTGTTTCGGCCAATCCATCAATTAGGAAGGTGGATGTTGAGAGATTCTCTTTCAGACCTCAATGAGGCGGTACGCCATCGTGTTGGAAAAAGTCATCGAAAATCGTCGTTATCTCTTCAGTTTAGTTTTATAAAATAATCCTGAACATCTCAAGATATGAGTCTTTGGTCACTGTTCATTCAAAGAAGCAAGGTCCGATGATCGGTTTGCAAAACATGACCGCCTAGACCACCAGTCCATTCGACTCCTGAGGAATCTTGTCACATAAATGTGGATTTCCATGGTCCCAAATCACACAGTTGTGACTGTTAATTTTGCCATTTAAATGAAGGATGGCATCGTCAGAAAAGCAGAGTTTATGGATCAAACTAGAATCATCACATAGGCGGTTAATTCCTTCGCAAAACTGAAGACTTGGTTCACACTCCTGGTCATATTTCATGCGCACGTGAAACTTGAAATGACTTAATGCCAATAAATGTTCGCTTCTAAGTACGTCTAACAGTCTCACGTGGCATATCAAGCTTATAGGCTGCATCCCGCACCGAAGAGCTTGGATTATTATCAAATTCTTCCTTGATGCGAAAAGCATCACCCTCATCCAGGGATTGGGCAATCACTTCGCTCAGCATTTTGGAGAGTACCCGTCATAGTAATTTTTTTAAACACAAGACGGAATGTGCTTTAAGTTGGCTTTGATGAAAAATTTCTTTCACACTGTTGTCGAGCAGTACTTATGGATTCACATATAGCCATAACTCATAAGCAACAGAACGTTGATTCGATCTTCTACCAACAATATTTAACCTGATTTAGCTGGACTTTTAATCTGATTTTCTCACGATTGTGAACTGATACTAAAATTCAGGCTCTTCCTCTACAGCATAAACGAAAAATTAAGTTAATAGTGATAATACTTGCTGAGAAATCTTGATTTGAAACCCGATTAAGACTTTTGAGTCACCCTGCACGCTTTACATTTGATGCAGTCAGCTGAAATATGATTGATGCATGTTCAATAGAACAGTTGAATACATTGTATGCATTCCATTGGTTGGAATAATAAGTGTGTAAAGAGTTGATTAGGAAAATATATAATAGTCAACGTATGAAAGTTTCTTGTTATGCAAGCTAGGAATATGCAAACAGCATTCATTAGTCAGTGTTGTGCTTTAACATCCATGTTTTGCACAAGGTAGGATTCGTCGGATGTGTTATGACGAATGGTTGGATAAATTCATTAAGCGTTGAGTAGCACAAACCAAGTATTAAAACGAAAAGCATAAGTGATAAAAAATTTGTGACATGAAAGACTTAAGTATACAATGCTAAACATGAGGTAATGATGATGGATAGAAATAAGTGATGTAATTAATGTCTTGTCTCACATGTATGTACTTGTACGTCTGCTGTAATCATCAGGGTGATAGAACTGTAAATCTCATCAGTATGACTTTTACAATGTGAAGCATCTTGGGACTCTAGGTAGACAATGACCAAAGAGTAAATAAAACCTAAGTAAAATACATGGTCATACAGAGGTTTAGGATTCTACGACGTTTGTAGTGCTGATATGAATGTTGTTCAACAGATTGGAAGCGTTAAGTGATATGCTGATATATTTTACAGTAAACAAGAAAATCAGTAAGAGGAGTGATAGGAAAGCGTCTTCACAAATGCAGACAAGTAGAAACTCTACTAAATGACTACATGCACGGATTTTATCATCAATCATCAAAGTGAATTCAGTTCAACAAGTTACATGAATGTTGAAAGTCGTGTGCTGACAGAGACATCAGTTTACTAAATTATACAGCAAAACTCCTAAATCACTAAACCCATAGGATAAGTGTCCCTGTGTTAAGATTTGGGGATTTAGCGTTTTAGAAGTACAAGTTACATTGATAAATCACTAAGTCCATAGCATAGTCAACCCTATAACAAGACTTAGCGTTTTATATGATCCATGTTAGCAATATCTGTTCATGTAGAATGTGACTCAATGAGTTTAGTCAGATAATGTATCATCAACTTTATTCACTTAGTTATATAATGGAGAAAGTGTGAGATTGAAGTGAAAGTGATCTCATAAAGTTTAGAACATACAGTAGTAGCATTGTAGGAATACGTAAAGTGAAAAGTTATGTCGCATGAAATGAGTGATGCAAAATTAGCTCGCATTGAAATGAATTGGTAGTGTAACAAACAAGCTATGTGGGATTCAGCATATGTCTGAAGACAAGCGCTGTTAAAAGGTTTTGAGATGATATGAATTTTATCACGTCATGTTCATGGATGAAAGAGAATGAATGTCTCTACTGGTTGACTATATAAAATAGAATACATAACATAATAGTTGTTGTACGAGGGGTGATTGAAAAGTTCGCGGCCCGATATAGAAAAAAGCATATTTCGCATACGATACATATTTATTTTTCGACATAATCACCCCTAAAATCAACGCGCTTAGCCCAACGGTGCTGCAATGCGGGGATCCCTTGCTCATAGAAGTGTGAGTCTTTGGAGTCCAGATACTCCTCAACGGCCTCAATGACGTCACTGTTGGATGCGAAGTGCTGACCACTGAGCTCCAATTTCATTTTTGGGAAGAGATGAAAGTCCGATGGTGCCAGATCAGGAGAATAGGGTGGTTCCAACCATATCATTGTGAATCTCCTTTGGTGTGAGTCCTTTCAAGCCGAGATAGCGAATGACAGCTCGATTTGAAACGTGATCCATCTTACGCAACACTTATCTGACTAACTGACTGATAAGTTAGTAACTGAAGTTAAGTAGCTGTGGTGTACCAACAGTTCACCGGATCGACTGATCACTCGTCATGCGCCGTCAACACATTCCATTGTATCAATCCACATGTGCATAATGGCCTGGCTTTAAGCTTTCTATGTCAGGCCGCGAACTTATCAATCACCCCTCGTATGTAAACTAGAGGTTCATATTCGACGATAGAAAAGATTCAGATTGCAAATGTTAAGGAATAGGTGGTGTACTAAACTGTTTGAATCATTGACATAGTTAGAATAAACAACAGTACCATTTCGAGATGTAATAACACAGCATTAGGACTGTTGGTTAAGAACGTAATTCATGTAAAAGTTATATAGAAGTAACTTGTTGATGGAGACAAGGCACTATGTGCGCGAAAGTAGGAATAGCATGTAATGACTGGAGTATGGGTTGTGCCAACTGTACATGAAAAGCTATTTCCAAAAGCAACTAAGTGACACGAATATATGAAGAGTTAATTAAATGCAAGCCTTTCATATTGATGAGTATGTGATGGAGGATTAACTGATGACATGAATGTAGGAATCAGGACAAGTTTTAAGTCAGCTACTGCTAAAGGTTTTATGATAGAATTTGATATCGAAGATTTAATATAATGCATCATGTCTATAGATTCAATGTGTAATAGAATAAATGTCGTTGCAGGTTTTGAGTGTATAGGATGGAACACATGAAATAGTTGTTATATGTAAGTGCAAGTCAAAGTATCACGGTTGATTTACATCTGAAAGCCTGTGTAAGTAAGACTTGATCATTGATAGACTTCACATTGCATGTTATGTTGAATGAATAGTTGAATTGATATTCATAAATGAAGGTTGATATATCGAGAAATAGCGTTAAGTCTCGGTGTATATGTCGTAAATGTTTTCATAATGCGCATGAAGCAACATACTTATCAATCTGGTCAGTTTGACTTAACCATCTAATATTTTTTCTTCATATTCTCTTTCTCTCTGTATGCCGATGTCTGTTATTTTCTTCTTGCACAAGGTTGGTTTTTAGGTAGGACTTGTAGTTGTCTGGGAGTGGGTAGTAATATAGGATGCACATTGGGAAGAATAAGTTGAGTGCATGTATTAGAATAAATGTGGTCAGTAGGGTAGTTCTCCCTTTACATTTTTCTTTAGATGTAACTACTTTACTATAACTAAGTGAATAAAGTTGATGATACAGTATCTGACTAAACTCATTGAGTGACATTCTACATGAACAGATATTGCTAACATGGATCATATAAAACGCTAAGTCTTGTTATAGGGTTGACTATGCTATGGACTTAGTGATTTATCAATGTAACTTGTACTTCTAAAACGCTAAATCCCCAAATCTTAACACAGGGACACTTATCCTATGGGTTTAGTGATTTAGGAGTTTTGCTGTATAATTTAGTAAACTGATGTCTCTGTCAGCACACGACTTTCAACATTCATGTAACTTGTTGAACTGAATTCACTTTGATGATTGATGATAAAATCCGTGCATGTAGTCATTTAGTAGAGTTTCCACTTGTCTGCATTTGTGAAGACGCTTTCCTATCACTCCTCTTACTGATTTTCTTGTTTACTGTAAAATATATCAGCATATCACTTAACGCTTCCAATCTGTTGAACAACATTCATATCAGCACTACAAACGTCGTAGAATCCTAAACCTCTGTATGACCATGTATTTTACTTAGGTTTTATTTACTCTTTGGTCATTGTCTACCTAGAGTCCCAAGATGCTTCACATTGTAAAAGTCATACTGATGAGATTTACAGTTCTATCACCCTGATGATTACAGCAGACGTACAAGTACATACATGTGAGACAAGACATTAATTACATCACTTATTTCTATCCATCATCATTACCTCATGTTTAGCATTGTATACTTAAGTCTTTCATGTCACAAATTTTTTATCACTTATGCTTTTCGTTTTAATACTTGGTTTGTGCTACTCAACGCTTAATGAATTTATCCAACCATTCGTCATAACACATCCGACGAATCCTACCTTGTGCAAAACATGGATGTTAAAGCACAACACTGACTAATGAATGCTGTTTGCATATTCCTAGCTTGCATAACAAGAAACTTTCATACGTTGACTATTATATATTTTCCTAATCAACTCTTTACACACTTATTATTCCAACCAATGGAATGCATACAATGTATTCAACTGTTCTATTGAACATGCATCAATCATATTTCAGCTGACTGCATCAAATGTAAAGTGTATAACATAATGAGTATGTAACTATCCCTCATCATCGATATGAAACCTGTCTTTTAACGATGAAATGAAGTGTTACATTCAAAGTCATGTTATAAAGCGAACATATGCATCATGTGTTGCATGTATTCTACACTAAAAGAGATCGTTAGTTTGTGTTATATAAAACCCTAAATCCCTTAATCCAACCGTAGATAGCCCTACCCCTTTGATTATGAAATTTAGCAATTTAGCTATATCATTCGCAAATGGTTAAGTTAATAAATGTACTATACACTAACGGTTGACATTAACTTCTGGTATATAAAACCCTAAATCCCTGAATCCCTAAATCCAACCGTACGTAGCCCTAGCCCTTAGATTATGAACTTTAGCAATTTAGCTATATCATTCGCAAATGGTTAAGTTAATAAATGTACTATACACTAGCGGTTGACATTAACTTTGTTATATGAAACCCTAAATCCCTAAATCCAACCCTAGATACCCCTTGCCTTAGATTATGGACTTTAGGAATGTATCCATGTCATTGACGTGTTCAAGAATGTACTTGACGCTGTGTTGTTGACTTCAATCGCAGCAAAGGTGTACAACATATCCATACATCTAAAAACATCGGTTTACAGAACATTCAACTTTATTTCTAACTTTATTTCATACTTTACCTATGTTACAAACTCTGAAATGATTCTAACTTTATTCCTAACATTGCAAACAACAACTTTATTTCTAATTTTACAAACACTGAAATGGTTCTAGCGTTATTTTATACTTCACCTATCTTGCAAACAGCGAAAGACTATGACTTTAATTTATTCTTCACTTATCTTACAAATAGTGAAAGGCTTTTGACTTTACTTTCTACTTTACCTATCTCACAAACACTGAAATGATTCTAACATTAATTCAAACTTTACCATAATCAACTTTATTTCTAACTTTACAAACATTGATATGATTCTAACTTCATTTTATACTTCATCTTTCATTTCAGCGACCGCTAAGACTTGATAATTTGTCTCACATGTAGATTTTGACCAAGAGTAACAGACTTTATGTTTCACGGTTAACATTCACTTGTGTTTTATAAAACCCTAAAACCCTAAATCCCTAAATCCAACCGTAGATAGCCCTACCCATGAATTATGGACTTTGGGAATGCATGTATGTCATTGACGCGTTCAAGAATGAACTTGACATTGAAAAACTTCAGGCACAGCAAAGGTGTGTAACACATCCAAAAACGTTCGTTTACAAAATATTTATTCTATCTACTTTCATATGACGCTTGGTTTACATTTCCTAATTCGATGTCATGTAAATCTCACTTGGTCATTCACAAGTGATAAACCCGATAGACTAAGTGTTAGTCTCAAATTACATGTCACTTTATAAACAGCGTTTGGTTGACTCTAAATACACATTCATTCCTGTGACTTGTAAACGATTGAAACTCTGCTGTCATGAAATTATGCATACATCAACAATGATTCTTATCCATCTCTTAGGTTTCATGTTCAATTCATGATGACTTAGGTTTTCATTTTGATGACTAGCAGCACTTAATAATGCATCTCATATGAACAACGTTATAGACTTCATGTTTCACGGTTCATTTGTGTTATATAAAACCCGAAATCCCTAAATCCAACCATAGATGACCGTACCCTTAGATTATGGACTTTAGGACTTGTGCTATGAACCACGTGATTAAATGTCATGGAAATTATGACTAACCCTCACACACCCAACGTTTGTAACAAGACTTTACCTGGTTTTCTAAAGCATTCACTACTGTAGTACTTACTATAAGACCTTCTAACACCGTGAAACAATCTACACAGTGCAGTAAAACCTTCTAAAACTTTCTAGTGCTGTGGTGAACACTGTTTTCATATAACATTCTAAACTCTCAGTCTCACTGCAGTAGAAGACTGCTTTTAGTAAATCTGATGAAGTAATCAGCAATCTAACAGTCATGAAGTTTGAATTCTTTAATAAGGGAACATTTGGCAACTGTCTCCACTCAACATAAAACTTTCTAACACTGTGAAAGTAAGTTGCAAGACAATCTACACTGTGCAGTAAAACCTTTTCGCTGAAACTTTATAGTGCTGTGGTGAACACTGGTTTCACATCAGAGCATTCTAAACTCATACATTCGTAATGTGTGAGGAAGTAAAACACTACAGAACTTCTTATTTCATAAACCCTATGAGATACAGTGCGGTACTGATAAACACTGCGGTACGGATGTAGGAACATTTTCCTATCTTTAGTCTTAATACAAGACAAGTAACGTTCCGAAGTGAAACATTTTTATACATTTTACTCCAGTAAGCATGTTGCATAAAACCTACGATATACATTTCAGTTACAGATGAACGTTTTCCAGTCGTTATGTGACTGCGTATTAGGTTTGAAGAGCTTGCGTACTA
This sequence comes from Prostheceraeus crozeri, assembly GCA_907163375.1. NCBI lineage: Eukaryota > Metazoa > Platyhelminthes > Polycladida > Euryleptidae > Prostheceraeus > Prostheceraeus crozeri. The sequence continues at coordinate 23,582 of CAJQUW010002593.1, read as the reverse complement.
AATAACAGAGAAGTGTTTCATGTTCGTATTTGGTACGTGAGTGATCTCCCTTTCATTCCATTCATCATTTCGTCTCCGTGATAGAGACAGTTCTTAAAAGAACTCATGGGTCATTCTCATCAACTTAGGTTGTCAACGTTTTTAACACTCAGTGCAATGGAGGTGTTCTAAAGTAACCTTTGACAGATGGCTAAATGTCACCCTGGCGGTCAGAGCACTACGTCGAGACGATAAGGCAACCACTTGAAAACATGACGCAGAGAGGTTTAACAAGGATTACAATTGCCGAATATCCCATGCGGTACTCTTCGCTGCGGACTCCATCACCACCAAAAAGGGACGCCCGTCGATAGGAAGTATTACACCAAACATCTCTTTACCATGCACACTTTGAGTGTAGGCAAGACGTGAGAATGATTTGATAGCAAGCCACTTCTGTTAGCAGAGAATCGATAAAGTGATTTGATAGGGTGGAAATTCAGCCAAGATTTCACATATTAGCAGAGACATAAAACTTAGAGTGATTTGATAGCAAAGTATCTGTTAGCAGAGGATGGATAAAGTAACACCACCCCTGATAGCAGAAAGAATAAGAGGCCTGATAGCAAGACCCACAGGTTGTAGAGTTGTTTGATAGGAAATGTCCTGAGACACCAACCTTTAGTGCAATGGAGATTTTATAAAGTAACCTGTGGCAGATGGCTAAAGTACTCTGACCTGACGAGAGAAAGCATCAGTTTCATCCTCTTATTTTCACTATCACTACATTGCAGCATGGAAAAATCCTCTATCCAATTTCGATCCAAATGATGATTCATAGCATACTCATCTAGACCCATTAGTCTTTCAACTAAAGCCCCAGCTTTAATATTTTCATTTACATTTGTAACACATTCTATAGCTTTCAACGAATAGCCAAGGTCTCTTGCTACAAACCATGAAGTTGGGAAACGAATGCAACTTTTCATCTTTAAATAATTTCAAATGATGATGGGTGTCAAGAATGGACACTCAGTTGAATATGCTTCATATGACTTGTACACCTTTACAAGTGTTAATGACTCAGTGAAATCTAACTTCGGTTTTATAACTCTTGTTCATTCATATATTTTGTCAGTAGCGAAATATACTTTATCTTTCATTTCAATGACTGGTAAGACTTGATAATTTGTCTCATATGTACATTATAACCAACGTGATAGACTTCATGTTTCATCTAACGGTTAACATTCACTTGTGTTATATAAAACCCTAAATCCCTGAATCCGATCGTAGAGAACCCTATCCTTCAGATGATGAACTTCAGGACTTGTGATGTGTGGTATGACCAATGTGATGGACTTAGGAATGTCATGGAACTTACTGCTAACCCTAGATTCTCTCACACACTCAACGTTTGTGACAAGACTTTACCTGGTTTTATAAAACATTCAACACGGTAGTACTCACCATAAAACCTTTTAACACTGTGAAACAAAACAATCTACACAGTGTAGTAAAGCCTTCTAAAACTTTCTAGTGCTGTCCAGATGGATGTACATTGACAACATTGATGCAGAAACATTTTGCTCATACTGGTCTCATAAAACTGTTTTCAACGTTCGCTAAGTCTCTACTTTCACACAATCATGTCAATGTTTTTAACTTCTTACAAAACTTATTTCAACGTTTGCGTTTAGACTTTTATAAAAATCATTTCACTTGACATCTACTCTTATAAAAATCATATAGACTGATGACAACAGTCTCAATACAGTTTTAAGTCTCCACTTCTACAAAAATCATTTGAACTGATGACAACACTTTATACTTTTATAAAACACATTGAAACGCATGACAAGACTTTAACCTTTCTGCTCTACCAAAAATTATTTAAACGGATGACTATAAGTTTAGAATTTATGAAAGTCAACGTTGCGTTTCACAAACATCATCTGTCACTGGATGTTTTAACAAGCATTACACAACTGATTTTTACTTTTCAATACTGAACTTTTATTCTATACACTGAATGAGTCTTTCATGTTGACTCTATCATGCTTGTTAGTTTTCTCCATCCTTTATTTGATTTTATAAAACATTCCTACCCTGTTGAAGTGTGGATGACATAGCGATTCCTATGAACAACGTTTCATGATAAGAGATTGCTTGCTACAGAAGAGAGAAGCATGTGTTGCATGTGGTGGTCCCCGTTTGATCATCCCTCCGTGAGACAGAACTTAAAAGAACGGATTCTCCACTCAGTGCAATAGAGATAGATTACCTTCTACAGATGATAGCCCTGACGGTCACATTGAGACATAAGAATTAGAAACCTTTGACTTGAGAAACCTTAGACTTTGTCAGTCCCTTCTTTTGAAACACGTCATACCTTGACTCGATAACAAGTCAGATGTTTGAGTTAGGACTCACTCGGGGCAATGGAGAATTTATAAGGAAACCTGTGACAGATACCTAAGTGTCGCCCTGACGTTCAAAGCGCTACGTAGAGGAATGGAAGCCACAACGACCGTTGGAAAGTCGGATTAAGGAAGTTTCAACCCCATGCGGCACTTATCACTGCGGGTCTTACCGCCGTCTCGAAAGATCGCCCATCGACAGGACACTATTATACCGAAGTTCTCCTTGCCATGCACCTTTTGAGTGGTTTGGAATTGGCCTGATAGCATAGCCACCGACACTTACCAAAAGCAAATGTGAAGAACTATCTCAACTTTCTTCCTTTTATTGGATGTTTCCTACACTGTGAATGGTCGAGATCGCTCGTCCCATCAGAAGACTTGCTTCTATGACATTGCAAATGCCTTGGTTGACGTCAGGAGGGTCGAAAACCCCAGAAAACCTCCAAAAATACCTAATTTAGATTTTTTGGCATTTAGTACTACTTAGGAAACTTCATAAGTAGTCTATGACTTGACCCGAATCATGACCTTTCAAACAAACGTTGAATGAAGTCCATCCGATTCCTACAAGCAGAGAACCACGTCTTTAAAGTTTAGGCCTACTACGATGACCTGATCTCCAGGCCTTGTACTGGCTCTCCACTCACTCTTGACACCTTAGGTGAGTGCGGCAATCGAAAAATCTGCCTTGGAAACCCGGTTTTGGAGTCATCTGATGAGAGAGAGAGGCGAATGACCCTTTCTCTTCTCAGCCAATGCACCTAATGACATGGTGTCCTATCACATGTTGCAGTCACAGACCAGTGGTAACGGTGGATAAAAGACATCCACTTCTACACGATATGACACGAAACATGCTCCATCCTGGACAAAATCCCTTCTCTGCTTGTAGTCTCACCCTCTCTCTCTCCCGGAGAGGCCAGGTCAAGGTCACTCCGGCCTCTGCTTGTAGTCTCATCACATAACACTCAGTAATACATCACGCCTTCACATTTTTCCGTTTTTAGCACTACTTATAAAACCAGGAGTAGTCACATCACGTATTTCATGAATCGGGACGGCAACCTAAGGTCACGCGAGGTCACGGGCGATGAGTCATCGTTGCTCAATTTGCACTTGATTTTGTGATGTACTCACTACTTATCTTTTTCTTATTTTGAAGAAATTTCTGGATTTCAATTAGCACTCTTTATTGTATATAGTAGCATCTTTGACGTGTATTATTCGGTTATAGAACATAGCGGAGGTTTCTAGCAGGATCATAGAATTTGTAACAGTGAGTTGCAATCTTTTACGTCATCAGGTTGTGATACGTGCCAGTCTGCTTGCAACACTCTCTGCTTTTACGTGCTTGGCAACGGGCGAGCGTCCCTTAAGGTCGCGAAATGAATTATTGTAAGTCAAATGAGAACACGCTTTTGAAATATTAACACAAGTATTAAGCAATGATTCTCAGGAAAGAACGTCCGATATATTAATGATCTATGAGTATACACAATTGTCAGAATTGTGCATATACATCATCCAACCTACTCATAAATTGAGTAGTATCAACAAAATGTGTAAGAAAATGATGCAACGGCTTTTGTAATTGCTCACCAGAAAAATGATTCTTCATGCCAAGCTGTCAATGAAATCACAGTGGTGAAGTATTTGATATCTTGATTAATTAGACAGAGTTCTATGAAACCACATATGATTGGCTTGAAATGTCCTCAGACAAATATCAATTCGACATCCCCATTTCTCTAAGATGATATGAATTGATCAAAGCAACACATTTTTGTCAAAACTGGTGATTTGAAACTTTCTTTCATGTTTAATAACACCATATTGCCAAAAAACGGACATTTTCTAAAGGTAAACAATTTCAAATTTTAGAATTCTATTCATGCAACGATGTTCTGTGATTCAGATGAAGCAGACGTCATTGATTTTCATTGACATCCAAAATACAGTGCAGATTCGACAGAATCTGATTGTTGCCAGCTGTCTGTGCCAATGGGACAGAAAAGATTTTCTGCAGGGATGGAACCGGATAATTTGTATTCGACCGGGCAAAATCGAGAAAAATGAGGATTCCCGGTATGTATTTAATTGTCATGGTTAATCGGCAATTTTCATTCATCATCACCATTATTCATTCATAATTATCGACAATATTTCATTAATCTAATCAAATAGCAAAATATATCAAATATAGAGATAAATCAAATGTCCCAACCTTTTTTAACCGGTTAAGAGGAGCTGTAACCGGCTGACCGAATGATTAGCCTGTTAACCGGTTATTCGGGTAACCGATCCCAGCCTTAATTTTCAGTCGTTGGTACCACAGAATTAAAGATTGTTTAAGCGTGTCATTTTGTTGCATGTGCAAACTGATTCAAAGCGTTTGCAAAGGAACCTACCAAGGGGGCAAAGAGAAATGTTCAATGCCTTACAGAGATAGGAAAAATAGTCGTGAGTCGTTTGCAGTTTGCTGTGAATTCCTTCAAAATGCTCCGGTCGCCACGATTCCGTCAGATTCGAAGAAATCATATCATTGCGCAAAAGTTTTCTCGATAATGTTGATCCTTCCGATCATTATCACAAAAAGATGGCAGGCGCACAAGAGAAAGGTTCACAATCTTCTCTGTAGAACATGACATCGTCTGTGTCTCTTCGCTGTGTGATCCAGTTGATGACAGTCACTGAAACTTCGCACAATTCGGTGTGTTTAATGCTGAACTGGCTGCTCATTATTCAATTGCTATGGCATTATGTCGGCAGATTATGCCATTTCGTTAGCGTTACATGTTCCAATGTTTCCTTTCTAGTCAAATAGAAGAAGAGACGACCTGTCTAATTCTGTAGTAGATCCACTCATTAGTTTAGGAGATCTGGATGGAGGAGGGGGCATAATTTGCACGGCAATGGAAAGTAATAACAAAAACAATAAGTAGTTGTAGAATGTAGCAATATCAGTTGTAGAATACTATCACAGCAAGAGAATTGCTATTTTTCTCAGGGCAGACTAGACTTATGCAGCTATTTCGAATTAATTCGAATATTCATGCTGTGCACAATCTATTTTGTCTGTATATGTGAGCACACAAGTCTTGAACGGAATCTAGAGGAATTTGATCACATTGAGAAATGGCTGAAGCCTTTCTTATGATTAAAATCTTATGCACGAGTAGAATTTCTGAATCTATCAAAATAATCTTATTAACAATAATGTATCAGCTTAAGCTGCAGGTTGTGGTGACATCATAGATCAAAAGATTTAATGAATAGTGAGTTGCTACTCTATCTAACATAGGCCTACTTATTCTACGGGTTACAATACAATTTCTAATTTCAAATAAAGAGATTTATCAGCAAAACTGAGAGATGAATTAGTGTTAATCAGAGATTATGAGAGAAGAGGAATGAACGTGTTGAAACGCTCCTGATTATTGACAACGCAGTCAAGATAAAGAATTTAGATAGATTCTATCTTGGGTCAAATTTTGCTTACATTGCTGAAAGGAAACATGTTTTTGCTTTCTCATTTCATTTACGACATCAATAAACTATTGCTGAAAACATTGTTGTCTTCTATTGTCTCAACTGCTATTGAAGTGATGACTGATATAATGTCAACTCGACACACTGCATGTCGCTTGTGAAACCTAACATTTCTCTCCAGATCTTTCATTTGGCTTCCTCAGGTGTGTGTGGTGACGTAATGGGAGGAAGGAGGCGAGGGTTGATGGTGAGTAGGAGGAGAAGCTTCTTCCTACTCAAAGATATTGAACAAAACAAGGACGATGTCATTGCAAATCGTCTTCATGACAGTCGAATATTGAAGACATTTCCTCATTGCATTCTATTTAAGTCAGATGCATAGAGTAAGTGTATGTAGGTAGAGTGTCTACTCAAAGAAGCATCTGTATACAGTGAAAAAATTTATGTCAAAAGATTCAGTTTTTTGTGGAGATTACGTTCCTGCGCTCCAAAAAATTATTTGAGCAGGTTTTATAAAGCCAAGTTTTTGCAAATTTGTATATTACCGAAATGAAGTCTCATTATAAGTAGTATGAAACAACTTGGATATAAAAAGGGATGAACATTTGCTAAAAAGCATCGTAACTAGGCGGAAATTAAGCTGATTATCAAGGAAATCTAATGAACTGCATTATAATGGAAGTCCTCATGAAATAGTCGAGATCTTATTGTGGCTGAAAATCAATACTTTTAATTCAATTTTCATCGGTATGAATTTGTGATCCACTAAATTTGTTTTCATTTCTTGAATCTGAATGGTGATGTGGACCCATTTACATCTTTCAAAGTTAATTGAAATCATTGTCTTTGATTCTGCTATTTGCTCTACTAGTGGCAGATTGCTTATGATATGATCACGCTTAAGAAGATTCTCTTGAGGTTGAGCATGAAAGCAATAGTAGGTCATCGAGTTGCTAATTTGACAAACATTTGCCCGTAATTACGAAACGAGTTAGGTTAGGCTATCCCGAGATAGTCTAACCTGAGGTTAGAAAACTTATTTATGACGCTGGATAAAACTAACTCGAGATACCCTAACCTGAGGTTAAAGTGATTCATACGAATGACGTCAGTCATTACACACTTGCACTCTGCATCGCAAGAAAGCTAAAAATAAGCTTGAATTCTCCCGCGTGGACCAATCATAACGCCTACATACTTTGTTTCTGAGAGTGTCGACTTTATAAACATCGATTCAGTCAATCGTACTGAAGCGAACTGAGGAGACCCAGAATTATCAAAAATGACTTTCAATGAAGAACTAGATTTGATTTTGATAGAAGGCTACAGAACACGAAAAGAAGTAATGGATTGTAGTGATAGGACAATCCAAGCCAATGCTGCCAGGAATTCGGTTATAATTCTTTAGTAAAAGTTAATTTTTTGCAGTTGATTTTAAATAATTTTGAATTCAATTTCATCAACTTCAGGATATTGCAAAATAAATGTGCTCTTATTTATCTAAACGTTTTCCTAAATGATTAGCTTTAGGGTTTTTTCAAACTCGAATATTTTTTTAATTTTAGTTGCAGTCAATCGAAATCGAAAAGCATCGGGAGATGTTAGTAATGGACAAAAGACCGTTCCAGGACACCATAAAATCAAAAAAATTAGTACTTTTAAAAACGACATAAATTCATGAATTTAGTCCCTTTTTCAGGTTTTTAAGACCTAAATTCATGAATTTAGTCCATTTAAAAAGTACCATTTTTTCAAAAATCGCATTTTTAAAAACAACATAAATCGGAGCGAAGCTCCTCTGGCTTAAGCCGATTCATGAATTTGAACCCTTTTTCAGGTTATGAAGACCTAAATTCATAAATCGGCTAAAGCGCTAAAGCCAGAGGAGCTTCGCTCCGATTTGGGCGTTTTTAAAAATACCCAATTTTTCAAATTTTTCAAAATCTCAAATTTGTGATTATGACATTTTTCATTGCTTAAATCATGACCGTTCCAGGACACCGAAAAATCAGAAAAGTTAAGAATCTCAAATTTGTGATTATGTCATTTTTCACCCCCGCTTAAATCATGACCGTTCTAGGACACCGAAAACCCGGACACCGAAAAAATCATAAAAGTTAAGAATCTTAAATTTGTGATTATGACATTTTTCAGGTTTTTAAAATATATCATGTAACTAGCGGGACATCGGAGATGTCTTCCAGGGCTTCGCCCGTTAAAAATATTTCTTTAAAAATGGAAGGAACAAAAGTGGATGAAACCGCAAGAATATATCCTTCATTATCATATGAAATGGATATTGCAAAACACAAAGATAGAGTACGTTATATGAAAGATAAGGAATCGCAATTATTACTTAGATTAGAGCATTATAAAAAATTAAGAAAGAGATGGACTAAAGTTAAGAATGTAACACAAGGAATTGGCATATTCTTAACAATAAGTTTAGGTGCTTTAACAATTGTTATATCTTCAGGTGTTTTAGTAATTCCAGTAGTTGCTACAGCTTTAACAGGTACGGGTGTTTTTGCAACTTCACTTGCTACAATGTTAGATAAATCTTTAATAACTAAGAAACGAAAATCATTAAAAACTAAGCATTTACATATTAAAGAAGTATATGATAAACTACATTACTACTTTCAAAGAGTATGTGATGATAATGTTATTACGTTAGATGAGATTGAAAAATTTGATCAAATAGCTAATGAAGTAAATCAAATATCATTTCAATCACAGACAGAAAAAGTTGATGATAAAAATAAAAAGGATGGTAAAATTTCTAGTGATGGTAAAACTTTTAGTGATGATAAAATTTTTTTAGAAGAGCTAAAAACTTTATTAGACAAAACTTTATTAAACAAAACTTAATACGAGAAAATTTTAAACGTGAAAACTTTAAACGTGAAAACTTTAAACGAAAAGATGTCAAACAACAAAGCAATAAAAAAATAATTTGTTCAGTAAAATGTTTTTGCTGTATACCAATGTTACCACAAAATTCAAATATTATATTTTAAAAAAATAGACAAAATTAAAGCTGATAATAAAAAATAAAATATTAAAACATTATATTTGTATATTTTTATTACTCGGTAAACAATTGTTCGATAACTCTTTCATGAATTTTTTTATCAATATTAATTGTGATAAATCCATAATCTTTTGACCAAGCATTATTACACGATTGTTTAAATTCATCTTTATTTCTTATACATAAATCTCTTAACAAATCACTTAAGTTTCTTGCATTTATTTCAAATAGTATAAATATATTTGCATTCTTTCTAATAACACTTCCATCTAATGAATACATACTTTGTGTCAAATAAAATACACTACAGTTATTATGTCTACCTCTTGTGAAATAATTTCTTTGAACTGACTGATTTCTGTCATTAACACAATCATCAAAAATTACACAATGTTTCATTGTTTTATCTAGTTTACTAGGATCTTGCATATTACCACTATCATCTATTAATTGTATTTTTATATGCTTATTTTTATTGGATTCAACTAATTGTTTATTTTTTGCTGCTTCTTCACACCACAAATTTATTTCTTCTTCATATTCAGATTTTTCGTATTCTTCGAATAGAGAAGCAATTGCTGTTTTTGTAAGATTATTTTCAAATCCATATTTTAAAAATTGATAGACGGGTTGTTCTGCCGTTGTTGTATAAATTATAAGATTGTTATAATCCAAAAAATTTGGAGTCGTTAAAATTTTAAATAATAGATATGTTTTTCCACATCCTGATCTTCCGCAAATAACTGCTAAAACTTTATTAGATAAATTTGGATGATGATTAAATTTAAGTTTTTTTTTATTTAAAGACATTTCATTCATTTTTAAAGTAATAAATTCATCCATTATTGAATTAGTGTTTTTAGAAACAAAAAAATAAAAATAAAATTTTAATTTAAGTTTATTTTTTGTTTCTAATAATAAGATTAATAAGATTAATAAGATTAATAAGATTAATAAGATTAATAATGAAAATGATAAAAAAAATTAAACTTCTCTATTGTAGCGTAAAAGTTTATACCTCTCGAACGGGAGTTTATACCTCCCGTACCAAAAGATCTATCATAATCTCTTCACCTCCAAAATTTATTTCTTGTCCTTTTTCATCAGTGATTCTAATGCCAATGTTGTTAATAGTTTTTCTTGTAATAGGAAAATATATTAATGTTTGTGGAAATACATTTAATCTATAACCAATGGGTACAGTAAAAGCTGGAAAACTGAATATTAAATTTGATAATTTACCATTTATATATCCTCCTTCAATAATGTCACAATGTACAACAATTGAATTTATTTCAGTTATTTTTGGAATCTTCTCACCTAAATGATAACCTTGACTGTAAGTTTGTTTATTAAATCCTAATAGCTTTGACAATGATCTATCATGATTAAAATCAACTTGATGATTTTCGTCTAAAGTAAGAGAAAATTTATTAACTGCCGGTTCAACTGCAAAATGTAATTGTTTCTTATCTTTAAATGGTATACCTAAATGTCTCTTAATTTCATTTGATATTGTTTCAACTTCGTAAGAACCAGGAAGAAAAGTTAATATTTTCCATGTTTTACCTTTATCAGTAGAATATCTAAATTGATCATTCACATCTTTGATAACGTTTTGAATAGTGTTAAATGTGGAGAAACTAGTCAATGCAATTTGATAATTTTTATTTTGTTCTAAATGTAGAATGGGTTCTAAATTACAAGTGTGTGATGAAGTAGTTGTTATAATTTTTAACGTCGTACTAAATTTTGATGAACCCAAAATCTCTGTTAAATTTTGTAAATGATTATTAATTTTGTCTAAATCTGCTGAACACATTTTTAAACTAAAAAATTAAATAAATATTTTTTTATGAAATATTTTTTTATAAAAAATTAGAAACAACATATTTCAGCTACGGGCGAATCCCTAGAGGACATCAGAGATGTCCGGTTCGGGCGAAGCCCTGGAGGACATCAGAGATGTCCGGTTATACTTTTATAATCCTCTTCATTTAGAATCTTTTTTTCTAACAGTCTTTTCAATATAGCATGAATTTCATTGAAACTAGAATTATGCCCTTCTTTTATTGCAGATATTAAAATATTTAATCTATTTAGTAATTCTTGTGGATCATCTGGTAAAAATATGGTTGTTTCTGTTTTCTGTTTTTTTGTTTTCTGTTTTTCAGATAAACCTTTCCCTACTTTAACTCCCGTTGATAATAAATTTTCTAATTGTTTATAACGTCTAAGAGTTTTTACTGTGCCAACTCTATCTAATATAGTTTTATATTTTATTAGATCTTCTACAGCATAATTTTTTAAATCTGCTCCTCTTAAAAGATCAACAAAATTTCTATCTAAACTAATAGGTTTTTTATCTGGAGTAAAAATTAATCCTCGTAAAGGTTGTGGAAATATTTCTTTACCACCAAGATAAAATCTTGCAAATAATTTTTTATCTAAAAGGAAAGTAGAATGTTCGAATAACATAGATTTTGGTAATTTTTTATCTATGTTTACCTCTAATAAACCATAGTCATCTAATAGTGTTGTAAGTACAGGATCCGCTATATCAACACGTTTTTCATTAAGTTCCTTTTCAAGAGTTTTAAATGGTTCGACAGTTTTTTCATAATCAGTTTTTACTTCTTCAGTTATTTTTAATTTATCAAACATATCAGATTGAATACCAGCTTTTGTCATTCTATGTTGAAGATGATTTTCTTTCATAATATTTCTTTGTTTTATTAATTCGTCTAATTGTTTTATTCTTTTAAAATTATCAGCTCTAACTTTATCCATTTTTATATGATAATTTTATAATATTTTATATTTTTATATTGTTATATTGTTATACTTAGAAAATAGAAATTAGAAAATTAAAAAGGTAAAGTAGTTATTCCATCAGGTAAAATTTTTCTTTTATCATCAAATGGATCTAATGCTAATTTATGATCTTCTTTTAAATACATTTTATGTTTTTTTGAATTAAGTCTATAATTACATGCTGTTTTTATTTCATTATTAAATAATGCATTTTTATAATCTTGAAATGTTATTTGATTAGCCACTGATGCCTTTGAAATTCCTTTTAATGTTTTATGTGTTTTAATATTTTTAGTTGTATCATAACAGTAACATTTAGATTTTAAAAATATAGCTTCTGTTATGAAATCTTCATTTCCTTCTAATTCATCTTTTACTTTACATAAATCAGAAGGATGAATAATATCTTTTATTTTATTAATTTCTTTATCAAGTGAAGAACCATATGGTACTGTTAATTCTAAGAAAATAGAATCGGTATCTGTAAAGTGTAATTTATAGTTTTTGCCATAAGCAGGTGCTAAATAATCATATATAAAACTATACATAAATAGTTTAGCTAATTCTAATATAGTGAAACCAATGAAATTAAACTTATCATGTTTTACAATGCTTCTTCTTAGATGAACAGCACAAAGTTCATCACTGAATCTAGTAGTTCTTTTATATGTAGGTTTCCTTGTTAAATTTTGAAATCTATCTCTATCATAAACTATTTCAATATTTTGTCTATTACGCACATTTTCTAAAGTCTTACCATAAAATGCATTATTCATTAATTTGAAGAAAACGTTTCCAAAATCATCTTTATTTCTTTTAGCTATTTTACGTTTGTCAATATTGAACTCTATATAATTTTTTAACCACCTAGATTTTCTATACTCTAGTTTTCGATGTATTTTGGTGAGAATCATGCCATGATTTAAATACCAATCTAGCATTCTTCCTTCAACAACATACTTTCCTTTATTACCTTGTGTTAACATAAGTTTTTTTGTTGGTCTGTATTTTTTCGGAATTATAGATTTTTGATAATCTGAAAAATCTTCTATATTGGGAATTTTGTTTTCTGGACAGAAAGGATAATATTTTGTTGCTTCTTTTATATAATCAGGATATACTAAATCAACTTCATATACATAACCAAAATTATTTTCACCATCATATGTTCTTTGATAAACAAGATTATTACACCATGTCATTTCACCTGTTGGTAATTCTTGTATCATGCAAGAAGAATATAAGCTATTAAAATCATAATATAATAAATAGTTTTCTCTCATGAATTCATCAATTGCATTTTCACGTTCTACTCCTTCTCGTTTCGTTCGAAAAATTTCTAATATTTTTTCTTTTTCTTCTGGAGATAAAGGTTTCATTATTCCATATTCTTGTGGATTTACTTTCTTATTATAACATTTAACATATCTATTACCTAAAACTGATGAAACTCCACCTCTAATTCCAGATTCAAAAAATAATAATTTATCATATGTATTTTCTTTATAATGTTTAAGTTTAACGGACTTTGTCCTAGAGCCATCGGCTTGAACACCAGTATGTTTTAATCCTGCTAGCCATGTTAAACCTGGTGTAGAATAACAATAACATGGATCTATTCCGTAATATTCTAAACACATATCACGAAAGTTTTCAAAAAGATCAGCTAGTATTAATACATCTATCTGTAGATATTTCATTGTATAATCATACATTGTTTTACAATTTAACTCTCTCCAATTTTTTTCAGCTTCTGCATAATCTTCTTCAGATAATTGTGATTGTTTTAATGTTGATTTAAATTTATTTATTGGAGGAAGTTGTTCTTCTTCCATAATTTTATTCACAGAATTAAAATCAGTCTTCGACTGTGAACCGCAGGTTTTATCTCCAGTTGTATCAGTCTTCAACTGTGAGCCATAGGTCGACTGTGAGCCGCAGGCTATATACTCATACGGAAATATTCCTTTTAAAGGTTTTAAATTATATTTATTTAATATTTTACATTGTTCAGGTTTCAAAGTTTTTCCCATAACATCTAATGAATAAGGAGTAAAAAATCTAAATGCATCTAAAATTCTAATACAACCTAATTGCATTGAAAAATATTCTTCTTCTTGTTTACATAGTACATTTATTTTTTGTTGTTGTAATTTTTCTGATGAAAATAAATCTTTCATTACTAGATGGAAATCATATTTAGAACCATTGTAGAAATATAGAGGAACAAAGTTATATTTAAATTTGTTAGCATTAAGATTACAAGAATTATGTGCTGCACCTCTATATAATCCATTTAGATGATCATGATCTTTTACTTTATCAATATATCTACCTCTGCCAGTTTTATATTTATTTGTAAAACCTTTTCCACAGTAATAACAATTTATTTCATCATAAAATTCTTTTCTTTCTTCATCCGTTAATGGTATCATTGGTTTATTTGTTTCAAGCAATTGTGAAAAACGTCCTTGTAATTCTTCTACTTTCTTTGTAAACATTTCTGAACTATCTTCACCATAGTATTGTAAATATTCTGATTTAATTGAAGCTGGGACATTCCCATAACGATGTCTACATGTTTCATAATTTTAATAAACTTATAGTTAATAAGACTTAAGGTTTGTCCTTAAGAGGACAGGTGGTGCGTTCCCACCGGCAGACATTAAACGTTCAAGGCGCGTCAAACTTTTGACTATCCTAGGACTACATTTTAGAGCCAAACTTGACGAGATCGGTGTGGAGGACCTTCCCACTAGTCCATTTTTCACTCAGCGCTTCTAAAGCGGGGCTGGACCTTACCCCTAATCAGGAAATAATTCAGGATAATTCGAATGAATGTACATTCCCCAACATAATGGTTTTTGTTCAAATAAATATTTTTCTTTACTTTGTTCAGTTGAACTTTTTCCAGGTGCACTTTTTCCAGGCGCACTTTTTTCAGAATTATAATTTTCAGAATTATAATTTTCAGAATTATAATTTTCAGAATCGGGTGAAGCCCTGGAACTTTCCGTTCGATTTTGTGTCATATTAACATTATATGCTTCAAAATCACAATAAATAGTAAAGGGTACTTTATTTTTAAAATACCATTTATTATATTCTAAATAATCATCTTTTGGAAAAGTATTTTGAACTGCTTCGTTTTGTTGACAATTTTCCAAATGTCTATTCATTTCTTCTAAAGTTCTAAAACTTGTCATACATTGAAGACAAGGAAAATTTTTATTATCTGAAGTTTTTGTAAATATAGAAACATCTTTACACAATATAAAATGACCCTGATAATATAATATATTCGCTTGTGCTGGTTGTTTTGACTGTTCTAATTTTACAAATTCATCTTTATATATTTCATGTGTTTCATTAATTTCTTTTGTAAGATTAAATGTATTTTGATAATAATTTTGATTTAATATTTGTAGCTGATAAATATATTCTTTATCATATTGTTCTTTATATTGTTGTAGACATTTTTTTAAAGATTCATTTATTTTTTGTTTGGTTTCATTTTCTTCATTATTTAATTCTTCATTATTTAATTTTTTATTATTTTCTTCATTTAATTTTTGAATTGTTTCTATCTTATTTTGATATTTATGGTGATATTCTTGTAGTAACATTTTTGTTTGTTGTTGATAATCTATTTTACATTTTTGTAAACTTTCATTTAAATTTTCTAATTTTTGTTGGTATTCTGAAGATAAAGATGAATATTTGTAATTATAATCATCAGTACGTCCTTTATAATTATTATGATTAATCATTATTGGTGATAGTGTTTTAACAAGTTCAAATTTTTCAGTACATATTATATTTCCTTGGTAAAAAATATTATGATGCATGTAATTTCCTCTATCATTATATACTATTTCTGATTGGCAAAAATTTTTATTATTCAAATAAAATTTTTTTGAATCTGGGTAAAGTGGAGTAATTTTACCAATAGAAACATAATTCACATTTAATTCAAAAACATTTACTTCTATTAAATTTTTATTCTTTTTATGAAACTTTAGTAACCTATTATAATCATATGGAAATTCATCTAAGCCATCAGAGAGATCAAATTCATTTATGTATTCTTTTTTATTATAATGACTTAGTCTTTCTTTATGATATTCTGCAGGATGTAAATGTGCTATAATACTCCACAGAAAACAATAATTATCTTCATTTTTTATGTTGATTAATTGAGGTGAACTGAAAGGTAAAGGAACATAACTACCACCAGTATTATTTTTATATTTATCAATTACTATTTTCTTAGATATTATTTTAACAAATCTCCAACCAGATTCACGTAACTGGGCTTCAATTATACAATTTTCTAATTTAAGTATCATCGATTCAAATATGGGTTGTATATCATTTACATTATGAATTTCTTGCGAATTTGTAAAATGTCCTTGTATTATTTCTTCAGGAATTCCATCAGGTCCATTTTTTGTATAAAGTACTTCTACATTCATATAACATTTGAAAGATTTCTTAAATATATTATAAAAGTTGGTTAGAATATCAGAAAAAGTTTTATCGGTTTCATTATATTCAACCGATTCAACCGATTCATTAAATAAATATTTTATATCTGTTACGGCTTCATCAAATTCATCTATTTCGTTAAATTCATCAGTATCGCTAAATAAATATTTTATATCTGTTACGGCTTCATCTTCACTATTAAAAAATTTTTTATATTCCGAATGTGAATAATCATCAAACATTTTTTTAACTTTTATATCAGTAGGCAATGTTTCTAGATAGTTTTTATAACTATTTAATTTTAATATATTTCCTTCATCAACTCGTTCTACATTTTGTAAATGCATTTTACTTTGTAGATGAGATTGATAACTTCTTTTTGTTTGTAACTTTTTTTTACATAAGACACAATAAAATGTTTTTATTTTTTAAAGAAAAAATTTGTGTTTTAGTTTTTTTTTTAAAAAAAATTTTTGTTTTAATTTTTTAGAGAAAAAAATTCTAAATATATATAATGGAAAAATTCTAATATATCTGCAAAATCGTGCGAAGCGCGAAGCCCTAGAACCTTCGGTTTGATTATGATAAATTTGTTTAATTATTAAGTATTTCACTTACACCATTTATTAATGGTTTTATATCATTATATGTTTTTTTGGCTTCATCAAATGTAGATTTAGCATCAGAAAATGTAGATTTAACATCGGATATTATTGGGGTTGCTTTTCTTAATCCGTTTCTAACATCATTGATTGCAATTTTCAAATAGTTTAATGTTTCATTATCTTGTAATCTCTTAGGTATTGGTATACCAAATTTTGCATTTAAATAATGATCAAAATAAAAATAAAATGTATCAGGAATAATTTTTAATGGTACTTTTGCTTCGGATTCTAAAAAGATAATTATTTGTTCTATAACTTGATTTGATAAATGTTTTGTATTTGCATATATTCTAATATCAAAATCTTGAGAGTTATTATAGATTTCATGTTCGGTATCTACTAATATATTTAAATCTTTATCATATACTTGCATATGTTCACTTATGGTGTCAACACGTATTATTCCATATTTATGATGTGTATAATATGATAAAGGCATATTCATTTTATAATTTTTATTAATATCATTAAAGAATGCTGCATTATTTTGTGTAGTTGTAAAAAATGTTTGAATGTTTTCTCTAATCTTATTATCTACATCACAAGCTTTATGAGCTAATACAACTATTTGAATATTTTGATGTCTTCCTTTTGTAAATATTTCTGACATATTTTTTTGTTTTGATAAACTTGCAACATCATCTAAAATTAATAAAGATTTATTTTCAGGTGTACCAGCAAAACTTTCCATATCTTGTAACTCATCTAATTGTTTATCATTATAGACGTTTGTAAAAGTTGGCCATTCAGAAGTATGCATACAAAAAATATGTACTTTTGTTTCATCCTTATAATATTGGTTTATATATTTTTTAATAAACGTAGTCTTACCACTTCCAGTTTTACCGTAAACAATGAAATGTAAATTTTCTTGATACATTTTACCTTGTTTAATATTTTTATTATTAGTTTTATCCTTAATCTTATCTTCCTCAGTCTTCCATCCTTCAAAAGTTTTTTTTTCTTGATTATAAAAAATTATTCTCTTTTGTTCCTCTGTTAGAAAGTAACCCCATTGATTTCCAATACATATAACAAGATGATAAATAAAAAATATTAAAATACATGCTAACAATATTTTTATACAATGAAATTTTAAAAAATTCCAAAGACGTGTAAGATCTGATTGTGGTATTTTTTTATTAAGAGATGAATTAGGGGGTAGTGTCTCTAAATATCTTTTATTATATGTATTTTTATCTATATTATTATATATATTTTTATCTATATTATTATATGTATTTTTATCTATATTATTATTATTATATCTAGTATTATATATAGGATTATCTACAATATTATTAATATCTTTTAGATTCGGATCTTGAGGGGTTAGTGTATCTTGAAACTCAGTGTTATTCATATAATTATTTATTATTTCGTTTATTGCATTAAGAGATTTATGACGACTTAGATTACTTTTATTACTTTTATTACTTTTATCACTTTTAATTAAAACCGGTGAATATAAATCTTCCAAATTTTCGCTTTTATTCATTTATTATTTTTTAAATAAAAAATTTAGGAGTTATTATTTGTTGATTCCGGACTCGCATTCTTACACTCTTATGAGTGTTTTTAACCTCTGTAGAACCTCCGGAATGTGTCGGACTTTTTGTTCCTATACTCAAAAGAAGTATTTTTATACCTCTCCTCTCTTCCGGAATGCTTAAGAATATTTTAATAAAATAATATTTTATTCTTTATAAAAAATAATATTTTAATATATATAAGATTATTTTAGTTGAAATACAACTATTTTAGTTGAAATACAACTATTTTAGTTGAAATACAACTATTTTAGTTGAAATACTAATATAAATTATTATTTTGACATAAATTATTATTATGTTGATCATTATGTTGATTAAGTTTTGGACATAGTGTTACATGTCGCTGAAAATTTTTCTTTAATATAATTTTTTGACAACCTCTACATTTAACTTTTTCTTTTAAACAATCCTTACACTGATATTTACTATCATAAAACTCTGTCTTAGGTTTAGTAATTTGACAACTTGTACATTGTCTTGTAGAACTTATACAAGAATTATAATGATTAGTAATTCCTTGAATTGTAAAATATTTATTACAATTACGACATAACTGATCTTTTAATTTATCTTTTTTTTCTTTTTTAACCTCTTCTGTTTGTTCACATAATTTTAAATGACGTGCAAAATTTTTTGATGTTATATTTTTATTACATCCGGAACATATTTTTTTGTTATTACTTTCAACAAATTGATTTTTATCAATATAATTATTTTGTGCTACATTATTATTTTGAACAAAAGGATTATTTTGAACAAAAGGATTATTTTGTGCTACATTATTATTTTGTGCTAAATAATTATTATTATTTTGCCTAGGTGTATTTATTCTAGCAGTATTTATTCTAGCAGTATTTTGCCTAGGTGTATTTATTCTAGCAGTATTTTGCCTAGGTGTATTTATTCTAGCAGTATAAAGATTTTGTTCTTTATCTGAAATAAATAAATGCTTTAATCTTTGTAATGGTTGCTCTGATTGAATATTATTATACTGAATACTATTATTAGGTTGAATATTATTCTGAATATTATTAGGTTGAATATTATTAGGTTGAATATTATTAGGTTGTATATTATTAGGTTGTAATTGATTCATATGCATACCACATGGTGTGTTTTTCATATGAGAATATAATAGTGTTTGATTTAAAAAACGCATATTGCAAACTTGACAAATTTGAGTCATTTCCATTTTTTTTATTTTTATTAGGAAAAATTTTATTTTTTATAATTTATGTATTTTTATAATTTATGTATTTTTTATAATCAGAAAAAATTTTATTTTTATTGTTTAAAAATGATGTTACCAAATGTTGGTGGAGGTGCATATATCCCGAATAATCGTGAATTAGAAATAGAGATAGAAAATTATATTGTGAAAACTGGAGACGTTTTATCTGGTCCATTGCATCTTTCTATTCTTCCACAACAAAATACAGAGTTAACAAATAAACAATATGTTGATACACAAATCAATGACTTAAAAGAAAAATATATAAACGATGTTTTGGTTCCGCTGATGAACGAATTAAAGTTGCTAAAACTTAATGACAAATCATTAAACGAAAAATTATTAAAACTTGATAAAAAGGATAGAGAGCTAGAAGCAGATATAGCAAAACTATTTAAAAAGATTTCAGAACAATCAAAAATTTTAATATTACTTTCTTTAAATTTAAAATCTGCAGTCATTAAAAATAAACATCAGATAAAAATGTTAAAAGAACAATTAGAAGATGAAATAGAAAAACTACCTGAAAGAATTTAAAAAAATTTAAAACAGTTACAAACTACATTCCAAAAAAGTGTTGATGAATTGAGTTCTAAAATTACTCAACAAATGAAAAAGATGAATAGAATAATCAATGAAGTAAACTCACTTAATCAAAAAGTTGATAAAATGAAAACTCTTAAAATCAATTTAGAAAATGAATTAAAGAAAAATTTACAAGAAAACTCTAAAGAAAATAAAGAACAGTTAGATTCTGTTAAAAGACAATTAGATGTTCTTAAAATTAAGTTAAATGCTCTTAAAACGGCGTTGAAGATTAATCAGCAGAAAATGCAAGTTAATAGAAGAGAAATTAAAGTACATCACACGCTGCTTGACGCAATAGATAAAGTGCAACAGTCAATTAATAAAGTTATCTCGAAGTTGTTGTCCATTCACAAACGTAAATCTTAAACGAGTATTGTAAATATTAATTTAAATATTTTTTACCTATAAAAAATAAGAATCATAAAAATATAAATATAATTTAAAAAATACAAAAATATAAATATAATTTTAAAAATATAAAAGTATATAAAAGTATATAATTTTAAAAAATGGATAAAATTAGAGCTAATAATTTTAAAAGAATTAAACAATTAGAAGAGTTAATAAAAGAAAGAAATATTATGAAAGAAAATCATAGAATAAAAAGAATGATTGATGCAGGTTTGGTTCCTGATAAAGTTAAACCAAAAACGCAATCTGTAAAAGTTAAGAACGAAAAATAAACATTTTTTTATAATGGACATCGGTTCATGGGTCAACGGAGATGTCTTCCAGGGCTTCGCGCTTCACCCGCATTTATATTTTTCCCAAAAAGTCAAATTTATTACTAAAAAATGCCTATAATTTATAAACACAATCTTAAACATTTTGCTTCAAATCAAAAAATTTCTCATGAACCACGTATGAATCCTGTTTATCATTATGATAATAGAGAAACAGTCGGAACAGAAAAGTTCCTAGGCACCGCAGGTGCCGTCCAAAAAGAAGGGGATGGCATCTTTTCTGGTATTGGTAGTATCGTTAACTTAATTAAAAATAATAAAGATTTGATTACATCTGCTGCAAAAGGAGCAGCTGCTATAGGTAGTACAGCTAGTGCAATATCAAATGCTGTTAAATCACAAAACGAATTAAAACAACTAGAAGCTATTCGTAAACTCAAGAATGATTCTGAAGAACTAAAAAAATTAAAAAAACTTTCAGATGAAACAAAAAACAAAATTGCTAACATTGCTGTTGATGGTGAAACCTTGAGGAGCGGAGCTCCGTCTGATAGTAAACATAATGAAAAAACAATTGAAGAAATAAGAGGTAATGGCATTCATAGCGGAGCTGGTCTAGCAAAATTCTAAAATTATATTTAGTAAAATTCTAAAATTATATTTAGTAAAATTCTAAAATTATATTTAATAAAAATTTTTTTTCTATCTGTGAGAAAAAAAAAGTCAAATTATTTCTTATAAAAATGTCTTCGCTTATCGAAAATAAATTTAGATTAGATGATCCTCCGTTCACCAGTTACAATCAAAAAAAGAATGACTATATAAGAATTGCTATGAATCCAGGATCTTCCAGTAGAGTAAACACTGGAGGAGATTTAATCTTTGAAGTTGATAATCAGCAGAGTTATTTATATTTACCTGATTCATTTTTACACTGCGAATATTCTTTATATAGTGATGCTAATTTTACAACACCATTACCAGATACCGATAATATTACACTAGAGAATAATTTTTTCCCAAGTTTATTTACACAAATGCGTTTAGATGTTGCAACTCAAAATATAGAAACAATAAGTGATTCCCCAGGTGTAATTGATACAATGCTTAGATTTATAACAATTGGTGAAAATAATAAAAAGCATGAAATCGAAGGTTGGTTTCCTGATACTAATGATGGTATAATTATTGATGATTTAACTCACGCTGGAACAGATGCTGCAGGAATTGCGAAAGATGTAGAAAATATTGCAAAACATTTAAATAAAACAAATAATGAAGCATATAAAGAAAGACGTGAATTTAACAAAAAAAGTAAACAGACAGTAAATTGGTCATTGTCTCCATTATTCGGTTATTTAGATTATGATAAAATATCATATCAATTAAAATTTAAATTAATAATTCATCGTACAGCAAATAATGAATTAATCTTTTTTGGTAAGACTGGGAAAAAAGCATATTTAAAAATTGATAGACTTGAATGGTGGATTAAGCATATTACTCCTAGTTTAGAGGTTGAAACAGCTATTGCAAAAAGATTAAATACTAACAAACCAATTCCAGTTAATTTTCTAAAGAGAACTGCTAGTTCAGTAACTTTTTCCGAACAAAGATTTAACTGGCATTTTACTAGAACTGCGAATACTCCAAGATATTTATTACTAACATTTCAAAGAAATAATTCTCCAAGTTTTGATAAGAACAATAATATCTTCCATATTAATACAATTCGAAGTTTACAAGTTTCATTAAATCAAACTCGATATCCAATTGATCCATTAAGATTCGATGATACCAATAATCAATTTATGGAAGGATATGATTCTTATAGAAATCTTTGTATAGAATTTGGAGTTGAACGACAATTAACTCCTGGAGATTGGAGACATTTATATCCAATTTTCTGTTTCGATTTAAGTGCACAATCTGAAGATATTATTAAAAATGGTTGTGATGTAACAATTAATATTGAAAAGAAAGATTCCACAACTTCATTGATGGCTTATGGTTTATTGCTAGAAGATGCAAAATATTCTATTGAAATTCTTAATGGAAAGATGGTTAGGATCGGCTAAAGCGCTAAAGCCAGAGGAGCTTTGCTCCGATAGGTTAATTAAAATTTTTTCATAACTAGAATAGATTAAAATTTTTGGTAACTTAAAATTTTTTGGTAACTAGAATAGATTTAAATTTTTGATAACTTAAAATTTTTTTATTAAAAATGTCGCAAGCGAAAAGTAATATTAATAATAAAACTGTTGAATTAAAATTACGTAATATTGTTGACAAAAATACCCCTAAAACTATTACTATTAATAAAAAAAAGTATTACATAAGTAAACCAATGATAGAGAATATTCAATTACAAGAAGAAAAGAATGGCGGTATTCTCCCATTAATTCCACTAATAATAGGAGGCATAGCAGCTGCAGGAAGTGTTGCAGGTGGGACAGCTGGTATTGTCCAAGCAGTAAATAAAAAAAAATCAGAGAAGGCAGCATTAGAAGAACAAAAACGTCATAATAGAGAGTTAGAGAAAGTTGCTAGAGGAGAAGGAATAGTAGATAATTTTATCAGTAAATTAAAATTAGTTGATGAAGGAAAACGAGTTCTTAAAAATATTCTCCACAAT